>CAUOFW020002517.1:0-47746 GCA_963454935.2 Ilex paraguariensis
TATAAGGCTACCGAACAATGTAGAAAAAGATTATTAACCTTACTCCTATGCATAATACACCACCATGGAAGAAAAAAGAACAGTCCAAGAAAATAATTGAACTTCAAGAGGCATTTTGGCTTCCCAAATGCAAGAGGCATACTGATTAGAGATGAAAATCCATTAACCTCCCTATCATAACAATATCTAGAATAATTGACATTTCAAGCAATGTGATAAGGGAAGAAAGAAACTATAGAAATAGTTAGAACATTATGAGAACATCATAAAATGGAAAAGAGGGTTGCCAACTCTCCACAGATCTTCCAAGGAATGAGTTTCTTCCCCATTTCAACTACGAATTTTGTATGATGAGCGAACTGAAACAATCCATTTGACAGAAATTTCTATTGACTTTGAGTAATTCCCCAATCAATCAATGCCATCTTTTCTGAATCTCTTAATTACTTATTCTAACAACGTGCCACTAGAAATCCCATTCAAGAGGAATCTCCACAACCATTTTCCTAACAAAGTAGCATTCCAAAGAGTAATATTTTCCAAAGCCAGTTAACTTTGGGAAAAATAATTGTGAAGATCCCCCCTTGGATGTAATTCCTAATGTAAATTTCTTATAGTGAGTTTTACAAATGTCAATGTTTCTCCGGTTCATGCAACAATCAAAGTTGACTATCCTATTGCGAATAGGAAGGAAGACAAAGTGCCTCAACAAGAAAATGAACCCATCTTCAGGGAATCAAATGTGTAGAGGACATAATCAATGTAAAGAAAGTGATACAGAAGCATAATAGACCCCAAATTGATAAAAATTCATAGGGAATCCCCTATTGCTCCTCACTCCCCCCAAAGAAATAAAAGATATTTTGTAAAAGTAATGTTCTTTCTGTCTCCGTGGAAAGTTTATCTTTCCCTCTGTACAGAGCAATTTCTCATGATTTTAACATATGGGTCTTCTCTGAAATCCTTTACCATAGAATACCGATTGACTTGGGACTCTGCCAAGTTAACTGGATTTGAATTGTGTTGGTTTCTTTTACATTTTTGGGAGGGACTAAAATTTCTCAGATTGGATTTTTTATCTGTATGGTTGGTGCCCTGAAGGAATTAAAAGCCGAAAAGAGACAATGGCAGCTTTTGAGAGCTTGTAAACCTTTAGAGAGAGAAGATGAAGAGGTATAGTGACTATCGTCATTTGAGTGAGAGACTAAGATTGAACAAAAAAAAATTCTTGTTTGAGGTGGATGAAAATTCAAGGGGAGATGTCATCAAAATTTGCCGAGAGAAGCAAGCGAGAAAGATACTCTATCTCCACTAATTTGGGCTGTTTGACTAGTTGGGGAGACCATTGGCTGAAGCAAATAAATGAAAAGCTACAAAGAGATTCTTCAAAAGAAAAAGGAAATTCTTATCGACTTTGGGTGGAAAAATGTTAAGTTTAAGTCATATATAATTAAAAGAAGAATATGAGAAAAGGCGGAGAAGTAGAGAACATACCCTACCTCTCCCTCTCAACTTATATTTATAGCTACCGTAAGAAAACATAAAAGACTAGTATACCCTTAGAAAGGTATACTTATTACAACAATATAAAATAATAACAACATAATAACAACTCTTAACTAATGTTACCTAAATTGTGGGTCGCTTTGGTATATGGTACGGGTATGGGTACATGGTACGATACTTCCTTAGATACGTAGTACGATGGGGGCAAGTTTAGCTGATGCGGTATTTTGGGTTACAATTTATTTTGAAACTTTTATGTAAATTGTTTTCACTACTATACAAAACATTATATATTATAGAATATTCATAAACACTAAATTAATTACCATTTATCTTATAGTTGTGTTTGATTTTCTATTATCTAAAACAATATATAATTATAAATCTATAAACATGTAATCAATTAATATGCATTTTATATTTGTGTTACATGTTCTAAAGCGAATTAATTTAGGGTTAGTATTATAATTTGGGGTCTTCCATTTTGGTGGTCTGGATTGCGAACCCACCTCGTTTGGAATCGATGTACCCATATCGTGAATCATTAAAGGTTTAGTGAATTATGGTAACTATGCTCTCAACACTCCCCCTCAAGCTAGAGTATTTATATCATACAATCCAATCTTGGAACAAATGATTGTAAGAAGAGTATGATTCAGTACTTTGGTGAACACAGTGTTATTTAAGGCGTAAAGTGAACAGAAGTGACCAAGGCTCCTAATACTTAGGCGAAAAGCGAGAAGCGAGAAGTGAAGCGAAACGAAACGTTTTATAGAAGAGAAGCGAACAGTTAAAAAAAAAAATATTTTAGTTTAATTACTTCTAAACATCTAAATTCTAATTTTATATACACTAAATATATAAATGCAAGTAAACCAAAAATATTTAAATTAAAAAAAAATACTAATAATATCTCAAATTTTAATAACAGTCTAGCTTAAACATTTAAATCCAAACAAACACTAATAATATCCCACAATCAGCAAATCAGCTATTACAGCATTATTAGCAAAATCAACTATTAAGAATCAGCAGCATTACAACATTATCAGCTATTCATAATCAACAGCATTACAACATTATAGCACTATCAGCATTATAGCATTAGAGCAAAAAATCAACAGCATTCAGCATTACAGCACTATTAGTAAAATCAACTATTCAGAATCAACAGCATTAAAATCAAAAATCAGAATTAAAATCAGCAGCATTAAAATCAACAACTATTCAAAAATAAGTAGCATTAAAATCAGAATCATTAGCTAAAAATCAGAATCAAAATCATTAGAAAAATCAAAAGAGGAAGAAAAAGCAAAAAAAAAAAAGAACCATAAAGAAGAACTAGAAAATATAAACAGAAAGAATCAGAAAAAAAAAAAGAAGCAAAAAAAAAAAAAGAAGCAGAAAAAAAAAAGAAACAGCAAAAAGAAGAAGTAGAAAGAAAAAAAGAGAGAAAGAAGAAGCAGAAAAATAAACAGAATCAGATGGGAAGAAGAGATACATAAGAGAAGAAAAAAAGGAGACAAACCTGGCCCAGCGAGGAAGGAGAAGCAACAACAGTTTTCATCTCTGACCATCAAGCAAGGAACACCATAGTAGCAGCAATCCCCTGACCAAAGAGGAAAGAGCAGTAACAATGATCGCCTGACCAGAGAGGAAGGAGCAGCAGCACCGATCGTGAGAGGAAGGCGCAACATCGATCGTGAGAGGAAGGAGCAACATGAGGGTTTGGGTTTTATATTTATGGGATAAGGGGGTAATTGGGTGTATTGACATATTATAATTTTTTTTTGCAATTGCCCCAATCCAACATTCCACAATAAAAATAAAACAATCCAACGGTCCACAATAAAAATAAAAGACTATTTCGCCTCGCATGACTAAGGCGTTCGCTTTTTCGCCTTTCGCTTAAGCGAAAGGCGCTGGCTTTCCTCGCTTCAATCACGTTCGGTTCGCCTGGGGTGTTCAAGGCGAGATACCTTCGCTTCGCCTCGCTTCTCGCCTAGGCGAGCTTTTCAAAACATTTGGTGAACATATCTGCAAGTTGATCCTTAGATTTTATAAATGGTATTACAATATCTCCATTTAGTATCTTATCCCAAATAAAGTGACAATTAACTTCGATAAATTTGGTTCTCTCATGGAATACAAGATTAGCACCAATGTTAATAGTTACGTGATTATCACAGAATAAATATAAAGGAAGTTGGACTAAAAAACCAATTTCCATGTAACCATATTATCTCCCAAGAAAGTACAATATCTAGTAGTTGATCAACGATCCGAGGGAGGACTAGCCCAATTAACATCTATAAAACCTTCTACTCTGAGATGTTTATTAACTCGATACAACAACGCAAGTCCAGGAGTGCGTTTAAGGTATCAAAGATTGCGAATGACTGTAGCCCAATATGGTACTTTAGGACATCCCATAAATTAGCTCACAACATTAACCACATGCAATATCTGGTAATAATGAGATAATTCAGCTTCCCACCCAACCTGTGACATTGATCGGAATTTTCAAATAGTGCACCATCATCCATCAACAACTTTTGATTTGAATCCATAAGCACATCAATTGGTCTACCACCTAGTAAATTTGCTTCTTCTAGCATGTCAAACACATATTTTCTCTATGACAAATAAATGCGCTGCTTAGATCTGGCAATTGCAATGCCTAAGAAGTACCTAAGTTTGCTTAGGTCTTTAGTATGAAATCAATCTTGTAAAAAGAGTTTCAACTTTGCAATACCCTCAACATCATCACTAGTAATTACAATATCATCCACATAAACAACCAAGAGAATGTACCTTGCATCAGTATGTCTATGGAGAACATAATGGTTTGTTTGACATCTAAGAAGACCAAAATCTAAAACTACCTCAAAAAACTTACAAAACTATGCCCTCGGTGGCTGTTTTAAACCACATAGATATTTCTTTAGCCGATAAACACTCTTACGATACTCTCCTTGAACAGTAAACCTAAGTGGCTGCTCCATGTAGATTTCCTTAACTAAGTCACCGTGTAAGAAAGCATTTTTCACATCAAACTGAAACAAAAACCAATTAAAATTAGCATCCAAAGAAATCAACACACCAATGAAATAAATTTGGGCAATGGGAGAAAAATTCTCCTCATAATCAATGTCATAGGTTGGAGTAAAATCCTTGGTAACAAATCGGACTTTGAGTTGTTCAACTGAGCCATCAGGATTGAATTTGACTATATACACCCATTGACAAGCAACAATTTTTTTACCATGGGGTAATAGAACAAGATCCGAAGTTTTGTTATGATGTAAGATATCGATCTTCACCTCCATAACTTCTCTCTAGCCCGAATCAGATAACACTCTATATAAGATCATAGGAATGGAAACAGTAAAGAGCTAAGTTATAAAACAATAAAAAGTAGGAGACAAGACATCATAAGAAACAAAATTAGTAATAGAATGGTTAATAATACAAGATCGAGTCCCTTTACGAAGGACAATTGATAAAGAGTTGGAAGTAACAGGGGCGTCGAGGCAGACGATAGGGGCACCTTACCAGATGACCTTGGACGACGAGTAGGTGGAGTGACAGATTGTACTGAAGTGGGGTTGAAGAGGACTTGTCAAGGTCAAGATCAAGATCAAGAGGAGGAGCAATGGCTTGAAAATATGGAACAAATTCAGTGAAAGGGACATCAACACTGGTGAAATATCTACGAAGTGTGGGACTATAATAATGATACCCCTTTTATATGTGAGACTAATAAAAAAAAATACATTTTATGGAAAGATGAGCAAGTTTATCAAATCCAAGACACAAAGTTGCGAACATAGTAAGCACACCTAAAGACCTTAGGAGGTAAGGAAAATAATAGAGAATTAGGGAAAAAACATAATAGGGATTGTACCCATTTAGCACTGAAGATGACATGATTAATGAGATGATAAACAGTAAAAACAACATCATTCCAAAAACATCGAGGAACATTCATCTGAAATAAAAGTACACGAGTCACTTCCAATAGGTGACGATTCTTACATTCGACCACACCATTTTGTTGAGGAGTGTGGACACATGAAGTTTGATAAATAATGTCAGTTTTATAAATATAAGTAGAGAAGGGGTCAAAGTCATAATCGCGAGCATTATCAGAACATGAAATGTGAACACGACACCCATACTGAGTTTTGATTTCTTTACGAAATGTCTCGAATATAGAAAATAAATCAGAAAGAGCTTTCAGAAGATATAACCAAGTCACAAGATAATAATCATCCACAAATATCACAAAATAAGGAAACAAGTTGGCAACCAAACACCAAAATCAACATCCCACAATCAGTTGCATCAACGATGGGCACCCAAAAAACAGCAATCACACATATGATTTACACCCTCAATAACTAGTCACTCATAGGAGAGTAGAAACCCTAGATGCCAAAGACTGTGAGTTTCATATACATCACAAAAGAAAAGGAATGCAAGGAGAGGAAGAAAAAAAAAAAAAAGAGAGGGAGAAAAGAATTGATTACGGGAAGAACTTTAGGCTGTAAAATTCAGATCAAGTTAGAAAACCTTACTCTGATACCATGTTAAGTTTAAGTCATATATAATTGGAAGAAGAATATGAGAAAATGCAGAGAAGTAGACAACATACCATACCTTTCAGTCTCAACTTATATTTATAGTTATCCTAAGAAAACATAAAAGAATAGTATACCCTTAGAAAAGTATACTTATTACAACAATATAAAATAGTAACACCATAATAGCAATACTCTCAACAGATATGAATTTGAATAGTTACAAAAAATTTCATAATCATTTCCAAAGTTCAAGATTCTTGAAACAGAAGATTTATTGTCGTTCCGCAAATCTTGCAAGAGGATAGTTGGATGAATGTTGCGATCAATGATGGAAACGCTGAATGGTGTAAAACGGGGTGTCTTCAGCAATACCGGAAGAAGAAAAATCAATCTAATAAGGATGTTTTATTTTCTTGAACCAAAGATAAAATTGGTAATTCTGAGGATAGTTGAATGATAAGAAAATAATTAGAGGTTAACCCTAGAGGTTCTGATCAATCTTTTCTACTCACATTGGACTACATCAATCATACACTTCAAGTTGAAGCAAAGTTAATTCCATTCCACTTGTGATGGCGAAGGATTGAAAGCTTCTTATGGGGGAGCGATGGAAAACTGAAAAAAAATGGAAAAGGGAGTGTAGATACGAATGAAATGGTTGTCTCAAAAACTGATGTAAGATGAAGGGAATAGAGATTCCATGATTCCATCAAAGCTTCTTCTGACTTTTTTTGCCAAATTTCGAGGGTGACAGACGATGATTGGAAAGGAGTGTAGTGTATGATGATGCAGAGGATCTGTTTGATGGGTTACATGATGATAGTTTGTCAGCAAAGGCTGCTGTGCTGAAGCGAAATTCTGCAAAGGCTAAAGTGAACAAATCAACCGACTCTGAAGTTATTTATGTCACTTGTCGTTCAACCGCGCCTCATCATCCTTAATGGAGCTTGAAGTCATAACATAACAAACACTTTCGTGTTTATCTGAAGGACTGCCAACCAGAACATGTTTTGTTTTTGCTTTTTCCTTCTGATTTTTGCCCCTGAATGTACCAAGACAGAGATTGACAGACAAACCAGCAAAAGAAACAAATAAACACATACAAAGAAAATAAAAACCACTATGACCAGTGTAGTTTGTGTATACTATTACGACATCTGCAAGAAGGTTTAAGGAATGTAAAGCCAAGTCATCCCTGAAGAAATACTTAACAGAGAGCATCAACAAACAAATCACTGACAGTCTGAACCCAAATGCCAAATGTAGCAAACTAAAATTTATCAATTGTGTTAATAGTATAAAATTGGTCATGTGCAGGGCATTAACTGCACTTCCTTGTATAGTAAACAACACAGGTCTTTATGATTCTGATTTACATAGTACAGTAAAGAGAGTCTCACCTATGAAATCAAATGAATAGGTCATTCCAGCATTTATTAATGGATGCTCCAATCTTCCTCGGTTTTAATAGTGCGCGAACAACCCTTTCCCAAGTGGAGGCTTTTGGAAGAAGAAACTTTTGAAGCATAACTTCCAAAATTCTGCAAGCTCCTACAATTCTCTGTCGCTTGTATAGCCGCAGCACAAGCTCATCCAGAAACTCTCCCCCGTGTTGTGGTGGGTCTAGCCTCTCTTTCAATGTTTTCAAGAATATGTTACAGGTAACCATGTCGGGATCACAACCTTGATCCATCATGCTGTTCAAAAGATTTATAGCATGGGAGATGTTATTATGCTTGCACAAAGCATTGAAAAGTATATTATAAGTAACTACATCTGGTTGAGAATCAGACTCCCCACAGAGCATCTCGTTGAAAAGTTTTAAACCCTGATCCACAGAACCAGCATTGCAGAGGCAATGGATTATAGAACTATAAGCCACGGCATCAGGTTTACATCCTCTACACAACATATCCTTCCACACCATCATAGCCACCTTCAGATTCCCATCATCACACAGGCCATGAATTAGTACACTGTAAGAAACCTCATTATGTATACAGTTGCTATTTTCCATCTCTTTCCACATAAGAATTGCTTTATGGCTATTACCGGTCTTGAAGAAACCCCTCATCAAGGAGTTATAAGTGAAAGCATTGGGTGTGCAGCCCATCCTCTCCATCTCAGACAGAATTTCCTTAGCTTCATCCGGGTTTCCTTGTCGACATAAACCATCAATAAGCGCACTATAAAGAACAGTATTAGGTTTGCATCCCTTTTCTATCATCCCCTTCCACATGCTCAATGCCTCATTGGATTTTCCCATCTTAAACAGCCCACTAACAAGTGCTGAATAAACATACTCATTTGCACAGTACCCTCTTTCCTCCATGGAAATCAACACCCGTGCACCGTCAAGAGCTCTTCCTTGCTTAACAAGCCCATTAATAACTGTCCCATAGGTGACATGGTTAGGGACACATTTATTCAACACCATCCTATCCAATAAACTAATTGCCTTGTTCAATTTTCCTTTGAGGCACAAACCATGTATAAGGGTGTTGTAGGTCACTTCATTTGGAACACACCCTTTAAGGAACATATTATCCACAAGCTTCGCTGCTCGAGCCAAATCCCCTTTTTTGCAAAGCCCATTAATTAACACATTAAACGTGATAGGACTTGGAAAACACCCCTCTATTTGCATCTCATCCAATAGCAAAACTGCCTCATCAATCCTGTCCTTCTTGCACAATCCATCCATCAAAGTGCAATAAGTAAACACATCAGGCATGCATTTCTTCGTCGGCATTTCTCTAAAAGTCTCTATTGCTCTATCAACTAATTCTAATCTACACATAGCTTTGATAATCAAATTAAAGGTCAGCACATTGGGCAAAATATTCTTACACCCTACAACAGAAGAATGAAACTCCAGTGCGCGATAATAAAGACCCTCTTGAATTAGTACGTTAAGAACCGAATTAAGTGACCGAACAGTTCGTCTACATTGGAATTCAGATACCATTCTATCAAATAATTCAACTGCTTTTTCAGGTAAATGCGCCTTTCCATAGGCTTTAAACACTACAATAATATTCTTCTCTATAACCACTCTTTGTTCGCGTTTCATTTGTTCTAAAACCTTCTCCAGTGACATAAAGTCGCATGATTTTGCATAGTTCTCAATAAGAGAATAAAAGGTGGAATCACCCAATTTATAAGAACCCAATTTAGGACCGGTCCTAAATATCTCCACAGAAATTGGCGGTTCAATTTCATTTTCAAGTTCTTGCTCATTTTCAGAAGTATTTGTTGATGGAATGGAACTGCTAAGAACTGAAAAGTAACAGTTAGTTGGAGAAGTTGAAAACTTACAGGGGATTGAAGAAAGCTTCAAACTGAGCTGTTTTCGGACGGAGGCACTCACGGGCATGCCGTATCAACTCAGTTTATGAAGAAAATGCAGAATTTGTGGGACTATTACGCATTTTGACATGGAATCAAATAGGGGTTCCTGGGCAGAAAAATTGATTAAATGGCACCTCCAATAATTGGTTGATATACACAGAAAAATGTATATGTGCGCGTTCGAGAGATCGAGGGAGAGAGTATGGAACAACGCAGATTGATGATTGAGAAAAATGAGACTCGGGACAGAAGAGGAGAGGCTGTTTACAGTATGTAGACCTTTACAGCAAGAAGGCAACACAAGCTCAAAATTAGAGTCTAGACCTCAAGTCAAAAACGCCCTTCTGTATCAATTTAAAAACAAGGGTAAATTATATTCACACCCCCTAAACTTTGTCATTAAAACACATAGACCCCCTCAGGTATGACATATTACAATTATACCCCTATCAGTCATGGTCAACTAACCCATCTAACGGAAATATTAGAAGGACTATTTTGCCCTTATTCAAAATAAATAAAACCAGTCTACCACCGACACAGAACCTCTCCCTTCTCCCTTTCCACTGCCCACCACCGACCCCTTCTCTCTCTCTCTCTTACAGCCACCATCAAAGCCACTACCATCAAACCCGCCACCATAACAGCCACCATCAAACCCGCCACCGACCCCTTCCTCTCTCTCTCTCTCTTCTATCCCTAATCGCCTATCAAATCCACCACCATAGTAGCCACCATGAAATCCACCAACATAACAGCTACCATCAAACCTATATCACCGAAACCGTCCATCAAACCCACCACCATAACAGCCACCATCAAACCCATATCACTGACCAGCCAGACCCATCAATACATCACCACCGCCACCTGCCCAACACCCTCTTCCTTATCGCTTGGTCCCGCCTGTGTGTCCCGTGTGTGGTGTTTTTGTGTGGAGAGAGAAAGAGAGAGAGAGAAAGAGTGGCAGAATTTGTCAGTTGGTGGAGTTGGCAGTTGGGACTTCGGCGGGGGTGGTTGGTGTGGTGGTTGCACAGAGTGGTGGAGGTTTTGGCTACAAATTCAAAAATTTTGGGTTTTGCATATATTTAGTGATTTAATTGATGGATATTTCAGGGGTAATTTTGGAATTTTGTTACAAGAATTGGTTGAACTCGTTGAGATTTAACGGTCCTCTGGACGAACTTTAACACCAGGGGTTATTTGTTACATCATATCAAACTTTAGGGGGCGGTGGTGTTATATTTTATACTTGAGTGGGTCCGTCTGTATTAGTGACAAACCTTAGGCGGTCTTGATGTAATTTATCCTAAAAACAATGTATTTTTTATCTAAATAAAAGGAAGTGATCCCTGCGTGTGTTGTTTTGAATTCAGATTTTTTAAAATATTTTTTTATTTCACAAATTATTTATTATCCATTAAGAAAAGAACTTTGAAAAGTATTGGCAAATTCTCCTTTCCAATTCCAAAATTTTTTAGGGAATTTACCATACCTCAAAATGTACTTGCAATTATATTTCATGTATTTGTGCATTTAAAATAATACTTTTGTGTGTTTGGGCAATAAAATTTATAAAATAATAAATACTAAAAATGCCCTAAAAATGACTATTTATTTTTTGTTCTTGACGTTGTTGTGTCAGTAACATAGTCACACCACATTAATTTGAATTAAAAAATAAACAACGAAAGAATGGGTAAAGTCAAATAACATTCTTCATAATCTATATATTAGGAAGAATTACATTCCAAACTCATGAGATTTGTCCCAACACTGGAAGCTTATTTTTCACAACCAAATCGACCACCCATCACTTGATCTTTAAATTTAAAAAAAAAATTATTTTAATTGATCTGTTATATTTAAAATTATACTATTATAGTTTGAAATTATCTGTTATGGGTTATATTTTAAATTAATGTAGCTCGAGTTGAATCAACTTAAACAATTTGTTTGTCTTAGATTAAATTACTGTTGTATCTACATTTGTTTTAATAGGCTTGTGTGATAGATTTAATTTTTCTATTAAATTTGCTGTGATTATTTTGAATATTTATGGTCCTTGTAAGTTATTTTTTAAAAAACTCAATGTTGAAATTTTGAGTGCAAGTCAAAATAAACAAATCAATTGTTAAATAAGTCGTGGATAAATTCGTTAGTAAAAAAAATAATGTTAGCATTTTTATTTTATATCATTACTAAGTTTTAATTGGCCCCCATGATAAAGAAATTCTAGCTCTACCCCTGACTTTAGCCAATCAAGGTTGGTCTGTTATTCATCCGGCTCAGTGTGATGTCATCAACAATATATATGGGGAGAATTCTTGAAGCATTTAGGCATACTTGATAGTTGAAATTAATTTTCTAGTTTGTTGTGTGTGTAATTTTGCTTATATATAAGTATGTAATATATCTCAAACTCAACATATAAATCATTTTGTTGTATATGTTGTTTAATATTATATTTTTTTCGTTTGCTTGAATTTTTTTTCATTGAAAATTATCTTCAATATGTAACTATGCAAGTGTAGATCTAATCTTCTATTTTGTCTGAGAGGACGATTGTTTTGAAGTTAAACTATTAAGGAGTTTTAAATTATTCATTTTGATTTCTTTTTTTTTTTTTGGTGGGGTGAGTGGATGGTCCATTGTGATCGTAAAAAATATTGCGTAACATGATCTACTATCTTATACACTAGCCATAGATCCCAAGGTGCCAAACCCAAAAATTTGACATGCCACAACTATCTTATCCAATCCACATAGATCCCAAGGCGCCAAACCCAAAAATTTGTCATGCCACAGCTATCTATAAAAGTAGGATTTGAATGGAAGACATACACACAACACACATTTAGTGAGCAAAGCAAGCGAGAAAGCTAGGTACTTGGTAAAGATAATAGTATCGAGAGTACTAAGAAGGTTGTTGTTTTTGTGCTGGTGATGGCCATTGTGGTTGTTCCGTTTGCCTTTGCCCACTGTATGAATGAACTTTCCTCTACTGCCAATGGAATCACACATATTAATATCCTCAGGACTTCCCTCTCAAGGGTAATATTGGAAGGTGGACTCCACTGGGTTGATGGTTGTCCCAGTTCCATATGCAATATCTTGAATGATTTTTGTTGTTATAGTTGTAGCTGCCTTCCCATTGGCATTTTGGTTGGGGTATGTGTTGGATCATGTTGCTAGTTGACGTGTATGTCGATTAACAAACGATGATCTAAGTATTTTTATCATAAAATAAATTCAATCGTTTGTGTCAATTGTAGATTTTATGCTTTGGCATAAAATACTGTCTTCTATATGTATCTTGTCTATGTTTTATTGTGTTTGTTTTATGGTGGAAGCTATAAATTCTATGTTTTGGCATAAAATAGTGTCTATCTATGTGTGTTGTATTTTTCTTGTCTAAAAACAGTTAGGGATTTATGCATATCCTTTGAATTCCAAGTGTCATGTCTTTGGCGCCTCTCCCTTTCTTTTTAAAGGGTTAGTCTTCTGGTTTCTTTACTTCTTCCATTGTTGCCTTCTTGAAGTTTTTCTAAAATGCTTCGAGTTACCTGTTGTTTATTCTTTGCTAACTTACTATGGCTCCCTTAACCAAAGGAGATATCCCTAGCTTCAAAGCTAAGTAACATCCTTGATGACGTCAATATTCAGGTGGCTGGCGAGGATGAGTCTCTTCTTGGCTCTAGGGAATCAATCCATATTCATATCAGAGCTATCATCAAGGGTGGCGTGAGATTCCCACTCCACCCTTTTTTTTTCTATGGGTGCTCTCAACTCTGAAGTTGTGCCCTATTCAATGCTACACCAAACTTCTTAAGAATTATGATGGGGGTAGCTACACTGAATGACCTTCTAAAGGTTGATTTAGGGTTGTGGGGGATCCTCTATTGCTACATCGCTAAGCTAGAGGGTGATAGTAATCACTATTACTTTGAGGTGTGGAAGAAGGACAACTACCACGTCACCTACCTCCCTAACTCGAGCAAGTGTCATGAAAACAACATAATATGTGTATCTGGGAACTGGGAGCATAAAGCTGGTGAGGAACCACACCATAAATGCCCCTTTGAAGAAGGCACGCAAGGAATTTGCTTTTTGGTTTTGAAAGCTAATCTTCAACCTTCATCATTTCATTTCATTCATCATTATTTTTTTTCATTTTTCTTCTCTCTGTTTTTGTACCTTGCTCTTTAGGTGAGACTATTAAAGGCAAGATCTCTAAGCAATTGGTGAAATTGATGACTTGAAGAAGGTCTGGTTGTATTGTGACAACCTATTCAAAGGATTTACTAATGTGTTGCTCGGTTATACTCCTCATTACCACTCATTCATTGTTGTCCTTGACACACCCAACGCCATCCTTGTTGTAGAGGGAGAAAAAATTAGGGCCTAGAGCCTTTCCACTTCTCGGTCCCATAAGAAGTCCAAGACTTGGTCCTTTGGGTTTCTTCTATTTAGGTAAGTATGCATCTTTGGTGGCCATTTCAGGACTCGGTCGCCTTGGACCTGAAAAAGAACTTATTCGAGAGAGGCATTGAGTGATGTATATTTGCGAGCCAGTTCGATTTGAGTTCGGGGACCCAGGTGATCCATAGAGCTCACCCTTTCCACTCGGTTCATGTTGGGCTACTAGATTTGTCATTTCTGCTTGGTTGGTCACATTTTTTTCTTTCCTCTTGTCTATCCTCCTAGCCTCTGCGTATTAGGAGGGTATCCTTTTGCGTTAATGTGACTCTATACTCTCGAGAGCATCTCTTTCATGCTAAAAGGCGAATCCTTTGATAATGAAAAGAAAATCTAGGATGACTAGATTCCCCCCATGAAGGTAGTGAGAGCTACCATATCATCCACGTTTGTCGATCTAAAGGGACTTCGTGGTGAACCTATTGACGAAACTTTTGAGACACTCATTTCTTTTTGCTTCATATTAGAAGATAATTTTTTTTTTTTGGGGGGGGGGTATTCCTATCTGCTCTCCTTCCAATGGAATGGGAGATCAAAGAAGTACTGAGCTCTGTAAAAAAGCTAACTGAATTAGGTTCAACTTGTTAAACCAATGCCTGATAACTCCTTTTGGGGTAGTTGTAAAGGCCTTGCACATAATCTGATCAGGGACATTTTGAAGCATCATAAGAAACTTGTATGTCTTTAGATGGTGTGGATCTCTAAGTCCATCAAAACTCTCGATCACTAGCATCTCGAACCTTCGTGGTAGAGGATAATTTGTGACATCGGAACAAAGGGTGACTCCATGTGTTGGAATATGACCTCCAGTGCTTCTGGAACCCAACCCTTTATAGTGTTGATTACGTTACCAAGTTTATCATTGACCTTGTTGAACTTTTGCTCTCATTAGTCATTTACCTGGGGCGAGATACGTTTTTACTTTGTACCTCATTTCCCAAGTTCTCATCTCGATGCTCCTGATTCTAAGATAATTTTCTTTCTTTGGATTGTTGGGTAGCGAGTAGTTGGAGGATTTTATCGGTTCTATGGAATCAGCTCCCCCACAGTCTTTTCTAGTTGTTCTACCCTTGAAGTCTCCTTTTTCAGCAAGGGCTGAGTTTCGTCGTTATATTGGGTGTGACCTGGTCATTCATTAGTACATGTTTGGTCACTAGTTGGATCCTGCGACCTTTGATGGCTATAAATTACGGATAACATACGAAAAACTTAGTGTTTTCAACAGTTGGAGCCAAATGATGATACCAAAAAATGTTTACCAAGCTTCAAGCATGTAGTTGATCGAAATCGTGCTTTGACCGACCAAGAGAAGCACCTGCAAAGGCAAGCCAAAGATTAGAGGTGTCAGGGTCAACCCTCCGATGCTTAAGTCAAAAAGAAATTTTTGAAGGAGAGTACTTAATTGAGATTATAAGTGTGTACTTGGATCATCTTCAACTTTCCCTTTTTATAGATTGTTGGATTAGGGCATTGAAGGATCCCTATCTTTGATTTGAATTAAGGCAGTACTAGTGTCGTGGTGGAGGTGGACTTTTTGCTGGAGCAGGAGTCTCAAGTGGGTTTAAATAGTCAAGGTCGTGAGGATATATGGGCTAGGAATGGGCAAGCTGGTGAGCTTAAGTTCCTCCAAACTATCGAGCTCCTCTAAGCTCATGCCCAAATACCCGTTATCAAGACCCATCAAATAGTAGTAGTCTCGTCACCGAACCTCTTGCTTTTTGGGAATTCATTAATAACCAACTAGTAATTACCATGAATCTCAATCAACAAAAAAATTAAGTTAATTAAGCAAACACAAAATATACCTACAAGTGCCTAAGTGCAATCATTAGTGCAACCTGCTATGATACCAACTAGAATGAGTTGTGCAGTTGATCTTTCCTGGTGATTATACACATGGGATTGCTAGACATAACATAGAGAGGGTGAAATAGGTTAATTCAAATTATGGCTCGAACAATCACCAATTTTAACCTAATTTACCATGATTTGTCAATTATCCCTTTGAACCCCTTTTAACAAACCATGAAACCCGTGATGTGAATGGATGCAAGGATATGTCAATTGATTAACTAATACTCCAATTCACCATAATAAGAATCTCATCAAAGCCAATTATTTACAAAACCCTTTTCACTAAATTGAAAGATAAACAATCAATTATTTAAAAACATGGTGTGTGTGTGCGCGCGCGTGAGCGCAATTGCAAGTATAAATGAAAAAAATAAAGCAATAAAGAACACAAGAAATTTGCTTACTTGAAAAGTCAACCAGGAAAAACAAGGATCTTCTCACAGCAACCTTCACTACAATAGAACCTGACAATGAGTTTTCGAAGGCTTTGAGTAGTGGGGGCAGAACCACTGAGGGTTCAGCTAGCCTAATCCACCATCTCAGATTCGATTTACAAGTATTCGAGACTTATACATCAACCAAGACTATGGTTGGATGCTCCTTTCCTTAAATATATCTCTCCTCCAGATTTCACCCACTAGAGTCTTGAGTAGCTTCACTTTAATGCCCCCACCACAATGGATCGTTTAGGCTTTTTGAGAGATCTTCTCCACCAAGATTCTCAGGATGCACACTCTTTCAATGGGTTTTGTAAACTCCAAGTAAGATTTTATTCTCCAAGGTGTGAAATTGAATTTGAAGAATCAAGATAGATAGCCTTTGGTCTTAGGGATCTAGGATTGGTCTTCAAGATCTCTAGATGATAGAAAGCTAAAAATAGGCTTACAAGAGGCTTTCCCTGGCTTTGGAAGACTTTCCCTATTTATAAGTCTGAAATTAGGTAAATCTTATAATCCAACTAAACAAGAGTTAGTGAACAAAAAACAATGAGAGAGAAATCAGAGGGTGGTTGCTATTGGAATGAAAAAAGAATTCAAACCATAGTCATGAAGTAGAGATTACCTGAGCCGTCTACAAATTGCTCGAGCGGCTTGCAAATGGCTAGAGGGTAGTTTCCATTCCCTAACTTGTCAGCATCCTCCAATTTTATCCCTAAGTGTTCAAAGACCGCTCTAGCCAAAGGCAAGCGAGCAGAGGGCAGTCCCTACTGGTTTTGAAGCCAAAAATCAAGCAAAAACTAGTCATCTTGAGTACTAAATGATTTTGCTCAAGTAGGGTCCGATGAATGACTTAATCTATATTTTGAAAACACATTTAAGTTGTAGAAAAACTTTTGGAATGAAAAACCTAGGAGTCATTCATGGATTTTCCAAATTCTATTTTCACAATTCTAATCATCTTCAGTTTAAAATTATACCAAAGGTTCTCAGGTTTCTAGGTCATTACCTTTGTTTTAAACTTGAAGGTGCATCAGAAAACTCTTGATAAGGCTTTGTAGCTTGAACTCCTCCCTTCCTTGATGCTTACAGATATTGATCTTTGAAACATCATGATCATGTAATTAGATTGAGATTTAGATCAAGACTTCATGAAAATTAACCTATTGCAAATATTTTCCTAACAATTTGTATAGCATTATTGAATTTGGCAAAGTATTTATGTTCATAAAACTTGTACACCAATTTTTTTGCACCTAACGAACGATATGGGACAATATTATTCATTGAATGTTAGTGGATTCCATTAATCCAACAACGTAAATTGATGCAGTCCAAGAAATCTGGTGAAAGATTCAATCTATGTAGCATTACTGAATTTGAAAGAGTAAAGTTGAGTGCACAACAATATTTTCACTAAATGACGTGGTACAATTTTATTAAATGAATATTTAGTGAAAGTTAGTAAAATTCATTAATTCCAAAGTTTATATTGATCTATCTACAAAAAAATTGGTGAAAATTTTTATTTATTTTTGATTTTGAGGGAAGAGGGGGAAGGGGGATTGAACCATTGACCTCAAGAAAGCAAAGTCTTCACAAGGTAAGAAGTATCATTGAACCAAAGGCCGGTTGGTTGGTGAAAATTTTTGTTTGTCTAGCATTATTGAATTTGAAAGAGTAAAGCTTTGTCCACCAAATTTGTTCACCAATTTTTTTGCATGAAATGATATGGCCATTCTTATCCATTAATTTTATAGTTTACATTGATGTGATGCAAGAAATTTGGTGGAAGGTGTTGTGTCACACCCCAAAATTTCTTTTCTTTTTTAAAAAAAATACCCGGGTGTGAGTAAGGAATAAAATTACACCAAACTTACAATAATCTTCCTTATATTATTTTATTTTACGTACGAGTACATAATCCTCACAAGATCATTTCAAATATTCTTGATACAACATAAAGATAAATAATAATAGCTGATTCTATCATTTCAGCCTATACTCCAGTTTGACTTCATATATCTGAAAAATGTTAAATATAGATGAACTCACCAGCTCAGTAGGATAACGTTTATCAATGACTACTAAGGTTTTAAAACAATATATAATATAATTAAACCGCGAATAAATGCAAAAATAGGGCAAAGTAATGAATCAAATAAATAAATAAATTTTAGCACATATCGATCATATCAATCTGTCAATTTTCTGGTCCACACATGAATCGCCTTCAGAGAAAAATTTGGGGTCTTGCACCCTAGGGAATCCAATGCCCTTTTTGCTTTTTTGGAAACACCAATACCGAAAATTATGTGGTGCCACACAGGCTACCACGACAACTGATATTACTAACTGGTGAATTCAAGAACTAGTAGGAATCCTGTGAATTCTCGCAAGGATTACGCATCTACTAACTCTCTGCTATCGATTATGTGCATTTATAGTAATTTCATCAAAATCACAAAATAAAGTCATATCGTAGTCAGACCCCACAACAAATCAAATATTAAATATTAATACTGAAATAAACATTTATTATGCAACATGGTTTCATAAGATAATTAGGGTCTCGATAAAAATACAATATGTGCATGATAACGATTTATTTATAAAACACCAGTTTGACCCCATGATTATAATGATATAATATTACATTATATAATTAAAAATAGATTTGATATGAAACTCCCAAATATGCATAAAATGCATCAATGATAGTAAAAGATAAAAGAAACATTACCTCTTTTTTGACTTCTATTCGATACCGTGTACTGTGACAAAATAACCAAAATAATATTTTAGAATAACAATAAGTAATAAGGGCTTAGTTAACCTAAAATAATTTTTGGAATAACTAACGAAAGATAATAATACTTCAATTTGATCCAAAAAAAAATATTTAATGAAGATCAACTTTAAGTGAGTCGAACATATAAAATTTAATAAATAATAACTAAAAAATCTTACCCAAAATTTTGATCGTAACTACAAACTGTTAGGTCAACAAAATTTTTGACCCATTTTCTCTCTTTCCTCTCTTTCTCCCTTCCTTTCTTCCTCCCTTTCTCTCTTTTTCCTTGTGTCGTTCAATGTACTGAGCTTGACTATTTATAGCCAAGATTTACTTGGGTTCCAAGGATTCTCATGGACAGCTGTCCATTTCTTTATTTTGTCTTTTTTTTTTTCTTTCTTTTCTCTTTTTGCACGTTCAAATCTAGCATAGTATCTAAAAAATCTTGTAAAAGATCTAGCATAGTATCTTTTACATAAATATATATATATATATATATATATATATATATATATATATATATATATATATATATATATATATATATATATATATATATATATATATATATATATATATATATATATATATATATATATATATATAGATATGAATGTAGTCGATATTTGACTTAAATTATAGTCATTTGATTCGTTTTTACACGAAGAGTCCATATTTGGGGTCCCTTTATTCAAATTTTTTTTTATTATTTATTTATACATACATACATACATATATATATATATATATATATATATATATATATATTTAAAAATAATTCTTAATTATATAGAATAAAAATTAATGACCTAATTAATGTGTTAATAATTTATATATATATATGGGTCATCACAGTCTATCTCCCTTAAAAATAATTTCGTCCTCGAAATTTGATATTAACCTTGAGAATTAAAAAGATAGGGATATCTTGTACGCATATCTACTTCTAGTTCTCACGTGGCTCCTTCAATACCATGATGTTGTCATAGCACCTTTACAAGTGGTATGAACTTGTTACGTAATACCTACTCCTTGGTGTCGAGAATCTGCACAGGTTGCTTTTCGTACGTTCCATTTTCTTAAATTCAGACATCTTTCCAATCGATGATGTGAGACACATTTGGTTCACATTTCCTTAACATTGATACATGAAACACATCATGTATTCCTAATAATTGAGCTAGCAAGGCAAGCAGATAAGCTACATTTTTAATGCGTTGTGTTACCTCGAAGGGTCCAATGTATCTGGGAGTCAATTTACCTTTTTTCCCAAATCGAGATATTCCTTTCTTAGGGGATACCTTCAAGAATACGTAATCACCCACTTGAAATTTCAAAGGTCTTCTCCTTTAATCTACATAGCTTTTTTGTCGACTTTAAGTCATGCGTAGTCGATCCCGAACTACTTGGATCTTCTTAGTGGTCTCTCGGACAATTTCTGGACCAAATAAAATGCTTTCACCAGTTTTGGCCCAACATAGAGGTGATCTACAAAGTCGTCCGTATAGAGACTCATACGGTGCCATGCCAATACTACTTTGGTAGCTGTTGTTGTAAACAAATTCCACCAATGGAAGATGTTCATTCCAACTGCCCTTGAAATTTAAGGCACAACATATCTTTCAATATTTGGATCACCCTTTCAGATTGACCATCTGTTTGAGGATGGTAAGCAGTACTAAAATGCAATTCGGTTCCCATGGCTTTTTGTAAACTCTGCCAAAATTGAGCCACAAGCGAGTATCTCGATCTGACATGATTGATAATGGTACCCCCATGTAATCTCACAATCTCTCATATATAAAGTTGACTTAACGTAGCTAGAGTGTCAGTATTCTTCATGGCTAAGAAATGGGCCGATTTGGTGAGTCGATCCACTATAACCCATACTGCATTGTATCAATTTGTAGTTCTAGGCAAGCCAATCACGAAATCCATAATGATATGATCCCATTTCCATTCTGAAATAGGTAAAGATTGTAACAACCCACCAGGTTTCTGATGCTCTGCTTTTACTTGCTGGCATATAGCATATCGAGCTGTAAATTTAGCCACGTCCTTTTTCATTCCTTTCCACCAATATTGACGCTTCATATCTTGATACATTTTTGTGCTGCCAGGATGTATGGAAAACTTAGAGCAATGACATTCCCTGATATTTCTTCTTTTAACTGAACATTATCGGGTACGCACAGCCTTCCTTGATATAGTAATTGCCCCTTTTGTAACTGCCAGTTTTCAAGAGCATTCCCACCTTCTAGTTGGGTGCGGATGGATTCTAGGTAGTAATCTGAACGTTGTAATTCAACAACTTTTTGTCGGAGGACAGGTTGAGCAACGAGATTAAACAAGCATGGTTGACCTTCTCCTGTACTTATCCAGATGTCAAAGTCCTCTAATGCCTCCCTCAATCGTCATTTGTCCTTCATCACGTTGATTACTGCACTTCGGGATTTTTTGCTCAATGCATCAACTACCACGTTAGCTTTTCCTTAATGGTAGTGAAGTGTGAAGTCGTAATCCTCGAGATACTCTATCCAGTGTCGTTGTCGAAGATTCAAATCTTTTTGAGTGAATATATACTTGAGACTTTTGTGATCCGAGAAAATCTGAAATTTTTTCCCATATAGATAACAACGCCATAGCTTCAACGCAAAGACAACAGCTGCCAACTCTAAATTATGAGTGGAATAGTTTCGTTCATGAGTTTTTAATTGTCTTGATCCATAAGCAACTACCTTGTTATTTTGCATCAATACACATCGAAGTCCCTGTAGTGATGCATCTGTGTAAACATCATACCCGATACCACTTTCGGGTATAGTAAGAACATGTGTCGTGGTCAATTTTTCCTTTAAGATATTAAATGCATGTTCATATTCTTTGGTCCACTCAAACTTTTCTCCCTTTCGAGTGAGGTGGGTTATGGACAGAGCTATTCTGGAAAATCCTTCCACAAATCTTCAATAATATCATGCCAATCCCAGAAAACTTTAAACTTCTGTTGCATTCTTAGGTCCATCCCACTTCATTACTGCTTCAACTTTAGATGGATCCACTGTCACTCCTTCTTCGGATACTACATGCCCAAGAAATTTGACTACTTTTGTCCAAAACTCACACTTACTTTTCTTAGCATACAATTTGTGCTCTCTAAGTGTTAATAACACTTGGCAAAGATGTTGTACATGCTCCTCACGTGACTTTGAGTAAATGAGAATATCATCTATGAAGATGATTACAAACTGATCAAGATAGGGCCTGAATACCCGGTGCATCAGGTCCATGAAAACTGCAGGTGCATTTGTAAGTCCAAAGGGCATCACCAAGAACTCAAAATGTCCATATCGAGTACGAAAAGCTATTTTGGGGATATCCTCCTCTCTGATTCTCAATTGATGATATCCCCGTTCGAAGATCAATTTTAGAATAGTAACGAGAACCCCTGAGTTGATCAAATAGGTCATCAATACGTGGTAGAGGATATTTATTCTTTATTGTGACTCGATTCAGCTTCCGATAATCAATACAGAATCTCAACGTATTATTCTTCTTTTTCACGAAGAGTACGGGAGCACCCCAAGGTGACGTACTTGGTCGAATGAATCCTATAGAAAGAAGTTCATCCAACTGTTTTTTTAACTCCTTCAACTCTAATGGTGCCATTCGGTAAGGAGCAATAGATATTGGCTCTGTACCAGGATATATCTCAATGGTAAATTATATCTCCCTTTGTGGGGGTAGTCCTGATAATTCTTCAGGAAATACATCAGGAAAGTCACACACTACGAAGATGACATCAGCGGTGATTTTACCTAGTTCTTCCCCAGTTAAGTTGGCAAGGAATTCCAAACTAGTTTTGTTCTTTGTGGAGAACGGATGCGAATAATGATTTTTGCCTATGAATTCAAACTCTCTATCTCCTAACGTACGGAATTTGATTTTCTTACTGTAGCAATCCATGATGGCATGATAGCAAGATAGTAGGTCCATTCCAAAAATTATGTCGTATCCAACTATTTCTAGGGCAACTAGGTCCACAACCAACTCGCTTTCCTCAATTCGAATTATGTAATTTCTACATACCCTAGTTGTTTCCAAGAAATCTCCCGTAGGTAGGTTTATACACAATGTGCGATCCAAAGGTTTTAATTCTAACCCTAAGGCAACAACATATGAAGTACGAATGAAAGAATGGGTTACCCCCGGATCAAATAAGAAATGTGCCCAAGAATTATAAATAAGAACGATACCTTCAATTACTTCATTAGCAGCGTCGTTATCCGGTGTAGCCATTGCATAGATCCGAGGTTGACCTTCGGGAATTGTTGTTCTATTTCCTGGCTTTTTCTGTTGTGCCAGATTTGGAAACGACTGTGAAGGTCCAACTTGGGTTGTCAATCTTTCGGTTGAGTAGGGTAAGGGCGTTGTTGTGGACGAGATTGCGTGAATGGCTGATAAGAACCTTGATTGGCTGACCCTTGAGAGGACGTGAAGGGACACTGATTTTTAAAATGTCCAGTTTGCCCACACTTAAAACACCGTTTTGTATCATTGGATGCTCTGTTCCAATTCCAGAATTTTGTCTCTGATTCGCACTTCTCCTTTCATTGGTATCTTGCCCTGGCCGTCGATATGGGGTCATTCTTTGGTGACTACTGCTCCCACCATTTCTTGTCTGACTTCCTCTGCCTTGTTAATGACTTCTAATATTCTGGGTATCCTCTAGTTCTCTTTTTACCAGCATAGCCCTTTCTACCAGTTTCTTATAGTTTCTCAGTCAGTGTGCTACAAGGCGTCCTCGAATAAAAGGCTTAAGGCCTTGTTCAAATCGTTTGGCCTTCTTGGCATCGGTGAAAACTAATTCCGTGGCAAAGAGAGAGAGAGTTCAGCAAATTTAGATTCATATTGCGTGATTGTCAAGTTGCGTTGTTGCAACTCTAGGAAGTCAGAGAACATTTTATCCGTTACGGACTCTGGAAAATATTTATCATTGAACACTTTCTCAAATGTGGTCCATATCATTTGGTCTACGTTCCTCATTCTTTTGACTGTATCCCACCAGTGATTGGTTTCACCCTCAAAAAGATAAGAGGTCAAGGTAACTCGTAGTTCTGGGACAATATCCATACCATCAATTACTTTTCTCACTTGTCGAAGCCACCTCTCTGCATCAAGTGGCTCTGTACTTCCCTGGAAGGTAGGGGGACGTTGTCGTAGAAATTATTTGAGTATCATCATTCTTCGCATTTCAGCCACATTTGCTTGTTCCTGAACTGTTTGTTGTATTACCGTAGTATGGTTGTTATTTTCTGCCTGTTGGCGTGCCAAAGTGGTCAGTTCTCTCAGACATTGGTAAATACCACTTATAGTGTTCTGCAGTGCTGGAGGGGACTGGTCATTGATGGACATCTCTGGTTGGTCTTGAGATGTGTTTCCCTCCATCCTATAACACATAGTTTATGATATTATGTCTGCATTAAAAACTATAACCACATCCAAAGGTTAAGAAAACAACTCTAATTTCACATAATTAGTAACTAAGATACATTTTGTTTTCTTATCCTAGATGCTATTCACATGGAGAACAAAAGTCTAGGACAGTCACCTCTAAGTTATGTAGTGATACATATATTCCTACCATTCTAAGAGTTACTATTATTTACAAGCAAAATTTTTTAGAATAGTAAAGCCGACAGTACAGTTAGGGACCAAGAAGTTCCATGTCCCTCCCCCCTGGAGACATATTAGTTCGCAGAACCCGCAGAATTTGTAGGATGGTTTGCTTCAGGTGGTGCGGCTATAGGGGCTACGTTGGGTTTGTGAGGTTGTGGGTCATATTCTTCATTATTATCCAAGTTAGGGGATTTTATTGGATGCCCCTGCAGCTGCCCACTGAATGTCTTATACTGGCAATCCATTCAAAATTTCCTGGTACAGGTTGTGATTCCTTTCAATACTTAGTGCTTGGCGGAGCACCCTTAGCTGCGTGGTCAGTCTGTGATGTACTAACTTTTTATGTTCAGAGATCGGCATGAATGACCAATTTTGGGACACATCTTGAATTTCGTGGACTATCAGATTGTAGGCCTCTATATTAACTCCAATAGTCCGGTATTCACTAACCGCCTCGGAGCCCATGTTACTATGAGCCATGTAAAGATCATCCCAAGATGTCATACCTATAGTCATAAAAAGTTAGTTCTGTTGATAAAAAAAAAATAATATGTCCATAAAATATGTTCAGTATTAGTACATTAATCCCATTATTTAGTTTATATATATAATTCTCATGTAAGATCTAATTCCAGGATCTGATACCACTCTATTACACCTCGAAATTTCTTTTCTTTTTTTTAAAAAAATACCCGAGTGTGAGTAAGGAATAAAAATTACACCGAACTTACAATAATCTTCCTTATATTATTTTATTTTACGTACGAGTACATAATCCTCACAAGATCATTTCAAATATTTTTGACACAACATAAAGAGAAATAATAATAGCAGACTCTATCCTTTCAACCTATACTCCAGCTTGACTTCATATATCTGAAAAATATTAAATAGGGATGAGCTCACTAGCTCAGTAGGATAACGTTTATCAATGACTACCAAAGTTTTAAAACAATGCATAATATAATTAAAACCACGAATAAATGCAGGAATAGGACAAAGTAATGAATTAAATAAATATAGAATCAAAATTAATGACCTAATTAATGTGTTAATAATTTATATATATATGGGTCATCACATGTTGTATTAGTGAATTTGAAAGTGTAAATATGTGTGTGCCAAATAATGTAACATAATCTTATTTATTGGATGGTTAGTAGAAATTAGTAGTCTCATTAATCCAACTATTTTACATTGATTTGGTGCAAAAAATTTGGTGAAGAATTTTATTTGTGTAGCATTTCCGAATTTGAAAGAGTAAATTGTGTCCCCAAAATTTGCACACCCATTTTTTTTCATCAAATGATGTATCACAATTTTATTCATTTAATATTTAATGAAAGCTAGTGGGACTTATAAATTCAACAATTTACCTTGATGTAGTCCAAGAAATTTAGAATGATTGGTTTGTGTAACATTACTAGATTTTAAAGTGTAAAGCTTTGTGTACTAAAATTTTTGCATCAATTTTTTTGACACATTTTTTTATTTAATATATAATATAATAAAAGTTAATGACACCTATTAATTTGATAGTTTATATTGATTTAGTGCTATTAATTTTGCAGAATATATTTGAAAGAGTAACCTTTTGTTTTCCAAATTTGTGTATCTAAAAGTTTGCACCAAATGATGCGGTACAATCTTCTATATTGAACTTTTAATGAAAAGCTAATGAGACTCATTAATCTGAAGTTTGCAGTGATGTGGTGCAAAATTTTTTGGTATGTGTAGCATTACAGAATTGAAAGCTTAAATCTATGTCACCAATTTTTTTTGTGCCAAATGATGTGACACAATTTTATTCATTGAATGTTTAATAAAAGTTACTAGAACCCACTCATCTAATCGTTAACATTAACTGTGCAAAACAAATTAGTAAAAAATTTTGTTTGTGTAACATTATTGAGTGTAAAAGAGTTAAAATTGTGTCTATCAAATTTGTGCAACAAATAATGTGACAATATTATTTATTGAATGTTTAAAACAAAATTAGTGGAACTTATTAACCAATAGTTTATATTTATGTGGTGCAAGAAAGTTGGTGTGCATAACATTTCTGATTTTTAAAAGAGTAAAACAGAGTGCACAATTTTTTTTTGCACCAAATGTGATGTACCACAAACTTACATTAAATTCTAGTGAAACCCATTAGTTTAATAGTTCCTTAATATATAGCTTATGTACTCCCTCTGGACCATCCAAATAATTAAAGGAAGTTTGGAATTCAATATAAATTTGGATTTAATTAAGCTAAATTATATTAAAGAAACTTATTTGACCTTAAGTGCATTTTTTTTGAAAAAAGAACATTTATTACTCCATTACTCTCTTCCTCTTCATTTCTCTCTCTTCCCTATTTTCTCTCTATCTATCTCCGTTACTCTTTCTTCACAATTGATAATTTATTTTATTTTCAAATATATAAAAATTTAATTTGATTTTTTCATCTCTTTGTCACTCATTCTCTCTACCCACAATTTTCTCTCACCCTTACTCTCCTTATTCTTTCTCTCCTTATATCAACATTACAACAAATAATTATACTAATTAATTACAATTAACATATAATACACTAAACAGTTACTTATATATTTTAATAAATTAAACAGTTATACTAAATAGTTACAACAAACAATTACATGAATTACATTACAAACTCAATTTGTCATTCAGTCGTTTACATAAACTAAAGAGTTACACCATTTAATATCACTACATAGTTATACCAATTATATTCACCAAACCAGTATATCATTACACAAAAGAGTTTACCATTACATCAATTTGATGTATATAATTGATATAACCATACTATGATACTAAATTATTTATCAGTTTGATTTATCAAAACATATAAGTAACTATTTAATATATTATAAAACAATTATAATTTATTGGTGTAATTGACTGATGCAATTATATTTTTGTAACATTGATATAAAAAAAGTGAGAATAAAGAGTGATAGTAATAGTGAGAGGAAATAAGGGAAGAGTGAGATAAAAAAATTAAATTAAATATTTATATATTTTAAAAAATAATTATTAATGTGAGAGAATAAAAAAGGAAGAGATAGAGGAAAAATAGGAAGATAGAGTGCAAGAAGGAAAGAGAGAGGGAGAGAGTTAAAAAATAAAAATTATGTATAATTTAAGGAATGATTATTAGACAAGTTCAAATGTTATTTGAATTTTGTACCTAATTACAAGATATTTTATTAAAATTGAATTTAATAGAGTAAAATACTTATTCATACACTTCCTCTCAAATAAGTCTAAAAAAATATACTCACCCAAAAAACTCAATGATTAACAGCATTAAGGCATGGGTTTTATGTGGGTGTATAACGCAGGCATGCTGGAGTAAGTGAAAGAGTTGCAAGTTAGGCTCGCTCACACCATCAATTTCTTTTATAAGCTTATTGAACTGCAAAGCAAAACAAAACAATGATATATCAATAACGAATAGAACCAGCAAGAGTCGGTGTTCTTTGCCTTTGATATTTACAGTTCACTTTTATATTGACTCCATCTGTAACAGTCATCTTCACTATTGTCAGATTTTACAGGACTATGAACCTCAGGAACATCTGTTTCCATAATCTCAATTTCTCCTTCCTCAGTCTGTTCATATTTTGTAACTTCTTCCTGCACAAATCAATACAATGCAAAAGTGAGAATCAGTCCACCAATAGTCACGAAAATAACTATGAAGCTTAAACTAAAGAAGGATATTGCATGCTAGAAGCACACTGACAAAGAACCTAGTATATCCTTAAGAAGTCTAGGAGAGCGAAATTGCCGCAGACACATTTTACACACAACATACGCATAGATCAGCTTAACTAGATTTTCATAAACACAGTCACTACCAGATTCTACTTATTCATGGTAAGAGCTGTCCATAAATTGAATTCGTTGAAAAGAGCATACAGATTGTAGAGAAAATTCAATGATGGATCACAAATGGGAGATAATATTTTTGTACATTTTGTGGCCTGCTGTTTACATATGCAATTCTGGAAAAAAGTTAAGCGTTTGATTAGATGGTCCATAAAATCGTTTATTACCCTATATATTATATCTAGTCTTCAATGTGTACTCATCTGGTGGTCTTAATTGAGGGCAAACAATACAGCAGTAAAGGAGCAAAATTGATTGCCTTAAACACACAGGAAAGCTATTATAAACATCACAGGACTTTGCACACTAGATATTCAGATTGATGATCTTCCTACACAATCTCGAACCAAATGCTGGCATATTGCACTCCAAACAAAATTACAAAAACCAAAGAGCCATACATTGGTTTCAGGAGTTGCCGTCTCTGCTGGATCCTCGTCTGCCAAGTCAACTGAATCATCCAAGTTGGAGTTATGCTTTTCCTCAGCAGCAATTTCTTGAAGCCGCTCAATCACAATTTTAAAATGGGTATGATCTACAAGAAAATGCCAACTTATCATGCACAATTTCCAGGCAAACCCACTCACCATAATGTCCACTGAAGCTTCCAATTGGCTATCACATGCTAAATCCAGAATATAAGACACATGCTTTAGTTAAACACGTGTATACTGCTGGTCAAATGTACACTGAAACCTTCTCTGGAATGACCTACCAAGAACCATATTGAACAGTTTTTTAGTGGTTAATACTCCCAAGCATGCAAGGTGGAGTATTTGACAGTGTCCCTTTGATGAGGCCCAATAACCTTGAGCTTGAGGGTTTGAACCGAAAGACAACCACACTATGTAAATAATTTTAAATGTTACAGGTGTGTCCAATCTGCCCCTCCCAAACCCCCATTAATGATAACTACTCTTTAGTAATAAGCATTACAAATACGCTTCTAGTACAAGTCAGACGATGCAAGCGTAATACCAACATTCATTCTAATTGGGTTTCACAGTCCGAATCAAAGATTGCAATCCGACAAAGAAAATCGAATGTTGGGATTAACGGAGTGCACCCTTCCCACCTTTAGAAACTGCAATTACCATCCCAGCAACAGAATATTAAATACTATATTGGACAGTTTTTTCATGGACTAAATACTATATTGTCATTCACTTGAAGAATGAGTCACACTGCCCCAAACCTATAAAGTTTATGGTGTTTGGTTCTTCACTTTTAAAACCTTACTCCAGATATGAGCTCTCATCATTTATCAGCTTAGCATGGAAAAATCTAGGTGACCATATTCAGAATTGTATACCATTAAATGTCTTGCTACAATTAGATGTCAACCTAATTATCATCTTTTGAGTAAAAACATGAAAATATTCATGCATGACACTGGCAAATATCTTTGCTTTCCCTGATGAATTGAACAGTTGTATATTACACACAAAGATGTTGCTGAGATATAAAATAAAAAATCACAAGGATAAAAAGATGGGAGATACCAAAAGTACAGAAGTTCACCTTTGGCACGATTAGCCAGGGCTTCATGAAGCCGCAATCGCTGCTGCCGCTCTTCTTTTTTATATTTCAATTTCACTTGCCTTCGTGTCCGACCAGGGAAAAGTTGTTGTATCATTGATAGATCAGACCCAAACTGCCGCACAGCCTAAGGTTTTAACCAGCTTTATCAGCCAAAACTGTACAAGAACAATGTGTGGAGGGGAAAACATGATAGCCTACATGATCTAGTGCACAACTAATGAAATGATTTAATTGAAAACCCATTCAAATGAGGCATCAGGAAATTTAGCCAATTGCTTATTGGAGTTTCTTTGTCCGATCACTTTGCAGTATTATAGTATTCTTTAACATTGTTGTATCGTCCAGAGAACCAAGGAGTGAATTTATGACCTGTTTGGCAGGACACACGGAAAGTCAGACGGAAAGACAAGTAGGTGATGCAGCTCGACCAAGTTTTGGTACAAAATATAAGCTATTTGGCTTACGCTTAGTCAAGAAAAAGGGTGGACTAGAGTTTGGTTGAAAGAGGCTTCACAATCTATGAAAATTTTCTCTAAAACTGATCTCCCTTATTCCTTTTTTGATAAGAAACAAATTTTCATTGATATTTAAAGTAGACTTCAGCAAAGGTGGACAAGTCATAAAAAAAAAAAAAAAGAGCAGACTTCAACAAAGGTGGACATGTGGCCCAAACCTATTACATTTTTTTTTGAACAGTACCCTATTACATTCAAAAAACAGGAAAAATCAGAAAACAGTAGAGCATCCTCCAAAACCCGTCCTGTCCTCCACATGATACTATCCAAGTCATCATAATACAAACAACAAGGAGGTTCTCAACTTTCTTAGTCACCAAAGCAAAAAAGAAGTTAAGAAATAAATCTGAGCCCACGACTATTCCATTACTTCTTTATCTTTAAAAATTCTAGATCTTTCCAACTAAATAATCCAAATAATTCCAAATGTAACACCCCTTACAACACTCAAACCTTTGCAATCCATACAAAATATGGATGAAATACATCATTAGGCCACCCAACAAAGGATCGAAATTTCGTAACAAAATGATCAAAACAGCTGAAACAGATTAATGAATGGATATCAGAATTCCTATTTTACAAGGTGTTTTGAGGTGTCTTGACCAGTATTTCAGAAAAAAATTTCTAATTTTTTTCTCCATTTCCATTGTATTTCCCAAAATATTTTTGAAAAATTTCATAACGTTTTCATTTCCTAAGTGACTGAAACAAAATTTTGTTCTTGCAAACAACAAAGCCCTACCAACTCAATCTAAAAAGATTGCTTGTCACTAAGAGATCTATTCCAACAAGGACTACAATTCCAATTTAAAAACCGAAACAACTTGCCTAGCAACTCTACTAAACCAACTAATGTGACTGAAAATCATAACAAGACCCATAGTAAGACAAATGGACCACTTCTATGAAGGACTCAAGACTAACTTGTGCAAGGGCCCAAGTTGGGCCTGCACTATCCAACACATGTCAAATTATGGCTTGGGTCTTGAAAGCATCCTTGCCATGCCGCCTGTAAATCCTTGTATGACACGTTCACTAGCCTCTATTAGTTGGAGGGATGAAAAGGCCACCATAGGGAAAGGAAGCCACTTTTCCTTGTGTTTAGCTGAGTAAAAGGGGAAGAAGAAAGGGAAGACATGTTTACATAAATTTCATCATTTTACCTGTATATGAAAAATAGTTTTGTTTGAGGGGACAAAAGATAAAGGATAAACTCTACTTGTCTCATCCTTTCCTCCCACTTTAAGAGAAAAGGATATCTTTGACCCAGGGAGACAATGCATCCCTTCTCTCATCCTTCCCTGTCCCCTTTTTCCCCACAAAAAGAAGAAAATTACAATGCTTCCCATTCCTTCTGTCTATTCTTCCCTCCTACCAAACGAAAATGGAGCATTAGGCTGTGTGGGTTTCAAGAAAATGAAGGACAGACAAGCCTTGAAATTCAGTCGACCTTTGGATCTGGTTGCTGCTTTTATTATAACTGCAAAATTAACTAAATCAAAAAAAAAACAAATTCCATTGAAACCCACAAATCAAGTAACCAAATTGGGAGTTTCACAAGTGGACTGGACTCAACTTGCCCAATGGTTCCCCTTTTTCTTGACCACCCAATCTTGGACTTTAAAATGATAGTGATGCCACATGGCACTTATTTTCCACATCTAAGTAGAAACTATATAACATTCAGCACCAAGACAGTATGGCGTTACTGGATAACACTTTTTTCCATTCTAATTGTGGTTTTCTCACATTATTAGTCAGCAGTGAGCAACTTCATTGCTAAAAGACTACTTTCAAATTTATAAAACTTAGTTATAAACCTTAAGCATTAAATTGTAGAGGGGATAGTGCAGTATACTGTAATTTGCTAAACAACTTAATGATATAGAATCCAAACCATGATATCCAAAAACCAGGCACACTTTTTTTATTTGAATAAGCCCCTGCAAAAGTGTATTCTAGAAGGAGGAGAGTAGAAGTCATAGATCGCCCAATGAACTAACAGGAATCCTTTGTCTTCAAGGATTAAGAAAATCCTCATTTCAGGAGAAAATTTTCTTTTCTACTCGGGTGAATGACAATTTGCACCCCAAATGATTTTTAAATTATCAATTTATGCACTAAAAGATTAAAACTTTCAAATTGCACCTTTAATCACATAAAAAAGACAAGAGATATACAGTTGACTTCCTCTTTTATTAAATTGAGTAGGAAATTTTGATATAAATACTTAAAATTGAGTGATATACAAATAATTGAGCATAGAAATGAAAACCTATAAAGTCTACCACCCAAAAAATTGACAGATAAAGCAACTGAACTGTTGATTTGGGCAACATTGCTGCCTCTTATTGAGGATGCAATCTAAAAATTTTAATCTTTTAGGGTGTAAATTGAGAATTTAAAGATCTTTCGGGATGTAAAGTGGCATTCACCCTTTCCTCTATACAACCAAGCTTTGTACAGACAATACAACCAATTGATCGAGAAAATGTTTAGCAGATTTTAGTTATGAGACTCCATTATTTTATTTACGGTGGGAATGTTGGATGCCAGATTCTTCCAGCCTTTACCAATTTCATTCCCAGAAACTCAAACTCTGTGACCCTTAAAGCCAATCCTAGTTATAAGACACCCTTGAATCCTTGCTGACCAGAATTCCCAGCAAAGCTTTTTTTATACTCAAAACTTGAGCATTTTAACATTTCTTCCATTCCCCAAACCTTAATCTTACCTTCTCATCTATAAACCATAAAAATTTTAACCTTAGGCACCAATACTAAATTGTAGGCAGCCTCAGTTCCCTTGATGATCCTACAGTGCTTTTTGTTTACATGAATAAAATGGCAGATGAAAGACCCCAGGAGTTTATTGTTATTTCCCTCTTCATCTGCCAGGCAGAATAGAAGATAATGAAACAAGATCTAATTTCAATTTGCCAGTCAAGGAGGCCACACAAATAGCAAAAATTAAAAAACCAATGCAGAAAAGGAAAGAGAGGGATCCTTTCAGCTACGTGGTTAATATCAAACGGAAAGCAGCAGAACACTTGTCCATTTTTTTCTTAATTTAATTACACATCATCTTCAACCGAAACCAAAATGACTGGCCATGCATTTAACACTAGCATCATTACACTATTAAAGTATTATTGTGCTATTGTTCTACTTCTATTTTTCTACTTCCTATTATGTCACTTTCCTATTATGCCCTACTTTTGAATATTGTAATTATCTTCAGTATCAATCTAATATAAATAGGCAATATGATGTTGGCAACACATGTTCTACACATAATACTATTTCATAATCTCTTTCTTCTCCTTTCATTCATTCATTCTTTTTTTTTTTTTGTTCCCTTTTTACTAAACTCTAACATACAATTATTTAAGCTTCAACTTAGTATCAAGATGCTTGGGTGAGTGGGGCCAAGGCAAGTTGGAACCCTAGCCGAGTGTCTCACTTGCCGAATGGTTGAGTCGACCCTGCATACATCGAGTTGTGGTCATCTCCGTGTTCGCCAGATGTCATCGTCAAAATCACTCTAACTAGATGTTTTCTATTAGTAGTGTCTTCATCCATTGTTCATTGCCTACTGTGATCAGTATTAGTAGTTGTGGGATGCTGAAATCCCTGTTCGTGTCGCCAATGTATGATACATCGTTGCGAATTGGAGTTTCTAGCCTAGTTTACTGCAGGTCTAATGGTTTTTGAGCTAGTTTGATGCATATTTAGTGATTTTCAACCTTATTTGGTTTTGGTTCAGTGTTTTCAACTCTGATTAGTGTCAGCTAATTGTTTTCAAACCAGCCTAGTGTTGGTTCAATGATTTTCAGCCTGGTTTAGTGCCAATTTCAGTGTTTTCAACCCGATTCAATACTAATTTTGTGGTTTCATAACTGGCTCAGCTCTTTTTTGGATAATTCAACTCCAATTCTGCTTAGAGTTTACCCTATTTTTTATTGTTGCAGGTTGAATTTGTCCTTACTTGTTCGCTGTAGCATTGTTGGTCCTATTTATTTGTCACTATTGCTGTTGATGATGGTGTTGTGTTTGTCCTTTGTCATCATCGTGTTGATTGTCAGAATTGCAATCCCTATTTATCACTGCTCTCTGTCATGATGTTCAGGAGGGCTAGGTTTTTTGTAACTCTTCATCTCTCTACTATTTGTCTTCCACGAGTATTAGTTGGTCACCAACCTAGAGTAGATCACTATATCGATCAAATATATATGATCAACTCATGTCTTACACTTCACATTAATCAACTACTTGGATTAGTTTATCAAGTTCAGTATCGTGGTAGTGTGTGTCAATTAAAAAGAGTCTATGTATGCTCTTAAGCAATTACCTAGAGCGTGTTTTGCTTCTATTATACTTAATAGTTCACGTGGAGATATTACGACCCCATTTGTAAGTCTAGTGATCACCTCGATGATCTTCTTATCAAACAATTAGCGCATTCAACTTTTAGTAGTCTTTGTTCCAAGCAATGAATCAAGGATATTTCGTTGAGGTCGTCGTATTCATATCGGATACGACACTCAAGGATACGTGTTAAGATACACCTCCTAGGTATCCAATAATAATAAATATTTGGATACTTTACGAATACTTTTGTATTCGAGCAAGAACATTAATAATTTTTGAATCTAAACTTTAACATCTCTTTTTATATTCACATAACATACAATAATACATCAACAAAAGTTCCTACTACATTGAAGACACGTGACTATTTTTCAAGTAATATCTATTATTACATGTCAAAATAACATAAAATAAATATATTGTAATATAATCTTATCTACAAATAATTCTAAACAAACCAACTAAGTAAATATTGGTTTTAATTCATTTAATTTGTCACTTCATTGTTATATGATGATATGATATATACTTTTTTGAAACTAATAAAAATTGCTTATTTTCCTTATTATGCTAAAGAATTACCAAAATATATAATTATTAAATCACTAGATAATAGTAAAATTATGAAATATATTTTATTATAAACGTATCCAGATTGTATCCGTATCCTACTTTTTTATATTTTGTCGTATCGCCACATTCGTATCGTACCGCACCCGTATTCTGTATCTGATTATGTGCTTCATAGGTTTCAAGCTATGCATTTTTTATCTCAATACTCCAGCTTGAAAGAGAGTATTAGAGTTACTTTTATTTCGTTATACTTCCCTTTTATGTTACTTCCAATTGTTCTACTTTTCTATCATATTCTATTTTCCTAGAATTGTAATTGTCTTCATTTCAATTAAATATAAATAGGTAATTGGATGTTGGCAACACATCCTACTCACAATATCGTTTCGTAAACTCTTTCTTCCTCTCTCCTTCTTTTCATTCTTTGAATTTACAATTATTCAATTCTCAATTTACCCTATTAAATCTATAACAATCTATAAAAGTGAAAAAGGCTTATCAGGCTATCACATCACTGTTGCCTTTTCTCAATATCATAGCAAGCTGCTTGAATGACTATTTGATTTATTTTCAATACCCAAACATCCAATTAACATCTCTCAGGATGCACAACACATATTTTCCTTTTTTACCTATTTCTTTCCCAAGACCCCACCAATTAAAAGAATAATGCAGTTCGTTACCAACCATTAAGAATTGGAAAAGGTAGACATACCCTTTAAAGCACCAGACCCAGGCAACAAGGTATTCCGATGTAACTAGTTTGTGAATTAGAAGAGGGTCCTAGAGGACAGGGGCCATGCCATTTCTTCATTGTTCGTAAGATAACTGATAATCTATTCTATTACATGCTCCCTTGTCTTGTTAAGGTGGTCACTTACCCACCTTGTTTTTCTCAATGATTTTTTTTAAAAATAAAATGGCCTATTAGAATTTATGGTATTACAGATAGAAGCCCCTTCAAGAAACTAAGTATCATCAGGGGATTCTAGGGAAGCCTAATCAGAAGTCACATACTAGTTTACATAGATTTTCATGTCAGTCTCCCAAACAATGAAAGGAAGCAAAATCCCACACCAAAATCTATAGATATCTTGTTGAACTATGCTAAGAATAAATGCACGAGTCTATTTGGAAATATATCCATCTTTGTGCATACTTTACAATGTGAATTAGCATGCCATAACTATTAGATAAAACAGGGAACTATTTGGCACTCTCCCTCAATTTAAAATCTACTCAACATAATGGTGGCTTGGCCAGATCATCTAATAATGCAAACATAAATAACTAATACAATGGAATTACCCTATTACCTTCAGAAATTGTTGGCTCTATGACCCATAGACACAGAAATGTTTGCTCCCTACATCAATTACTACATGTAAATGAATGGGAAACTACAAGAAGATATACCTCGTAGAACAATTCTGTATCTTGTTTGGACCACCTTGCAATGGGTGTCTTATCCATATAAGACTGATAATTAAAGTAGGCAGAACTTTCTTGAGCCGTTGGATTTTCTTGTTCATAGTTCAACTGACCAGAACTGCACACCACGAAATATAGTCAGAAAGTAACGTAAACAAGGTAAGATTCCGCTAAACATATCATCAACACACGGTCCCAAAAAAAAAGCAAGTGTACCTAGTAGAAGACAAGCAATAAGTCACAACTAACACATGTTTTTGATATTTAAAGTCACAACAAAAGAGGCTATATGCATTTAGACATAGTACAAGAATTCCAAGAGCTTAGAAAGTACACAATTCGTTGGAGAAAACATATTGATTGTCTCAAAATTTTAAAATATGTGTTTTGTTTAATGAATTATTCTTACAGTTAATAATAACATTATTGCTGTATAAGTCTTTAGTTTTTTATTGACTCACATTTATATGTGTTCACTGTAATCCAGTAATTGTTATCCCATTGACACAAAATGAAAAGAAAAAAATCTGTAAGAACTTGAATTTGAAGGGCACAATTAAAGCTGGCCTTAAATTGCACGACAGTAATGCTTATAATGGTAGTATCGATATAAAAAATACTGTTATGGTTGTTGCCACTATTGTAACTACAATTCACAACACACTTTCTCGCCAGCATCCCACCTACATGTGTGCACTCTTAATAAGAACACAACCTATTGCCCCCCCAGTAAGTGTGCCGTCACCAGCATTTCTACACTATCACCATGACTCCTTCCCTCATACGAACTTCTAGGCTCATGATGACTCCTTGCTTCAATATTGAAACAATATTATGTTTACGAATTGTTCACCACTAACCAACAATTATTCATATTTCACTTAGGCTATAAAGCAAATGACAGTGGCTTTTGATCTTGATATACTCATTTTATTATCCTAGGGGAGGATAATATGTAGGGTCAAGGCAAAAATTCACTGCCCGTTGATAGCTTCTCTGATCAACATATCTGTAAATGGACTCCATCAGAGAGTATTTAATTAGATTCTAGGAAACAACTTTGAAATAATATATTGGAATCACCCAACAATCATCCTTCACTCGTTGTAGACAATATGCAGCTCAGACGAGTATCTGGTATCACCAAACACACATTCCTTTCTATTTGTTTTCCTTTCTTCAATTATAAAAGAAATTAGTGTTCTCAGTTTTAAACAGTTTGTATTAAGTAATCCTCAGCAGTAGAATGAACTGTTTTGTGACCATCGAAAGAGTGCCTGTCCAACTGTTGTACGAAAAAAATTATTGAATGTTAAGAACAGAAAAGAGAACCTTAATAAAATGACGAATAAGCATTGGGACAACAGACCATTTTATAGTCAAATCCGTGTTATGCAATTAATGCAACACAACAGCATACAAACAAGCTCACTGGTGCATGCACATATGCATAGACACATGCACAGATCCATGCTACTCATTAACATGGAGCAGACTGGACTCAGTGCCAGACTGCAAATGTCCACCAAAACAATAAAGTCTATGACAGGAACTTAGAATTCATGCATACTATATCTAGTATCCCTGCAATGGTATTCTCTCTAGGAATACTACTTGCAGTAGTTTCATCTAACTGTATATCCATTTGCCACATCATATGTTTATCTATCAATGCAACTTTTCCAAGTGACGTCAGTCTCTGGAAACGGAAAATATGCCTCTCTCATGCATAAGTTTTGCAAGAAATTTGACAAAGTCAAGAAGAGATAATTAGGAGAACATGTCAAGGAAGCTGGCTTAGCCCAGGCATTTAGAAGCAGACATAAATTTAAAAATTACAGAATAATTACCATCCCTGTTTTACCCTCTACAACACAGTGACAAAACATTTCCATGTGACTGAGCTAGAATTAAACATTCTGCTATCAGGTGGCATAAATAAGTTTTCCAGTTTGAGATGGCATAAATTAAATTGAATGATTCCATGCAGAGAGAGAAATGAAGAAAATATATAGTGCAAATCAAATATAATTTGGAAATAGATCCTTTTGCGGCACTGAATACCTCTGATTCATTAAGGGTGTTTCTGATGTAGTTGCCTCTTTGTTCTGCGAAATGAAAAAAAAATTGTGGCAAAGAAGAAGATCAGATATGTTGTAAAGAACAAAAACTAGAAACTACCATGAAAATATCTGAAGCAATGAGGAACATGCGGCCTATATCCACCAAGAAGAATCAATCAGGGTATCTGCTAGTTAAACATATCACAATTAAAAACAAAATAAACAAAAAATTCAGGTATAATACATACTGATGTCCGTTCCTTATATTCGGCGAGAAGAATAAGATCCCTTATAGGCAACTTTTGGAAGTCAATCTCATCCTCTGGGGTTTCAAGTAAAACCTTGTCCACTACAAAATACAAAGGTATTTGGTCAACAAAAAAATTGAGGGAATCCATGATTCCATATGCCTCACAACTTTCATATCCAGAAATCGGAGTTACCTCGTCTTCTACTTCTCCTAGTAGAATGAGAGAACTTTTTACGAGGCTCTTTAGCTGACTTATCTGACTCTTCACCATCCATCTTACGCTTTTGAGATGGTTTTTCTGTCTCAGAAACATTTTTCTTGGACTTTCTCCGCACTTTTTTATTTTGGGATTCATTTTCCTTTTGATATTCATCATCATCATCATTCTCATTTATAACAGAACCAGCAAGATCTCCAGCTGCAAACTCCACATCGTCAAGGGCCTCGTCCTCAGGCTCGTCTATAAGTTCAAATGCATTTATCCGCTTTCTCCTCTGCCGAATTGATTTACCAGCTTCACCTTCCTGACCCAAAGTAGATGCTTTTTGGTGTTTTGGAGAATGACCTGGTACTGTAGGAGCTTTTGTCTTTCCACTTTCAGCTCTCCGAAAAGCCTAACTTATGTGATATATAATGTATACAGAAGAAAGAAAAAAAGATAAGGATGAAAAGTAAAAGTATCCTATCAGACTGAATAGGGTAACTGTATTCATTTCAAAATATAAATACACAAGAAACTTCAGAAATTGAGGCCATGTTTGGTTAGCTTTCCGGAAACTGTTTTTTGTTCTCAAAATTTCAAAAACACCCAAAACCTGTTTGTTTAGCATTTTTGTTTTCAAAATTTTGAGAAAAAATGAGATTTGAGTCAAAGAAACAGAAAACAAGTTTAACTTGTTTTCAGAGTATTCTTTAAAAATTTTGAAAACAAGGAGAATAATTTTGGACTTTAACGAGGTCTGCCGTTCGAGTCTCCTTAGCAGCAAATTTCTTCATTCCTTTTTTTTTACTTCTTCCTCTCTCTCATAATATATAATATATATTATAATATATAATAAAAATAAATTGTCAATATAAAAATAAATTTTTTATATTTTTTTATTAATGTTTGAATTACTGTTCAAATATATATTTAGGCTGTCCAAACAGATTTTACTATTTTCTGTATTATAAAATTTTTTTTTGAAATCATCTAACCAAACAAGTTTTTTATCTAAAAAAATATCAAAACCATTTTCTTAAAACTCTTATCAAAAACTGTTTTCAGATAATAGTTTTTGAAACGCAAACCAAACAGGCCCTGAATGTTTTCTCACCTTTCTAGGCAATTCAGAAACACTATCCGATTGTTCTCCATGGATGGCATCCCTTGAATGAGAAATCTCTGTACAATGTGCCATTTCTTCATTCACAGGGAGCTCAAATGTAGGATCAAGGGGAATAGAATCGCTGAATCCAACAGATGATAAATCAATAGCATCATAAGGTTGCAATAATGGCGCTGAGCCCCCATCCACAGGACACGAAACAGACTGGACCGGTTCTTCACTAGGAATGCTAGCAGCATGTTTCTTTATAGGAATTTGTGGCTTGGGCTTGGGTTGGTATTTGCCAGTCCGCCGTCCTGAATCCAAAATGACTAGGTAAAGAGCTCAGAATGGTGAAGCATAAGAAAATATAAAGTAAAAAATGAAGCACGCAGCTGAATTTTGCATATACCGGATCTATTGGTCATCTCAGAGATAACACCTGGTGTTTCCAAGCCAGGAAAAATGTCTGCTTCCTGAACCTAGCCAAAGTTGAAACAAAAGCACTCCATAATAAAAATTTCACACAGTAAAAACTAGTATATGTAAAGGATGAACAAAGAATGCAGGTAGGTATTCACCTCTGTTTCCAACCATGTATTATCGATATGAAAATCTCCATCACAATTAGAAACAGGAGTGTCCCTGCAGGTCAAACTATATTGAGCTGCAGGAAGCTGAGTACATGTGGGAGCAGGGGCATTATCAAAGTTCCCCGCCGTGTCATTGACAGGATAAACCACTGGAGTACCTAGTCCTCCTTCTGCATTCCTCATATCGGAAACACGGCCATTTGATGGCTCTGAATGAGGAAGAGTATGTTCTGCAATAGTACTTACAGAACATGAAGCAGCAGAGTAATGGTTCCCCAATTGGGCACTCATGTCAACCTCAGGAGAAGACCTACGTCCAGCATTCACTGCCCATAGAATACTCTTACATGAAGCAAGGTGTGCAAAATCTTACAAACAGAACATATTAAAAGTAAAATATTTCAAATCATACCTCTCCTACTGATTCATATCAATATATTTCAAATCATATTAAAACTAAAACAGAACATACTCACCCATTACAGTTTCAGGTCGACAAAGCAAATCATCAAGTGATTCCAACCCAAGAAAAATGTCTACATTCTGAAAGTAATATAAGTTATTAAACCTAGTGCCCACACTATTATAAACCAGCAAAACAAGAGTTAAATATTTCAAATCACACCTCTCCTGCTGATTTTTCAATGCAAGAATAAGAATGCCAGTCTCCATCACCCTCAGGAATTGCAACATGTTCTGATGAGGGGTTCCCTAATTCAGAGCTTCTAATGTCCTTTGAGAAATGAACTCCTGAAAAAGAATCTTCATTTTCATCCCTGAGAGTCTCAGTACATTCATTCTCAACGACACTAAGAGATTGTGTACAAGGAACAGAAGAAGATGATAGTTTTCTAGGTCTGGGTTTGGCCTTGGGTTGAAACTTGCCACCAGCCCTAGCTGCAATAGAATTTAACATGAACTGATTAGCAGTTATACATGAGCAACACAAAAATCAACAAATTGACAACAAAGAAGAAAGTTGAACATACCGTTCTTCGTAACAGCACCAGTCAGAATATCATCTAAAGGATCCAAATCGAACTCCATGACAAGAATATCATCTAAGAGTGCTGCTCTCCTTCACTCTTTGGCATCACAATGTCTACTATCCGAAATTAGGGCTAATGGGCATCATAGTTTTAAAACCTGGTCCGGACATAAACTCGGGAAAGTGACCGGGTCAATGGGTCCCTGGTTGAACCGGTAATATAATAAAAAAATAAATATTAATGATAATAAATAGGCTAAAAAATTGTACTAATTATAAAAATAACATGGTTAATGTATATTACATCAAACAAAAAATCTAAAATCATCAAACATGTATCCAATGCATTCAATTTTCAATAACTTGTAAATTTTAAGTAGAGAAAAAAACATCTATGACAATAGTGGCATAGGTTTATTGCAGATTAGGTAACATATCAAGTCCAATTAGAATTACTTGTTAGCATGTAGATCAATCTAACACAATTAATCTGCCAACCAGCTTTCAAAATTTAGCAAACATTGTACAAAACATTTCTTAATATCTAACCCATTTCTTATTCTCTAACACAATCCAACAGTGGTTCATTTCTCAATGAGTCATTACAGAATTTACAGAATAGGATCTTCAGCTAATAATAATGGGTACAAAACATGTTTTGAAGTGTATGTTGGATCTAAGGAGTCGTTTGGTAACGCTTTTGTTTTCGTGTCTTCAAAAAAATAAAAAACAGAGACAATTTTTGTCTCTATTTTGTGATAAATACTAAAATAGAAAACATGTTTGAGAGTCATTTGTGTTTATCACATTATGAGAATAAATAAAAAACATGTTTGGTAACTACTTCAAGTTTTATCTTAAATATACTTTATAATATCTCATACAACAAAATACAAATCTAAAATTTCCTTAACCCAAAACATCTACTAATTCATCAAAGATAATTAGTAATTGTAAGTTGACGGGAAAACAAGTTTGAATTGTAATTGTAATTATTAGCTACCAACATTGTTTGAAGCCTTTGACAAATATAAGTTGACAAGGAAAACAAGTCTAACACACAGACACATACACAAACTCACACATACCACACACAGTCACACAGTCACACAAAACACACACACTCACAGAACACACACAGATAGACCACACACTCACACAGATGGGGACCAAAACACACACGGCCACACAAAACACAGTCCCACAAAACACACACTCGTACAGAACACACAAAACACAGACAGGGACCAAAACACACACAGCACACAGACACTCACACAAAACACACTCACAGACCACACACAGTCGCAGAACACACATTTTTTGTGTGTTCTTGCTCGGCCTTTTTTGCACCATTTTTTTATCCCTCTTTACATTATTGTTTGCCCTTGATTTCAGGACCAGGAAGCTCGAGGGAGAGGATCAGCTCAACCAAACTATGTAAATTGGGACTTGTCTTTAGCACAATGGGGTAAAAAGCTCAATTCACTTACCTTCAATGACTGTGACAATAGACACCCACCCTTCATGACCACTTTGCTGCCCCATGAACAGTTTTAGCAAGCTTATGGCGTATAACATAAACAATATACATTCTTTCTGGCAATTCATCGAATACTTTATGGGCATATAACAATCAATTTCAATTTCAAACAGAAAACACTAACACTAATTTCAAACCAAAAAATAGTACAATCCAACCTTCAAGCTAAGCAAAAACGAAAACCTAAATGCCAAGGCTGCTCCGTTTGAGTTTGACTGAGAGGGGCTGATTCGATCGAGTTCACCTGAGAGGGGCTGAGTCGATCGAGTTCGACTGAGAGAGCTTGAAGTCGATCGAGTTCAACTGTGAGAGAGAGAAATAGAGAGAGGGGGGCTGATTCGTTCGAGGGTGTGAGAGAGAGATCTGTACGATGGATGCTAGGGCTTTGATAGTGGAAGTAACGCTGGAGAGGGCTTCGATAGTGGAAGTAACGCTGGAGAGGGCTTCGATGATGGTGGTGCTGGCGTTATGGCGGGGGCAAGGTCATTGAAACTTGCGAGCAAAAAGATGAGGGAGGGAGACAAAAAATTGAGACATAGTTCGAACAACAAAGAGAGGGGACAAAACAGAGGACTGTGAGAGGAGAAGAGAGAGTCGTTGGGAGAGAGGGTGTGAGAACGAAAATGAAAAAAAAACGACCACAAGGCATCATATTTATTCTATCACCACATGTTGTGGTCTTTTGTTGCTAACAGGGGTCGAAGTTGAGATCCCATTAAAATTCTTCTTCTCAAAACCGTGTGTTTTGTGTTTCCTTTGTTTCTTGGAACACATTTTTTTTCCCATTTTTTCAACTTGTTTGCTAGACAATTAATTTGAAACAAAAAATAAAAACAATTATCAAACATGTTTTTATTTGTTTTTTTGACAAAAACTAAAAACAAAGACATAAAACACGAAACAAAAACAGTAAACAAACACTTTTCAGCTAAATTCTTGTTTTTTTTGAATCATGATCCTAAATCTGGAGGGCCACTAAAGTTTCACAATTTTAGTGTTTGTAACTTGAAAGTGTAAAGTTCTCTCCTTAGGTCAACTATAGGAGTTCCCCTTTTTCCCCTTTTCTTCCCATCTTGTTTCTCATCCTTTCTAATCGCCAACTACTTTCGTCTTCTTTCTCGTATGTTTTTCCTAGCACAAGGATCAAGACTATTCAGATCTGTGGTGCTCAATCGTGGCTTTGGTTTCTTGTTCGTTGATTTTTTGGTTTTTCGTTTTCCCATTTGTTTCATTGTGGTTAGGGCTTGTTTTTTGAAGGAGGCATTATGGAAGAAGGTTTGCTTAATAAGCTTCAAAGTTTTTCTCTTACAGAGGAGGAGGATGTGGCTATTGATTTTAATACTGAAGACATTGCAGAAGGCTTGGAGGAGTGTGTTTTGAGTGTTTATGTGAAGATTTTGTCTGAGAAATATGTTAACACCGTAGCTCTAAAGAATACAATGTCGGGGGTTTGGGGGTGTAAAGATTTGGGAGTTATGAGGATTTCATCTAATATTTTCCAATTTTTCTCGAAGGAGGAGAGGGAGATTTACAAAATCCTATTTCAAGGCCCATGGTGTTTTGATAACTCTTTGATTATCAGTTACAGATGGTTCAAAGGTATTGGTGTTAAATCAGTTCCTTTTGATTTGGTCCAATTTTGGGTTCATGTTAATGGTCTTCCTCGCGAATGTATTACCAAGGATATGGCAATCAAAGTTGCTGATAGTTTTAAGGAGTGGGAGGTCGTGGAAATTCGTGAATAGTTTGGGAAAGGTAGCTGATTCATGAGGTTAAGGGTTGTTGTGAACATTACAGTACCCTTTCGTTGTGGAATTAAACTCCGAGATAGGATGGGGGATACCCATTTTGCCTTGTTTCAATACGAAAGGCTACCATATATGTGTTATCACTGCAATAAAGTTGGGTACACCATGAAGCAATGCACTGGGCTAAATGCAACTTTGGAAAAGGAAGAAGGGAAGGGTTATCAATATGACAATTGGTTGAACGCTACTGTTACTAAGTCTAAGTTGGTTCTACGGCACTGGACTGATTCTGGCTCATCGAAAATTGTGCCGGTGGCTTCTACATCGATTCTAGATTTGGGGCTTGATCATGGGCAATTTCAAGGGGATTCTAGGCACAATGGTGGGCCAGAAATCAGGGACTGCAATCAAAGGATCTCTACTATTAATGAGAGAATTCTGGGAGAGGTAATCTCCTCACAGATTGATAGGGAAGTTTCGATGATTGGTTTAAATAAAGAAAGGAGGGAACGGGTAATTTTAGTTAGGGATGAGGCTTTGGGCCCTACAAAAACTATATAGGCCTCTATGGTTAGTGAACTATATGAAGTGGGCTTAACCTCAGAGTATCCAACTACGGTTCATATGGAGCATTTGGAGTCTGTGGTAAACACGGACTCATTCACTAAAGACTCCAAGGACCCAATTCCACGGGAAGACATTTCTTTTTCTGGAGAAAAGTCTCTGTCTTCCGAGCTACACATTGGGACAGTTAGGGCTTTGAAGTTGGTTAGCAAAGGTAAAGGTAAAGGGACGTGGTCCCGCAAGGCTAAAACTTCTACTCTAGCTGAAAATTGGGAAATCCAGGAGGTTAAGGTGGGTGGTAAGAGGCAGAGAGAAGACCTAGGGTGGCCAACAAATTCTGGAAAAGGCAATGCTTCTTGTAAGAAGGCTCAAGTATTACAATCTACATCTCTCAACTCATCATTATCAGCGGAGACTGTTGATTAGTCCCGTCGGGAGCTATGATAAGCTTCTGCTAGAATTGCCGAGGGCTTGGGAACCCTTGCGCAGTCTGTGTGCTTCATGATTTGGTGAAGCGAAAAGAGCCCAGTTTGACTTTCTTGATGGAAACCAGACTATTTTCTGACGAGATTGATAAAATAAAATTTCGGGTTGTCGCAAGGGTTGGTAGTTGATTCGCGAGGTAGAGGTGGGGGACTTGCTTTATTGTGGAAAAGGGTAGTTTGAATTAGCATTAAAAGCTTCTTAGATTTCCATATTGAAGCAGTTATTAATGAGGGGTTCCTAAGTAATGGCGTTTTGTGGGCTTCTATGGTCACCCTAATGCTAGTTCTAGGAAGTATTCATGGAGACTGTTGAAGCTATTAAATTAGAGATCCCACCTTCCTTGGATTTGTGGGGGAGATTTCAATGAGATTGTTTCTTCGGAAGAGAAATGGGGTGGACAATATCGTTCAAGTTGGCAAATAAAGGATTTTTGTGAAGCAATTGATGTGTGTCATTTAAAAGATATGGGTTTCAAGTGTATCCCTTTTACATGGTGGAATGGGAGTGTCCATCCTCACTCAATTAAGGCGAGGTTGGATAGAATTTGGGCGTCTCTTCTGTGGTCCTCCAGTAGTGTTGAACATATACCTACTATGGACTCGGACCATTGTCAAATTTTATTTCGTGTATCAAATTCACAAGATGGTGGAGTAGCAAGGAGAAGGGAAAAACGGTTTCGTTTTGAGCCCATGTGGCTTACTGACCCATCTTGCTCGGAAGTAATCCAACAATGTTGGCTTGGTTTCGGGTTGGGTTCGCTTGTACAACACTATCTTAGTAATATGAGAAGCTACAGAGTAGGTTTATTGAAGTGAAAGTACGAGAAGTTTGGAAATATAACCACCAAGTTTCAGAAGAATAGAGTGAGGATGTCCAACTTACAGGCTAGAGTTATCACAAAGGATATAAGAACTGAATTACGAGAGGTAAAATTTCAAATAAACAACCTGTTGGAAACGGAGGAGACAATGTGGAGGCACCGTTCAAAATCATTGTGGTTGAAGGAAGGGGATAGAAACACGATCTTCTTCCGTGCTCAAGTGAGTTCGAGGAAGCAGAGAAATTTGATCATAGGCTTGTTTAATGAGGGTATTTGGGAAAACACAACAGGAACAGATTGAACAAATAGTAGTCAATTATTTTACGGATTTATTCAGGTCAGCACATCCTTCTTCTCACCA
>CAUOFW020002518.1:0-47679 GCA_963454935.2 Ilex paraguariensis
AAGTGCGCCTTGGTGTGGGGTCTGGTAAATTCCTGGGCTTTATGGTCAATCAGAGGGGAATTGAGGCGAACCCTGACAAGATCAAGGCCATTCTTGACATGAAGTCACCCTCCTCAACCAAGGAGCTCCAGCGCCTCAATGGAAGAATCGCAGCATTAAATAGGTTTGTCTCCAAATCTGCAGACAAATGTCCCCTTTTTCAAACTTCCGAAAAGCCTTTGAGTGGAAACCTGAGGCAGAGGAGGCTTTTCAAAAGCTCAAAGCCTACCTAGCAGCACCTCCCCTCCTGTCACATGCTACCCCTGGAGAAACTCTCCATCTATACCTTTCTGCTTCCCATCAGCGGTAAGCTCAGTGCTCGTTAGAAACACAATGGAGTGCAAAAACCAGTTATTACGTGAGCAGGGCATACCGGGGGGCAGAGGTCAGATATTCAGCACTAGAAAAACTGGCACTCGCTCTGGTCACGACAGCGAGACGGCTGCGACACTACTTCCAGGGCCATCGTATGGTGGTCATCACCGACCAACCTCTTAAAAGAATCTTGGAAAAGCCGGACGTATCTGGCAGACTTCTTAAATGGGCAGTAGAACTCGGGGAATTCGACATTCAGTACCAACCTAGGACGGCCATCAAAGCACAAGCCCTAGCAGATTTCGTAGCTGAACTCACACCAACAGAAGATGGGAACGATGAGGATCCCCAAATGCCCAACGGAGACATCAAGAAGCCTAACAAAGACCCTCAAGCAGGCGCCCAAGTCTCCTCCCCAGGAGCCCAAACAACTTTTTCTGATGACCAGGCATCCCGGGCTGCACCTCTAGCTCCTGCACCACAGGCTGCACCTCGGATGCCCAGGCACCACAGGCTGCACCTCCGGATGCCCAGGCACCACAGGCTGCACCTCTAGCTCCTGCACCACAGGCTGCACCTCTGGATGCCCAGGCATCACAGGCTTCACCTCCGGATGCCCAGGCATCACAGGCTGCACCTCCCCGGTCTTCCACTTCAAATTCCAAATTCTCCACTCATCTGCTTTGGAAACTCTATGTAGATGGCTCCTCGACTAGTGAAGGAGGAGGAGCGGGCTTAATCTTGATCAGCCCAGATGGCACCACTCTCAGATATGCGATGAAGCTCCACTTTTATGCTTCCAATAATGAGGCGGAATACGAAGCCCTCCTTTCTGGATTAAGATTAGCGATGGAAATGGAGGTTCAACACCTTGCCACCTACAGTGACTCTCAGCTGATAGTCAATCAAGTCAGGGGCGAGTTCGAAGCCAAAGGAGCCAAAATGCAAGAATATCTCAGCATGGCTAGAAACATGATCACAAAATTCCACTACTTCCAGATAAACCACATCCCCAGAGAGGATAATATGGCTGCCGATGCACTCGCAAAGCTCGCTTCATCCATGGAAGCCTCATCAGGGGAACCAGTACTAATTGGTCACCAGTGCGAGCCGAGCAGGATGGACATGGAGGCCACAAATATTGACTGTGTATCTACTGAGTCAGACTGGATGACCCAAATCAGGGCATACCTCCAAGAGGGTGTGCAACCAGATGATCCCCTAGAGGCCAGGAAGCTAAGGATAAGGGCCTCCAAGTTTGCCATCTTGCAGGACACTCTATACAAGAGAGGCTATTCCTTGTCGTGGTTACGATGTCTTTCACCTGAAGAAGCTCACTATGCCTTGCGAGAAATCCACGAAGGAATCTGTGGGAATCACTCTGGAGGGCGTTCCCTTGCCCACAAGGCGCTCAGACAAGGCTACTTCTGGCCTACCATGATAAGGGACGCCCAGGAGTTCTCCAAAAAATGCGACAAGTGCCAACGCTTTGCGACTGTGCCGAGGCAACCACCTGAGGAGCTAACAACCATTTCAAGCCCATGGCCTTTCTCCAAGTGGGGCATCGATATCCTAGGCCCCTTGCCTCTAAGCAAAGGGCAGTGCAAGTTCGTAGTGGTGGCAGTCGACTATTTCACCAAGTGGTCAGAGGCAGAACCTTTAGCAAAAATCACAGACGCAAAGGTCAAAGATTTTATCTGGAAAAACTTGGTCTGTCGCTTCGGGATTCCCCATGCCATTGTCAGCGACAACGCCAAGCAGTTTGACAACAAGCTGCTGAACTCTTTCTGTTCTGACCTTCAAATAAAACAACCTCACTCCAGCCCGGCACATCCACAAGCAAATGGACAAGCAGAGGTCATGGTAAGAACGGTGCTACGCAATTTAAAGACAAGGCTTGAAAAAGCAAAGGGCCTTTGGGTAGAGGAGCTGCCAGGCGTACTGTGGGCTTATCGAACCACGCCAAGAACCCCTACTGGGGAGACTCCTTTTTCCCTCGCCTTTGGAACCGAGGCGGTCATCCCTGTTGAGATAGGGGTACACTCCCTAAGGGTCCAGCACCACGATCCCATCACCAACGAGGAAGGACTCCGCAGCAACCTCGACTTGGTGGAGGAAGCGAGGGAGATGGCTATAGTCCGCAACGCGGAGTATAAACGGCGCATGACAAGGTACTACAATTCGAGGGTGAAGCCCCGTTCCTTCCAACCTGGGGATTTGGTCCTCAAAAAAGTGATCCTCGCTACAAAGGATGCACGCGAAGGAAAGTTAGGACCAAATTGGGAAGGGCCCTACCGCGTAACAAAAGTAGTGAGACCAGGCACCTACAAAATCCAAGATTCTGAGGGAAAAGTTTTACTCCACCCATGGAATGCAGAGCACTTGAAAAGGTATTACCAATGACACCTTGAGAGCATCAAAGCAGTAGAAGTTGGGACTTGATTTGATTTTTAGGGGTGTTACCCAAGATTTCAATGTATTTTTTTTGGGAATTATTACCCAATATCGCCTTTTATAAGCAATAAATTAATAAAATTTTCTATGTCATTTACTCCAAAAAGATTTTCTGTATTTCATTTCAAAGGAGTATCGGTACAAAAATAAGGCCAAATACCGCCTTTTCAAAAAAAAAAAAATCAAAAGTCCTAAACACTCTAACTGCTCTCATGGTCGTCCCCCACCTTCTCCTCATTGTCATCAACAGCATCAGATCCCCCCTCATCACTGTCGTCAGTGGGCACGAAAGGTGAGAAGTCAATATTAGGGAAAGCAGTAGAAACCTTCCCTCGGAGATCCTCAAAACCATCAATAAAAGCATCTGCAAGACCATTCTCCAAGTCTTTCTCGGCGCGGGAAACTCTCTCCCTAGCAGCCGTCAACTTTGCCTCTGCAACAGTTGCCTCTCTGAGCATGGCCCTCCCATGGGCCTCTACAAGCTCAGCCTCCCTGAGCGTGCTCCTCTCGTGGACTGCCAAAAGCTCAGCCTCTAGCTTAGTGGCCCTCTCATGGGCTGCAGCAAGCTCACCATCCCTGAGCGTGCTCCTCTCGTGGACTGCCAAAAGCTCAGCCTCTAGCTTAGTGGCCCTCTCATGGGCTGCAGCAAGCTCACCATCCCTGAGCGCGTCCCTCTCGCGGGCCGCCAAAAGCTCGGACTCAAAATTAGAAGCTTTTTCATGAGCTGCCACAAGTTCACCCTCCCGGAGCACGTCCCTCTCACGGGTCACCAAAAGCTCAGAATCAAGCTCGACAATCCTCTCCTGAGCGGTAATGAGCTCCCTCTGCACAAGGCTAAGATCCAGCTTCAGTTTGTCTTGATTATAGGCCCTCGAAAGCAAGCAGATGGAGGAAGTCGAAACCTTAAAAAAAAAAAAAGACAAGAGATTAAGAAAAGTCAAAAACACAGGAAACGACTGGAGAAAAGGAAATAACAGACCCTTACCTGAGCCAGACCTTCCAAATACGTGTTGACGATATTATCAGTGCCCGAAGCGCTAAGCTCAGAAACTTCTGGCCCAAACACAAACCTGCCAAGCCTTGCCCTGATAGCTGTCGGTCTCCCCATCATAGGACCAGCCCAAATCGGCACTCGGGTAGAAGTTCCTGAACAAGGAGGAGACAAAGGAGGGGTAGCACGAGGAGAGGATAAAGGTGGAACAGATGTGCCTGGCAAGGAAGATTCTAGAGTAGCAGCTGGAGAAGTTGCCAGTTGAGAAGGAGCCACCGTGGGAGTCACATGGGGGGCATCATCCCTCCTTGCCACTTTGGAAGAAGGAGGGCTCCTGCTAGAAAAGCGGGACACCACCACCCTTTTACTTGCTGCAAGAGTAGAGAAGGGTTAGAAAAAAAAAAAAAAAAAAAAGAAGGAGAGGAAACTAGCTCACCCCTTTTCTTCGAAGAGGAGCCGCCAGATTTCTGAGATGGAGCAACAGCTCTAGTATACTTGGGCAGGAGAACTCCCAAATCTTTACAAGGGCAAGCTTTGACAGCCTCCAATTTCCACTCCTGGTCCCGGGAAAGCACAGGTATATCTGCATGGAAAAAGTGAGCACACACACATAAAAAAAAAAAAAAAAGGAAAAAGAAGAAGTGTGCAGCATACCGGGTTTTTTAGCAGCACCCCAAAGTGTTGGCACCAAAGCTCTGTCGGCTTCTGAAGCCCATTCTCCACCAATAAAGAAGAAACAAGATTTTCAGCCACCGCAATTAGAGCGCGTTCCTGTAAGCACTGTACCACTCCGTGCGGTAAAATAGTACCATCCCCTATTTGGTGTAGGGGTTTCGCTCAAATTATATGCTGCATGAAACTCCATAGGGGAAGCATCCTCGTGGTGCACCTTTCTCCATAATGCAAGAAAACCGAGCAGGACTCTCCAACCGTTGGGCGCTAGTCGCCCGGAGTCAAGGAAAAGTAATGCAAAACACGACAAATGGGGGAGGACATGGGAAATCTTAACCCAGCCTCAAGCATCTCCTCGTAGACAACAATATCCCCGGAAGAGTCGTCGCAAGCAAGCTCGCCCAACTCAGCCCGACGGCACAACACGGTCGGAGGGATGCGATAAGTAAAAACAAGCCTTGAAATATCTTCATCTAAGCGGAACAAACTAGAAAGGGTGCTCACCTTAGACCCGTCATCATCAAGCCCCACTTTGCTCTTGCGTTTCTTATTCCGGGGCCTTAAGGAGTAGTCCAAATCACCATTGGGAGAGTCTTGAGGAACTTGAATCGGGGGAGCTACAATAGGGGCTTGATCACCAAGACCAGCACCCAAAGCTTCCTTACTATTTGCAATGTCTAGCCCAACACCTGGAAGCGTGCCTGACTGCTGTTGCTCGTCAAAACAAGGATGCCCAGTAGCTTGAAGGGTGCCTGGCCCTTCAAAATTGCGCAAAGCAGAATTTTCGGCGCAAAAATCAGCACCTAAGGGGCCCAAATCAGCGCCTCGAGTGAGAATCGGATCAGCCCGTGCTCCCAGGCCACTGCCTAGCTCTCCCTGATGAACCTTGGACTGATTTTCAGCGCCCCTTGATGGAAAAATACTGCTGCCCAGCGTTCCAAAGCCGCCCAGCGCAGCAGAACTGAAGCTGCCCAGCGCAGCTGAGCTGTCCGGGACAGCAGAAGCAGCAGCCAGGCTGCTGCCCAGCGCACCTGGGCTGTCCAGGACAGCAAGGCCAGTGCACAGGCAGCTGCCCAGCACGCCTGGGCTGTCCAGGACAGGAGGAGCAGAGCCCAGGCAGCCGCCCAGCCCCCCACCGCGCGTGCGCGAGCTGCCCAACTGCGCGTCTGCGCTGTCCAGTCGCACGCCCAGCCTTTTTCCTTCGCTGCCCAAGCCACTCCTCGCGCTGCCCATCTCCCCTTCGCTGTCCAGCCCTTCATTTACAGCCCCAAAGCTGTCCAAAACAGCATTCGAATGCTCAAAACCAGCCTCCAAGTTCTCCAAAATGGTGTCTACTTCCTCCCTTTCTTCAACCTCCACCACTCCCTCTTCAATCGACATTGTTTACTTGAGAAGCTCAACTAGCAAGGAAGAAATCACACTCTTGAAAGGATTCAAGGAGAACACACTTTGGCTTCAACAAAATGGGTAGGACTTGAGTTTTCAAGATTTTCAAGAGGTGGGTGCTCAACCTTAAAAATGAGTGAAATGGGTAACATGAAGAAGAAGACTATATTTATAGTCTAGGGTTTTTCAAAAAGAGGGAAAAAGCCCAAATAGAAAATTATGGGCCCTCTTCAAAATAAAGTGGACAAATAGAAAGTTATAAGTCATTTTCAAAATAAAAAGGTCAAATAGAATATTATGGGCCCTCTTCAAAATAAAGTGGGAAAGACTTGAAGTTTTTTTTTAAAAAAAAAAGAATAATAATAATAATATAGTCAATGCTTCCTTCTCCAAGTCTCATTGGACATGGGGCATTGGGGGGCAAATGATGGGTTAAGCCCAAATAGTCCAATTCATGTGTTAAAGTCCAACTCCAGTTGAGGAGCCCAACCTCATTTTGAATCTACCAAGCCCAAGACAGTCCAAGACCGGTTAGACTTTTTGCTTAGCACGTCATCAAGAGGAGAGCATGAGAAGCTTATCTGCACCACCGAAGGAAACGGTCCAAGCTTTGACCACGTTTCATGAAGAGCTCCCAACCTCCTCCTTCCGTTGAGGATAGGTCATGATCTCCACCAGAATGATCTCTTAGCTGCGATAAAGTAGCCTTGAGGATAAGTCACGATCTCCACAAGAATAATCTCCTAGCTGCTATAAAGTAGCCCCAATCTGTGAGGAGACGAGAGATGAAGGTCACGCCCCACCAACACTTACAGAGGATAGACCGACGACCGAAGACCACTTTCTTTGATTCTCCATTCTCTCAAAGCTTGTATCTCTATTCTCCATACCTCTGAATTAATAAAATACCCGGCAACTGAAGCCATTGAAGAGTGGACGTAGGTCGAATTGACCGAACCACTATAAATCGTGTCTTCTTTAATTTTTTCATTGATTTCACTGCATTTATTACCTACACTTGACAGGTGGTGTGCAAAACCATTTTTGTGCATCATCAATATTTACAACAGTTCCATCAATAAAGCCGCATTTTTTTGATATTATTGCCAAAGTATTATTCTCAACAACATATCATTCTCTATGAATTAACAATCTGAAATCCCACTAGCTATACTCTATCCTTCAAAGAATCTACAATTTTTGGTAAAGAAATTTTATCTAATGTTGAGGGTCATCGACCCACCTCTTAATTTTTAATCTTGTCTATTTTGATCAAGTTCTAATATTTGCCACTAAGTATATTGAATCTCATTGGCCAATTTTTATGGGTCCCATTGATGTTTGACAGAACTCAATAGATTAAGAGAGACGTTATTTAAATTTAAAATGTGAACTTAAAATATAGACTTGATTAATCACAATCATTAAATAGAGTGTGGATCCCAATAAATATCGAGACCCACAATGAAATCAATGATAGTGATTGATCAAGTCTATATTTGAAGTCTACATTTTAAGTATACATTGCTCATATATTAAATGAGATCCAACTTGGATTATTACAAATTTGTCAAATTTATTTATCAAATTAATAAAGATCAGTACCATCACTTTTCCTAAAGGGACCCTATGATCCAATTGCTCATGTTGATTTGGTTCAACAATTTGATAAACTAGTCATTTAACCTTAAAATTAAGAGGATCTTAATTCGTGCATCATCATATTCTCTTTTTTTTTCCTTAATTAATTTTTAGCATTTGACAAAGGCTACGAGGCTACTAAAAAACCCTGATTCTAAGCTCACAAGTTGAACATAACTGTCAATTTTTTTGTTCGTAAATCTAAAAAAATAACCTACTCTAACTCTAACTCCTATTTTTCCTTGGTATTGACGGTACAACAAAAATCAAATATATTTTCTTTCTATTTTGGATTGGGTTTTTTTACCCTAAAACTTGTCCCTTAGGCGCTATGGTGAATAAGAAAAAAATATTGAGTGTAACTATTATACCATGTCAATAGCGTCACGTAGTGTAACGGTCCAATAATAGGTAAACAAGTTAGCAAATGGACTCCACTAAAATTCATAATCACCTATCCATATAATACATAATTACATCAATGATAGGAAGTGAGTCCAATTTTATCATTTTTGCTCTTTTCTTATGGAATGGTTACACGCAATATTTAGTCGTGAATAAGGGGACTCCCTTTTCCTTTCCCAGTCTAGTCCCCCCCTACGAGTAAATATTGGGTGTAACGGTGACACCATACCATCATTGACATGCGATATCATCATTCAATAATCTATATAATAAAATACGAAGAGTTTCAAACCTCCAAATTTATAAAATTGTTCGAACGTCTTACATAATTTCAAGATTGTTGATTCGACGACGAACCAAAAAATTTGTCCAAAAATTTTCCCACCCATACACTCTCCAAAAGGCAATAGGACAGTGTTTTGAAACTCAATGATTTTTCCTCTCACACATTTCTCTGTGTCTCTTAAATAAAATGTAGTCTATTTTTATTTATCCAATCTATTTCTATATGATCCTAATTGGACTCTTTCTCTCCTATTTTTTACACATTTTCAACACACATTCTCATTTCTCGTATAACTCTCTCTCTAACTATCTTATACTCTCCCTCTCTATCCTAAACCCATTAAAATTCTAATTACATGAATCTCTAACAAAAAAATAGTGTAATTAAAAAGGATTATCTCTAACAACCTATAGGTTCATTAATTGGATTCTCTCTCTCCTATCTCACACGTTTTAAACACATACTCTGTCATCTCTCATATAATTCTCTCTCTCTCTCTCCCTGTATCAATATCTATCTATATAATTTAGTTTAGAAGTTGGATATTTAGCTGTATTGTTAACCTCATACGTTGATTTTTTAATTTAACAATAAAGTGTCGAATTAGTCATTTATGTTCTATTGGTGAAATTATGCCCGCTCAAATTTTTGTGTCAAGCGTCTTTTTTCTCTCATATCTTATTGTTGCAAAAGATAAAAGAAACATTTAACACATGACGAACCAAAGCTCACTCACAACATTTTTTCGAAAATTCCTTAGTGAAACGGTAAGTGCCATATGGAAGTGGGGTTGGTGCATTGATTTACTGAATAACTGGGCGTGGTTTCAACAAAATGTTTGAGAATGGTTGTTGTTTTAAGAATTTTTGTTCTCTTAATTGGCAAACTAAAGGAAGGATTCTTGAGGGTCAGCTGCGTAGTGAGTTTTTAGCACAAATCAAGGGATAGTTGGTGTCTTTTTGAATTCTTTCAATATAGGAGCCCTTATTAGGATAACAGAGAGGATAACCATCTGGGTGGAGACAATCCAATTGGGTGGCAGGTTTTTACAAGATTACGGGTCATTGTTTATGCTAATATGTGGATACACTAGTAATTGTCCGTACCTAAAGACACTATATTATTCGTAAAAAATTATAAATATTTATTCATAAATAAAGATAATATATAATATAGTTTAAACAACATAATGATCAAAATATCATTATTCAACCTATATGCAAAACATATATTATCAAACCATTATATAACAAACGTCACGTTAAAACTATTACCACATATTAATTCAAACATCTAAGAAAATATAATTATTATTGATCAAACATTTACGATTTTAATGTTTTTAATAAACTTTATCTCAAATTTCAAAAAAAATATAACTATTTGTTTTTCTGCAGGTTTCTACCTAAAATTTATAACATTATCTCTGCATTATTTTTCTAGTGTGAGTTCGTGTAATTTTTGTGAGAAAATGATCCAAAAAATTTTGTTGAGTAATTAAGTTCAGTTTTTATTTGAGTTTAACTTGAACATTCGTAAAATTCAATTAAATTTAAGTTTAAGCAAGAATTTATACTTTATATTCGGCAGTCAAATTCAATTCAATTCTAGTTTTAATTATAATCACGTCAAACTAAGATTTGAATTTAAGTTTGACTTAGTTAACACTTTTATCTTAAACCTACAAATTAATTCTTATCTAATCTCATTCTTAGTGACACCATATTTTTAAAAAATTTAATTATTTATTATTTTTATAATCAATTTTAATTTGACTTCAAATTGAATATTCGTCAAATTCAAGTAAAGTTAAGTTTAAGCAATAATATGTATTTTATACTCGATAATCAAATTCAGATTAATTCAAATCCTAATCATAATCACTTCGAACCAATAATCGAGTAAAACGAAAGGATTCTTGTAATTTTTGGGCGAGAAAAAAAATTTGGAGGAACAGTTTCGATCGTTTAATCAATAATCTTAAAATAATCTAAGTCGCGAAAAGTTCAAGATAAATAATGTTAACTCCCTTATTATATAGATATATTAGAAATTACATATATATTATTTCTCTATTATATCATTTGCACATTATAGTATTTTTATTTCAATACGAAATATGACATATATTATAGTCATTCGACTCATTTTCACGCAAAAATCTATATTTAAGGTCCATTTATTTATTTATTTAAAATATTAGGTTGTCTCTTGCCTGCCCATGGATTCAGGAATAGAGGTTGTTGATGTAGTTGCTTATAGTTTCCTTTTTTTCATCGAGATTAGGTTGGTGTTCAGTGTACCGCACTTACCCGGAAAGCCAATAATAAGCTTTCTAAATAATCCTTAATTATATAGAATCATAATTAAAGACCTAATTAATGTGTTAACGATTAATTTTTATACTAGTTGTCATAGTATGTATGGAAGAGTTTTTTTAAGGACAATTTAATTATTTATTTTAAATTTTTAAAAATAATCATTGGTTATATAGAATCATAATAAACGACCTAATTAATGTGTAAAAAATTAATTTTTATACTAAATGTCACATTATGTGAGAGGGAGAGATAACTAGCAGAGAGACGTGTGTCAACATGAGCATCAGATAATATGAGATAGAGAGAGAAAGAGAGTTATAAGAGATATACGATTCTTAGAATTTTAGAAGAAATAAATGTCTTATTCAAAAAATTAGGTGGGAAAATTTCGCATTACGACCGTCGAATCAATAATCTTTCCAAACAATCTGAGCCGCAAAAAGTTTAATACAAATAATCTAACTACTTTATTATATAGATGTTATTATTTGATAGGCCATGATCATGATGTAATACATAAAGAATACTAGTGGTTATTTGCAGTTTATTATTAGATGATGACATCATGTGTCAATGATGACATGGTGTCACCGTTGCACATAATATTTTTTTGCTCCCTACAGCCTTTTGCAAACAATGGTAAAACATCTTTCTCATAAGTAAGAACTACTATACTTATAAAAAAGTTTATAAAATTTTACATATTAAATCAATATACATCGTTCGATCAATACGTGCTATCAATTTTTTTGAACAACATCCACCGATCAAACCATCCCCCCCTTCTCAACAAAAACAAACACACACACAGCACACACACAAAGTGATCGACTTACGTTTGGCAATACGATGAACCCATTACTCGTGAAAGCCAGCATTTCCTGAACCCCCGCCCCCAAAGTCTCCTCATAAAGCTCCCAAAGTTGAAGTAGCCCAGTGGAATAGACATTGAGGGAGAGAGTTCAGAAGAAGCTGAATTTCCAAGGACTTCTACACCTGAACAAACATCCCTTGCTGTACCACTCAGTCATTTGGCAATCTATACATATGTATATATAAATAAAAAAAGTGAAAATACCATAACGAAACCTAACATTTCGATACCGTGATAGAACTCCTATGTAGATATATGACAACTATGAATATATACAATGAGGTTTCTGCATATATAAAGAGAGAGAGAGAGAGAGAGAGAGAGAATAGGGGAAAGGGGGAGGCAGGAGAGATATCTATATAGAGGTCGCTAATATATTTATTGTGTACTAATGATTTCCTACACATCTGGAGCTTCACTAATCACGAAGCCTTTTGGCTGATGTAAAAGTCTGGTTCCGAGCAACAGATATTCTACTTCATTGCGATCCCCGTGAGAGTAAAAGCCTCAGTTTCTTGACGAGAATATCAAAGTTCCCATGGCAGGTAATCATTTTTTTTTTACTACCTTTGATCTTTAGGAGGATCCCATTTTGGTGTCGTACTTCATTTTTTTTGTTTAATACAAATATGACGTGTGTAAAAAAAAAAATTCGTTATATCGATGAAATTGGAGTAGTTTTTTCTCTTGAATTTCTTAGTTGTATACCCTAGGATTGCTAATTTAACAATGATCCCTTGTTTGCTCAGTGGAGTTTTTGTAGTCAAGCTCTATTGTGAAATTAGCGTTATGGTTTAAATTATAAAAAAAGTTTCTTTGTAGCTTAATCTAAAAATAGAAGTATTCAATAATTTTATGCATGTTGATTAAACTCAGATATGCTAGTAGAGTTTCCCAAGAGTTTTTTTTTTTTTTTTTTGTCAGAAGTTTCCCAAGAGTTCAAAGAGCCCTTTCGAGTAGCAAATTTGGTGAATCTCTACACATTTCTAGCCACCCAAGTGATGTTCAAACTATTATCAACCTAAGAGATTACTAAATATTCAAATAAATATTGTCTCAACATTTTCGGGATTGGCTCCTAAATCCATGGGAAAATTATACGGAAACTATTCATTTTGGTATTAAAAAAACAGATGAAAATACCTGTTACAGCAAAGTTGTACCATATTGCTGCAGGTAATTTCTTTGCTTCATCTCCGATCAAAACTCATTTTTTCACTTATGAAGAGGCAGTGGAAATTGAGTGAATAGTAGTGAAACACAAGGAGTAATTCTTCAATGGTCCTCGCCGGCCCCCAATGTTCCAATATTGGTGCCAATATTGTCCTGGAATATTGGAAGCCTTTGAGGACTATTGGAAACTTCTCCGATCAATCTAAAAAAATGCTCTACAACTAATTTCTCACTACTATGCCATGGCACATGCCCCTGGGTTTATATAGAGATCATTGCCCTCTACCTCTTCTAGAAACCAAATTGAAATCGAATCCTACATACAAAGTCACCATCAGAAATAACCTCATTTGAGAATTATGCTCGCGAATAATCGAGACAGGCATTGCAAAAACAATGCCAAAGTCTTACCTTACTGATCAAAGTCACCAAAGAAGTTTATTAGCATAATAATTCCTTGGGGTTGTATTGTGTGCCAACATCAAGAAACAGAAGCTTAATCTTTTGGGAATAAAGAGTGATGCTGTTGGATTGGCTCATTCCTCATTCCAAAGGTCAAGAAAATATCTGGTATCTTTTGCAAAGGGAATTCAATCTTTAATGGACACTAAGCTTTTTCGCGTAGAAAAAAAATCTTATATACAGTGCATGCACAAGGATGCAGGCCACTACAAGCTATTAAGCAATCTGTAGCCCCGGAATCCATAGACTGACTTATAAATGTATTTTTGTTGTTGTTATGCATAGTATATTAATGCCAGGATGCAGGGTACTGCACATTAGGAGAGCCTAAAACAACCATTTCAGGTGTTTTTCCCAAGCACCCCCAGCTTTTGTTAAGCTCCAAAGAACTTGCTCAATCTTCCAAAGCTACTTGACTAGTGTATTTGCAGTTATGTCAAAAAATTTAGTTTCAGTGATGCTTGTTACTTGGTCATCTTCAAACTCAAAAACTGACCCAGGGCCAAGTGATTTTCCTGTGGTTTGGACCCCAGGTTCTTTGTGCCATTGCACCTGCAATTATGCGAAAATTTTAGTGTCAGTAATGTTTGTTCCATGGACATGTTGTAAAACATATCCAGGGCCAAGTGATTTTCCGGTTGACTTTGGAATTTAGATCCCTGCTCTTTGTGCCAGTGCACCTCCAACTATAACCATAAGAGGACTCTGTAATTTGACTTTACAACCAATACGAACACGATACAAAGTGGTCACAAGGCCCACACATATTTTTTTTTTACCTGTATTCTTAAAGTTGGTGATCTTACTTTACAGGCTATGTAACATGAATATGTTTTATTAGATTCCACAAAGTTGTTCTTATTTTGTTTATGTAGATTGTATTTCACTTATAAAACTTTGCACATGTCCAAATAAAATCACTTTATTTACAAATGCAGATCAATAGACATGCAACCCAAGTTTGCAGCAAAACTGTTCATGTTTTAATTTGATTTTCAAAACGAGAAGCACAAATATTTAGTTTCAAAGTATAAAGTCTTGGCTCCCTGCTCCTCCATGAATTTGTGCTTACTATCCATTTCAGCTTCATTACTAATTTGGATTGATTTTGGTCAAGAACTAGGTAATCTGTGAACTATAGATCCTGTCATTTAGTACGAAAACAGAACACAACAAATTGAAAATCTATTCTTTCCACGGTTAATCTGTAGGCAATCCGATTGTAACGAATATGAGTGAGTTGAATATCAACCAGGGAATAAATCCTCAAATTGAAAATCCACCTTCTTCACTTGTGGAGTTGGGAAGTGGTCAATACATATTCCAGCCCTTTATTCTTCATGAATGTCAAAATAAAGGATACACTTATTGCAAAAGACATGGTACTAACATTCTTTCATATCTCCATAGAGATACTATTACCAAACACAGGGCCGCGGCTCTCGAGATTTATGAGAATATATCTCGCAGCATATTCTATTTGAGTTGCTTTAGCTCTATTTGCTTTGGCAAGGAATCCATGGACACCTAGTTAACTCCACATTTTACTTTTGGACTTGTTATTGTCTTGGTTTAATGTTAGAAAAGGATAGTTCTGCTTCAGATATTCATATTTTTCAATATGTTTCACTGTATCGGTATCTATTATTGGTACTATGGAAAATAGTAACAAATTTGAGGTGTATTTCTTGAAAGTCAAAGGCCTGGTAGCAATTTCGAAGAACTATTTGTGCTATGTACAATAGAGTTCATTAAGATCGAAACTCATTTAGTAGAAAGGTGAGGAAGAACCGACTTGGCCATGTACAAGGCAATGATTTGACCTAATCTTTCTGCATCTTATACTAATTAGAGATGTCCAATTCGGATTGAACCACCAACCAGTGTAGCTAGTGAAATCTGCTTATTGATTTTGTATTGCCATAAGTAGTATGCAAAGCCTTAAATACAACCCATATTCTTTTCTTTTAGTGTAAAAGCTCTTAGACAGAATAGAGGATAGCTTACAGTGGTAATATGTCTTCCACAAAAGCCCAAGCTGATACTTATTGTTTGACATTTAGTCTATGTTCTCACCAAGATATGAAAGGATTTGAAGTTTTAGATTATAATTTCATAAATGTTAGTAGTCAGTCGTCAAAGGATTTAGTAAGGCTAAACTAGTTGCTGTTTATGGGTTCCAATGATACCAACTGAGAACATATAAGTTCAATAGTGAATGCTTATATTTGATGGAAATTTTCAAAATTGTCGAGGCTCTAAATCAAAAATAGTAAGTGTGGATAAAATAAGAACCCATGCAACTCACTGCCTACTTGCACATGAAAAGCAGTTGTAGCATCTTATTGAATTCTAACGATGATCAAAGCTCTTAGACATAGAAACAAATTTCCTAGGCTGAGAAGGAGTATAAGACATGCATTGTTAATTACTTGCAGTATAGACCCTACGAGGACACTTATGTTAAAATGAATTCATCCAAGATTTTACATGGACTAGACACGTCTCATAGGAGTGCCCCCAAGCAATCCACTTTATATGATCATTAAGTTATTTTAATTTCTTAATTATTCATTTTTTTCCTCGATTTGGCTTTCTTGGTATTCTGCTGCAACAATTTTGCTTTTTAGTAACAAATTGACTCGTCGCAAAATGTACCAAGTTGGTTGCTAAAAATTTTCTACAGCGAAGTCATTTCCTTGTGTTAGGCTTGTTTGAGAAAATTTTCAGTGACAACAAAATATTTTTTGCCAAATGTTCACAATAGGCGATAATAATATCGTCGTCCAACATCTTATCAATTAGTCATCAATGTTTTGTTTGTCATAAAAAATAAATTATTTCAAACACATAAAACTTTTAGCAATGATTATATTTGTCGCTAAATATGAAAACTTCAATGACCAACTCTATTTCGTCGCTAACAATAAGTAAATTGAATGTAGGCAACAAAATATGTTTGTGCCTAACTACAAGAAATTGCACTTTTAGCCGTTACATTTAAATTTCAGCTAATAATGTTCTCACTAAATACATATCTTTAATGGCAAAAAATTATTATTGTCACTGAAAATATGATATTCAAATTATTTAGTGGCCATAATGATTTGTTGCCACAAAAGATATAAAAGTAGTGGTGAAAAATTATTGTTGTCACTGAAGATATGGTAAAGAATCTAGTTAGTGACAATGAAAATGATCACGATGACATGCAAGAAATGATTTATGAACATTACACTACAGCAACTGTGAATGCTTGGGAAGGAGAGAATTTGAACATTACTGGGAATGCAGTGCCCGATTGGAAAACAAATAAATTTATGAGATTATTGAAGGATGCTAACCAACAATTGAATCCTGGTTACAAGAAGTTCACCAAGTTGTCATTCGCGTTTAAGTTATTGCACCTGAAAGTACTAAATCGAGTGAGTAATAAAATGTTTGGTATGATGCTCGAGCTATTTAAGGAGGCACTTCCTGATAGTGAGACACTCCCTATCTCCTATTATGAGGTTAAAAAGATCATTTGTGACATGGGGCTTGACTATACAAGGATTCATGCTTGCAAAAATGGCTGCATGTTATTTTGGAAGGAGCACAAAGATAAACAAGAGTGTATAGAATGCAAAGAGCCTAGATATAAATTTGATGATGGAAAATGAATGCAGATTCCTCAAAAAATCTTACATTATTTCCCATAAAACCAAGGCTACAAAATTTATTTATTTTAAATAAGATAGCATTAGATATGTGGTGGCACATAGAGAAGCACGTCGATGATGGTTTGCCTAGGCATCCAGCTGACACAGAAGTCTGGAAAGAATTTGACAAAATGCATGAATCCTTTTCTCAAGATCCTCGTAATGTTAGGCTTGGGCTTGCAAGTGATGGATTCAATGCATTTTCAAATATGAGCACTACTTATAGCATATGGCCTGTTGTTCTTGTTCCATATAACCTACCACCATAGAAATGTATGAAGGATCCCTTTTTCATTATGTCAATGCTAATTCCAGGACCCAAATCTCCAAGAAATGACAATGTTTGATATTTGCAGCCATTGATAGAAGAGTTGAAAAAGTTGTGGAAAGATGGTGTTCAGACATATGATGCCTTCACTGGTACCTATTTTCTTTTGCATGCTGCAGTTATATGGACTATAAATGATTTCCCAGCATACGACAACTTATCAGGATGGAGTACTAAAGGATTTTTGGCTTGTCCTACCTACAATAAGGAGACATCATCTATGTGGCTAAAGAATGGAAAAAAGAATTGTTACATGGGTCATCAACGCTTTTTGCCAATCGATCATGTATGGTGTCATAAAAAGAATTATTTTGATGGAAAAAAAAAAATTTCGGGAGGCACCGATATCTCTTTTTGGGGATGATGTGCTTGAGCAATTGAGTCACATCGAAACAGTAAAATTTGGGAAGACAAAACCAAAGAAAAGGAAGCGTGACGGGCAGTTAAATTGGACAAAATGTAGTATTTTCTTCAAATTGCCTCATTGGAAAACCCTTCAACTGTGACACAATTTGGAGAAAAATTTGTGTGATAGTATTCTAGCTACTTTAATGAACATTGATGGTAAAACAAAGGACAACATCAAGACTCGTCTTTGGAGAAGGAAAACCGTGATTTGGTTTCACGACTAGAGTCCTTAGAGGCCAATATGCATGTTGAGATACAAAACACAGGTGCATGCCGTGCTTCAAACTCAGCTCACCACATTTTTTCAGCAAATGAAAGAGTCGGGGCAAATTCTTACCTCTCTTCATTGTGATAGGGTAAGATCTCTTAAGTTGGAAAAGTTCTATTTCATGGGTTAGTAATCTTACTTTTACGTAGTCTTGATATATAATATCTTTACATTTAAATTGAGTAAACTAGTTATCTTTACATTTCAGTGACATCTCTTGAGCTGGTACAATATCTTTACATTGAATAAACTAGTTATGTATTCTTGATATATATTTGAATCATCTCCAATATGTCTTCTCTTGATTTTCTTCATTGAATTTCTATTAATGTTGGGTAATTTATGTTAGGTACAAATTAGTGGAAGCTCTGAAAACAACTTGGAAGGCTCGCCTCCGAAGACTAAAGACAATTTGAAAACATGATCATAATTTTGTTGGTTTTCAGCTTGTAACGAATGAAGGCCCTATGGTGAGAATGTTGAGATTGGTTAGAATTTTTAGAAAGCAATCTCTGAGTGACATTTTACTTAGAGGTATTGCTTTGGTGGTTTTTGGACAGATTAGGGAATGGCTTTGTCACTTCTGCACAAATACAAATCCATGATGTTGTTTTCATTATATAGGGAAGCAGGACAGCACCTGTATGCTGCCTCAAGAAGCCAATATTGTTGCTGATTTTTTGGCCTCTTTTGCAGTTAAACCTTGGTAGATTTTCTGAATTTTCTGAAAATAGTATGCTGCCTCTTAAGGGTAGATTGTTGTTGCAACAGGATAGAAGTATGGTTCCTACTGCTAGAATGAAAAATATGCTTGTTTGGGGTCCAAGACTTGGGATTGGATGACGGTGATGGATCAATTAATGTAGCAGAGGGATGTTTTTTGCTTGAATAACTAGGCAGTATATCTGACTGTCTGACAGAAGGGTTGTATGCTAGTCTGGCAGAGTGCTATGTTGACTTAGTGAAAGAGCAGAAGTTAGAATAGGGGACTCAACAACTGATCTAGTAATGCATTAAAGTTGGTTTGATCCTCTTGTAGGATTAAAGCCAACTGATCTTTTTTGTTAATTTTTGAGTGGTGTTGTGAAGCTGTCATGCTGTGCAGTGAGTCTATGCAATTTTGTTGAGGAAAACTGTTGTTGTTGGTTGGTGTAGTTATATTTGGGGGATATGAGCTGAATGTGGTGATCTGTCATTCCTAGCAGTCAGATTTTGACTCAGGTACTATCCAGGCTGTTTTGGGGGCTGGATGCTGTAACTGTGCAGTATCAGTTTATTGCCATAGGAGCCGAGAGCAAAGGGACAGAAGCTGAGCTAGGAGGACATTATACAGTTAATGTATAGGAATTTTTAAATTGTTTTTGGAACATTTTCAGTTTTTGTAAAACAGTTATTGTTTTTCTCGTAAACAATTTCTGTTCTTACTTCTTATAATTCTTGAATTTCATTTAATAAAATTCTTCTTTTTCTTTAAACAAAAAAATGAACTGCGTCCAAGATATTAATGTTGTTATATGCTAGCTGATTTTAGACTTTTCATTGTTTTGATTCTTGTAAAATCTGCTTCTTGTAATACTTGATTTCAATAATAAAAAAAAAGATACGTGAAATTTGAAAATATTAAAAAATAAATTCTTTCAAATATGCGATAGGTTTCTTTATTCATTTTAATGTATTAATTAATAACGACACTAAGTTGTCAAAAAATCATGTTTAAAATTTTAGTGGTGATTTTAATTGTGGGTAAAATGTATACTTTTAGCCACAATTAATTGTTGTCACTAAAATTAGGTTTTAATCGAACTTTTAGTGGTGATATATTATATTGTAGTGGCAAAATTTAGTTAACTTACTACAATAATTATGACGACTAAAAATTTCACATTTAGTGGCATTTTTTAATGTTTTAGCTGAGACTTTTTTCATCGCCAACTTTTTTTTTTGTGAAATTAGACAATTCAAAATTCCGATCCATTTCAACCATGCATTTATGACCCTAGATAATTCATACAAACGCATCACAATTATTAAAACATCCATACATTACTCATAATATAAAATATTATCATACAATATCCAAAACTCTCAACATATAATGTTCCAATAAACAAATATCTCAAACATTCAAAATAAAAGATGTCTATATATCCAAAAAGAGTTCTTTACAATCCATCACCAATCTACGAGGTTATCACAGATGCTAGCTTACATAACCAAACAACACCAATTTTTATACAGCTTGATTAGATCCTATTTCCTATAACACTCCTGGTGAGAGAAAGTTGAAGACCAAATGAAATCAAGATTCCAAAGGCTCACAACTATTATTCTTTAGTAGCCAAGAAATATACAGAAAAAAAAAATACTCCACTCAGTGAAATCACTACAAGAAATTTTGCAATCACAGACGCTTATAAATGCCGGCAAAAAGAAGTAAGGGCGTCTGTTTTGAGCACAGTCTATTCCTCCATCAGGAAAAATATTGGCGTTTATTAGTTGTCGGAGCCGGTGACCAGAGGTAAAACCCCAGGCGTTTAAACAAACGCTGGTAAATCAGGTTTTTTTTTTTTGGTGCAGTTCTTAAGTATTGTGAATAAAACTGGTTTGTTCATAACAAGCATCCACAAAATTTCATAGCCTTTTTCTCTAAATAAATCCCTGGTCACCAAATCATACCAGCACCTTCCTTTTTTTCTAGACCAACTCTTCTGGTCAGTGCCACAACTTTTTTCCAACAAAAAAAAATACAACGTGGAAAGCAAAAATTATGTGCATAACAAACAACAACCTCATGAAAGTTCCATGTATCCTCTTATTCAAAAGATATGTCTCGTATTCTCACTGTCTCATTGGCAGCAAATGTTGAGATATTGGAGCTATGTAAATGGCTCGTGAGTCCAAATTCTCAGATCCTAAAAAATATAGAAACATAGGTTAGTAAATTGGTAGATCCAATTTATTTAAGAGATTGATCTCACCTAAAAAAAGTAAGGTTTCAATTAACAAAGGTTCCTTTTCCTGCATCATTGGCATTGAAACTCCACTGCTTAATTCATTTTTTTCTCCACGGTTAACTAAAGGGTACACAGAGGAGCTACGTTTCTACAGCAGGGCGACAGTAAATCCAGCTGCCCAGACCTACCAAGGAATGAGAAGGACCTATTAATGACTACTACTTGTTTTCCCAGTTCGTTGAAGATATTTAGCATGTGTACTAAAAAAGAAAGAAAGAAGATATTTAGCATGATAAAAGCCAGATAACAAAGAATGTCTTGTGCACTGATCATAATAGAAGGAAAGTCCAGTAAAATTAACTGGTTTCAAGAGACGAGGAATTCTTTAGCTGAAGAACACCAAAGATGTTTGACTACAAAATATCTAGCATGGGAATGATTTTTCGTGAGACCAACAACCAACAATATCAAAACCCAGCACACACCAAATAAAAGGGAGGGGAAGACAGAACGCCAAACAATACACTTTATGTTAGGGTTGAAAGATGATATTGTTAGAGTATGTATGACTCATATTTGTTATGTGCATAATGGCAAGGAGGTAGATGCCGGAGCGGGATTTATATATAGGGGACGCTGATTAGTTGGGTGTGCGGGGGCAACGCCCCCACGGTACGGTACAGGAGTATTTTTGTAAATACGTCCATATTAGGGTTATATAAATACTTAAGATGTAACCCTACTTCAATAATGGAAAAGAACGGCCGCTCGCTCTCGTGGATGTAGGCACATTACTGAACCACGTAAATCTCTGTGTGTTATTTTCTCCTGCTTTCTTAATTGTTTGATTCCTTACTATTCACCATAATTGCTGCACGATCACAACAGATATCAACATGGTGGCTTGTAAGTGGATATTGTCAGGGTTTAAAGATCATAGAATGTAGTGAAAGAAAGTTTAGGATACCAGTTGCTGTCCAATTTGATCTCTGATTCCAGCGGCTGCAGATGCATAGTTGACTACTTCTGGTTGTCTATGTGGTCATCGGCGCCTGACCTAAGATGTGGATCATCCAAGGCACATTAGCATGACTACTTCTGGTTGTCTATGTGGGGCATGTTTGATATTTGGATAGTACAGTATGACACCTGTTAGATATTGGTTGGTTCATGGACTCGAACCGGGACACCCATGATGAGTCTATCCAAATTAAAGAATGAGTAAAGGGACATGTCTTTTAGAGGTATCCTTTAGCCCTCAAAATATATGTCTATTTAAAATTAACAGATATGCCCCTATATAATGTGTCTCTTAATAACACCTATTGATTGCCTATATAAACCCAAGGCAATCCAATAGGTGAGATATCTTTTGACAAATACTCAAATGTTAAAATATCCTACTCTACTTCTCTCTCTCCCTATATAACGTTAAAAGACTTTTGTATTGTGGAAACTCGGTGTTGATTTCTATTGAGTAACAACACAATACTGCTTGAGCAATCGAAGAAAATACGATTTTTAGATTCTGAAGTATGTCGAACATCTTCAAACGATTTTTTTGATTAAAGCGAATAAGATATTTCTTTAATCCGATACTTCCGCAATATATTATACGATTCTCAACATTGATATCAGATCTATTTAGGGTGTTCTCGTACCTTTGGAATTAATAATCAATTTTTAAAAAATATTATTTTTGCCTAAAAACTTCGAACGGGCTTTAATGGCATCTCAAACAAATAGTCTCTGAATACCTTGAAATTTAAATATATGGTAGTTAGTATAAACATGAATCAATCTGGACAGTATCGTGAGAAACGATCTCACGGTTTGATAGTACCAATTTTTTAAGTTTTTCAAATTCGACATGAAATTGTGGCATCTATTGATGTGGATTTTGTCAAATCTGATTTCTTCAGCATAAGGAAGGAATCATGTGTTGTTGTGGACCCTCTGTCAAATTTGGTTCCAAGGAATTTTGTTGTTTACTCTCTGCCATGATGACGTACAAATGATAAAAGTAATATTACTATTTTGTTTACACATACATATTGGTATGTCGAGAAAAAAAAATAATTGAACAATTAGTCACGACCCCGAGTTGCAATATGATGCTTAGACAAGATAATTTATGAGAAATTTTTCTTGGACATTATGTTTAACGGTTAAGATCGTTAAATATGTAGATTTCATATCTCACCCAAATTTTTGGGTCTACGGGTTTGGTCCATATGACTTTAAGAAAAATTATTATTTATTTTGGTATTTATGGACACATACGGGAATATATGAGATCGAACTTTAATCGGTTGAAATTATGAATATTGAAATAATATTTGTTTATGAGATATACCGATATTATGGTTAGCATGATTCTTTGTTTAGTATGGTTTAAATTAGAATTTCATATCTAGTACTATTTAAATTGCATACTTTCTTTTATTTAAAGTGGAAACATGTATGATGAAATTAGAGATGATCAATATGTCTAGAGATACTAGATCTAGTGGGAGTTTTCTTTTGTTCGGTATTAGGAAACATAAATTTTGCGCATTAATTAAATTAAGTATTATTGATAATCACCTGTGGTGCGGGAGATTATTGGAAACTTAGTAAACTTTTGATCTCGCAACTTGTGAAAATTGTTATTACCTAAATTTATATTTTTGAGGCAAAATTATAGAATGTGTTGTGCTAATATCTCATACGCATTATCTCTGCATGTAGATTAAATCATAGTGACTACTAAAAGCATAATAGTGGTTGAATTAACTAAAGATGACAAATTGAAAAACGATAACTATAACATATGGCGTCGTAAGATATGATTTGTCATGTATGAGCAATAAGTCTTGGATACCCTTGATTCTATGCTACCAGAGCTTGAGCGACCTCAAACCCGCCAAGAATAAGAGAATTACTAGTCTTGACAGAATAAGGATCGAATTGCACACTATATCAAGCAAGCGAGCATGCAAGAAGACCTTATTCCTGAATTTGAGAATTACTCCATAGCTATCGCCATGTGGAAGGACCTCAAAGTGAAGTTTGGTATTACTTCTATTGTTAGGATTCGTGGTTTAACCATGAGGTTTGACTCATATCAAAAGAAGCCAGAGCATCCAACGAAACAACACTTGAGGGCTATGGCCTATGTGATACATGATTTAGGCGTTGTTGGTCATGTATTCACTAATGAATAGAATGTATCGCGTCACCTTGAGCTTGAGGCTGAGCGCTTGGAGGCTACCAAAGGTGAGAGTAGCACTTTTGTGGTTATGGTTGGCTCGCACAAGACCTTTTGGTCCAAGCACAAGGAAGGTGAAAAAATTATGAGGCTCAAATTGAGATTGCTCACGCACTTTAACAGGCCTAAGCGGGACAAAAGATCAATAAGTCTATCATGTTGGCGTTATAAGGGAATCACATTTTATGGATCTTTTCATATCACAAATGATTTTATTGTATTGGATATTGATGATTCTAGTGATGAATCTTATTTTTATATTACATCTATGGATTATGTTGATTCTGTTAGATGACATGCTAGATTAGGTTATATCAGACAAGATAAAATGAATAGATTAGCTAGAGAGGGACTTTTGGGCCCACTCGCAATAATCAACTTGCCCACATGTGAAAATTGTCTCGTAGGTAAGCCAACTAGAAAACCATTTGGTAAGGTCAAAAGAGCATCTATTTCATTGCAATTAATACACTCAGATATATGTGGCCCAATGAATATGATGGCAAGACATGGTGCATCCTATTTCATCACTTTTATAGATTACTTTACGCGCTTTGGTCATGTCTATTTGATTTCTCACAAGTCCGAAGCAGTGGATTGCTTCAAACGTTGCATTAAAGAGGTTGAGAATCAACAAGACAATAACATTAAGGTTCTTAGAATTGATCAAGGTCGCGAGTATCTATCTGAATAGTTTAAAGAGCTATGTAAAGAAAAAAGGAATAATCAGGCAATTGACAATGCCTAACACTCCGCAACAAAATGGTGTAGCGGAGAGATGGAATCGCACCTTGCTTGATATGGTTAGATCTATGATGGCACAAGCTCATCTTCCGATTTCAAAATTGGGAGATGTTTTATTGATTGCTGCTTATATCCTTAACCGAGTGCCTTTTAAATCAGTTCCTTCTACCCCGTATGAGTTATGGACAGACACAAAACCTGACTTAAATAATTTACAAATAATGGGGTTCAATGACTTATGTACATAACACTTCTCATAAATAAGTGAAGTTGGGTCCTAAAGGGAAGAAGTGTATCTTCATCCACTATTCTGAGAATTCTAAGGGCTACGTGTTCATAGGTGAACAACTTGATGGAAGGGTAACTAAAATTGAGTCATGGGATATAATTTTCGTTGAAGAAGATTTCCCTAGCAAAAGAGATGTGTCTAAAGGAATAGAACTCTATGAGTTAGATAATCTCCAAAGAGATATACCCACTAACCAAGTAGAGATCGAAAAAATAGTTTAATTAGCTCCTAGGGATAGTGGGAGCAATATACTCAATGGTGGATTAGTTCCAATGGATGTAGATGCATACGACATAAAGTTACGTAGAAGCAAGTGTGGAACCATCCGTCGATGTCATTTTGAGATTGAAGAGAAAAATTTTATGGTTGCTCCACATGATGATGTTGAACCTAAAAATATTAAAAAGACTCTATCATCACCTACTAGTAATGAATGGATAACTACAATGAATGATGAGATGGAGTCAATGAAGGATAATCAAGTTTGGGATTTGGTTGACCTTCTGTGTGGGCGCAAGGCCATTGGGAAAAAATGGATTCTCAAAATTAAGCGCAAGGTGGATGGATCCATAAAAAGGTATAAGGCTCGTCTAGTGGCAAAAGGTTACACCCAAAAAGAGGGTGTGGACTACGAGAAAACTTTTTCTCTAGTTGTAAGGTTTGCCTCGATTCGCATGATTCTAGCTATTGTTGCACATTTGGATTTAAAACTATATCAAATGGAAATTAAAACTGCATTTCTTAATGGAGAACTGGATGAGAAAATCTACATAGATCAACCTAAAAGCTTTATGGTGATGGGTCAGGAGAACAAAGTTTCTAAACTCCAACGATCCATTTATGACCTGAAGCAGTCATCCAGACAGTGGTATCTAAGGTTTCATTGAGCTATCACTTCTAATGAGTTTACGATGATCGATGAAGACCATTGTGTGTATGTTAAATGGTCTAAAGATAATTTATTGATTCTATCTTTGTATGTTGATGATATTTTATTAGCTGAAAATAATTAGGACATAATTATCACTACTCAAAAGTGGTTGTCCTCAACATTTGAGATAAAGGACTTGGGCGAAGCAAGTTATGCGCTTGGAGTTAAGATCCTAAAGGATTGTTCTAAGAAATTTCTTGGTCTGTCTCAAGAGACTTACATTAAGAAGGTTCTTAAACAATTTCAGATGCAAAAATGCAAACCCATTGACACTGTTGTAGCGAAAGATGAGAGCCTAAGCCTAAGGATATGCCCTAAGCCTCCAGAGGAAAATGAGAGGATGACTTGTGTTCCCTATGCTAGTGTTGTAGGTAGATTAATATAGGCTATGATGTGTACTCATCCCGATATTTACTATGTGGTTGGCTTGGTTTGTTGTTTTCAATCAAATCCTAGGTTAGCTCACTGAAAGAAAATGAAAATGACACTATGATATTTCAATGGGACTTTAGATTATATTTTATGCTACCAGTCTTTAGATGTACAGCTAGTTGGCTATAGTGATGTGGATTAGGGTGGTTATATGTATGAACTAAAATCCACATTAGGATATGCTTTCTTACTTAATGGCGGGGCCATTACATGGAGTAGCAAAAAACAATCATGCACATCCTTATACACCGTAGAAGCAGAATACGTGGCTTGGTTCTGCTACTGTAAAAGAAGCTTTTTGGTTAAGAAGGTTCCTTCAACATTTAGCGGTTGTCACACATACCTTGAGCCCAGTGAAAATTCATTATGATAGCATGACTATATTAGCTTATGCTAAGGATCCTAAATATCATAGAAGAACCAGACACATAGATCTAAGATATCATTACATCAGAGACATGATTGCACAAAAAGAAGTCTTGAAGCACATACCTATAACTCAGATGGTTGCAGACCCCCTAACTAAGCCTATAGCTAGAGATGTGTATATGGCTTATGTTCGAACTCTGGGACTTTGTAAGTATTGATTATGTGCTTGAGATTGTATAGATCATATAGTCATTTGTATTGACATTTTTTGGGATATAAATACATGGTTTAATTGAAATTAAATGTTATACTACTTGATTACCTTGGTATTAGAGAAAGCACACACATTAAGTATGTCAGCGGCATGATTGGCTCACTCACACGAGCAATCGCCTCTGGTGCTTGATATGACGAGCAACGATGATACTCTAGCATATAGTATCGCTCTGTTTTGTATACAGAATGAGATTTGACATTTGTGAATCGATAATGGACACAACTCCATGTCCATTATGCCTGTGTTTGTTGATTAGCCAGATGCAATATCTTAATTTAGTGTCTTTGGAGTGCGAGCAAATAGAGAACTCGGGTTAGATGCTTGTAGAGCGACTAGACTAAGATTTGTACAATGTTTGAGTATGATATATGCTCTCATTAGGATTGTGACACTCCTCTGTAGCATGTATTTCATAATATATGTGCTTGGCGACAATCACTGTGTGAGCCCTCCGAGTTATTTTTACATGACCAGGTTATTTTGTTTAACCAAACATTCCATTTACTCTCAGACTTTTGACTATGCCATAAAGTGAAAGAATTAATGCTCAGCTACTTTGGCATGTTACTTATGACCATGAGTGATTCTGCCTTCTGGGACATTGCTAAGTAAGTGATTAATTTTGAACTAAGTGACATGAGGGCGAAAGGAAGACCATTTGGAACATCCCATGATATATTCACTATCGACAACTTTGGGCACTAGTTTAGATAGTTACAAAGTGTAAATGTATAAGCGAAAGCTTCGAGGGTTTATGCATACTCTTATATTATGAGCGATTAGAGATGCTTGAACTGGTGTATCTGAATGAGTCTAGAGTGCCTGAGACACTATTTGTCATTTTTCATTTTTTATGAGTTAATGTTTGTATGCTGGCTCTATAGAGTTTCTAGTGTAGAGGTCCCAAATTGTAGGTGTGCTCAGCGGTCGCACGACCCATTAGCCTGTATAAATTGATGTTGATGTATATAATGGATTGAGAGAGATGACAATGTCGTACCCACCACGTGCGAGTGGGAGATGTTAGATATTGGTTGGGTCATGAACCCGAACCGGGGCACCCATGGTGGGTCAACCCAAATTAAAGAATGTCCAAAGAAGCATGTCTTTTAGAGGTATCCTTTACTAAGAGGTATTCTTTAGCACCCAAAATACATGTCTATTAAATATTAACAGACATGTCCCTATATGTTGTGTCTCTTAATGATACATATTGGTTGCCTATATAAACCCAAGAGAATCCAATAGGTGAGATATTTTCTGACAAATACTCAAATGTTAAAGTCTCCTACTATATTTCTCTCTCTCCCTACATAAAGTTAAAAGGCTTTTGTGCTGTAGAAACTCAGTATTGATTTATATTGTGTAACAACACCATACTGCTCGATCAATCGAATAAAAGACGATTTTTAGATTTTAAAGTATGTGAAACATTCTCAAATGATTATTTTGATTAAAGTGAATAAGGTATGTATTTAATCCTACACTTCCACAGTATGTTATACAATTCCCAACAACACCAAACAAACTAACATCTATCGTAGTACTAGCACTTGTACTATGACAACCAACTTCTAAGTTTTTTCGACACGTAGTGATTATATACATCATATTCAAAAATTCCTACATTTCATAAATAATTATCAAGCTGAAAATTATGGTACAGCAATCTGAATCAAGGGACTTTGAGAATCAAGAGAGTGCGTATTTTAAACTTAAGCTTTTACCCAGTGTTTATACTATTTGTACCTTTTTTTTTAGTGTTTATGCTATAAGGTGACACACCTATTTTTCAAGTAAAATCTTCCTTAATTTATGTTCAAAACTTTCTAAGTTTTCTTTTTTATTGATCAATTATTTAGGTTACATTTTTTTTATGCGTACCTATGGTTTAGGTAGTTTCCTTATAGGTTGGCAATGCACCTCGTTATTTGGGATAGCCTAGTCATCTATTTGCTTAGTCACATTCCTTATGAATGCCTAGGTGTTGTATCATTTCAATCGCCTCGGCTTTTTAGGGATAGTCTAGTCATCTAATCCTACTCAGATGAAACCCAATCTCCAAAAGATATTGCCAAATCCCGACTTGAATTATTATCTCATATCATTTCTCTTTGAGGACACTTCCCAACTCTGTTCGACACACACTTCCTTGCTCGGGAATGCTTTCCGCTGAGCAGAGCTCTTTCTACCGACTTATGCAAGGTCAAGTTCTGTCTTGCTATGCTGTGTTTCTCTTCCTCGGTCATTGTGAAACCAAATTATTATGGCATGTGCATCTGCCACATGTCATGCCCTAGTTCAACTGTCAAGTCATGGTTAAGAGATTGTAAACTCTTTCACATGTTTTTCTTAATTTTTCTAGACAGTAGAGTCTATTTAGATTGTATCGAGGGATAAGGTTCATACGTACTCCTAGGTAAGTATAATTTGTTTTTTAATCAATAAAATTTTATTGTACTGTCAAGTTAAAATATAAAAAATTAACAGAAGAATATTCAAATCTATTAGGATTATATTCAAGCCCTTTTAAAATACCCAGTTCTTTAAAATTTCTTATAAGTGGATTTCTTTTTGCACACCATGAATAATTTTATATACAACTCGAGCACACACACCCCAAATAGGATCTTTACGCAATCAGGACCATTGCCATAAGACACCCTTAGTCTAAAAATTGTTTTCCAGTGAAAAGCCCATGACGAAAAACTAATACCCCTTCTTAGTCTAAATGGTGCTAGTCAGAACTCATAATTATAAAGGCAATCCATTTGTTTGACACAAAATTAATATGGATTTAATGAATTTGTGTTTAATCGTGGTGGATTCAGATCGTAAACAAGTAGATCCATCAAACTCTCTTAATAAATAAATTAATATAAAACTAATAAAACACGAAACAAATCTTGTTAAACATCACATACACACGATATGTATTACATTATACAATACTATAAACTAAACAAACTTTGAATGACTAATGATGAGCTCAAATTTAACTGGGTCAGGTCCAATAAATTAAATGAATCTAGACCAACTAAAAGGATCCTTCAAGCCCAGCTCGTAGACTTTAGGAGTCCAAGAAGATTAGAGCATACGAGTAACAATCATCATGGGAATGTCCACTCTTGAAGATTTAGGCAATCTTTAATTGTATTTACCTTTTATAGCTATTCTTCCCGAAAGAGTAGTGTTTTTACTCTCACGTCACTATCTAAACTAAAGTTCTATGCCTATAAATGTTAAGCTCTCTCTACATGAGAGGGCATCTCTCTACATACCTCTCACGTAGTTATTTTTCTCTCCTAGGTACCATACCTCTCCTAAAACTCACATTTGTTCTCTCTCTCTCTTTCTCTCTCGCCTTACTTTATCAATAAAACTTCTCCGGCCACCGTTTCCGTTTTTGGAGTGGAGTAAGTCCCTCTTACTAAACCATTATACATCTGTGTGTTGACCAATAGTTGTCTTTTACTATTAATTGTTTATTGATTGTCTCATTAATTACCTTAAATCACATACTCTGTTGTTAATTGTGCATAAACCTCTTTTGTGCATCATCAACTAAAGTTACACATCGCTAAAATCCAACAGAAAATGATTCATTGACGACCTTAGTGTAGTGTAGTTCTACAAAATATACAAGCTAATGCAAAGTAAGTTGCAATAGTGACATCGTGATAGGTTTGAAGTTTATGCTTTATGTTCTGCAAAGATAAATTCCTGATATTTGTCATTTCTCACAAATCACAAGTATCGGTGAAGCCTAGGAGACGCCTGCAACAATCGAAACCAAGACGTATGGGCGTATGGGAGATGCTCTTGCCAATTGATGTCTTTGGCATTTTCATAGTTTATTCCATGCGATGTTTTATCTTTTTTCACAAGTAGAATGAAAAGCCCTTCTTAGACCGAAAAACTAATACCTATTTTTAGTCTAAATGGTGCTAGTTAAAACTCATAATCATAGAAAAACAAAACCTCATAATTATAGAAATGATCCTTTCACTACAAGAAAAAAGCCATTTACCGACATTTATTAAATGCCGATAAAATAGAAATAAATGCTGCAAAATATTATTGTTGGCGTTTATTATTAACGATATCGAAAGGTTCATCGGAAAAATTATCAGCGTTTAATTAAACACCACAAAAATTAAAGTTACGTTTACTAAGCACTTAAGCGATGCTTATTTAATCGACAGTACCGGAGTTATGTTACAGCGTTTATTGAAACACCAGTAATTATTATTTCTTGTTTCTAGTTTATGGCATTTAAATAAATGCCAGTAATTATAATTAATGTTTTTTTTTCATAATAAAACCTAGCTCATTGCATTTTCACTAGAATTAATATTGATAGTGAAGCTACTTTTTTTTTTAAAACAAAAGAATAATTATTTATTTACAAAACATGAATTACAAGAAGTAAGAGATAGGCACAGCTGCCTTAACAAAACAAAAACAAAAGGCAAAGACGCCTAGTAAAAACCACCATAAAACAAAAAGGAAAAAGGAAACCCCTGCTGATCCTTAAGCATCGCAAAACCCACCCCAGTCATTACAAGAAGCAAAAAGGAAAACCACATAAGACCTCCTATTCCAGAAACAAAAACAAACAAAAAACCAAATCAAAAGATTACAGGTCAGCTCCCAAAACAGTCAGCAGAGACATCACTCTTACAGCCACATCCAACCAATAACAGCAGTAAAACAGGCCTGAACTGACCTCAACTTCCAGCCAATAAAAATGACCTGTTTCAAACAAATCAACACTGACTCAGTAAATAGTGCTCTTTGTTTCTTGCCTCAAAAGTTGATTTTCTGTGATTTGTTTCTAGTTAAATTATCATCCACTTGCATAACAGTTTTCTATATCCCATTTCAGCACTAAGATTACCTGGAGATTATTCACTGCCTTCTACTTCTTCAAATCTCAGTGGTGGACAGATCCATGGCATAGAAGAGGGAGAGTCACTTGAGCGGGAATTTTGCTGCATGATTATTAACACGCTGCAATTTCGCTCTCTTTTGTCTTAGGTGAAAAACTTGAAAACATCAGAGGCATGCTTGCAGAATCCTTATGTAGATGTATTGTAGAATCTTTACTTCAGATATTAAAGCTCACAACCTTATACCTTGTTGGAGAGCTACATTTTCAAGCCTCAGGTGGGGCATGAAACTACGACAAAATCATCACCTTATGTTGCTTGATATACATTCATAAGAAAGAAAGAACTCAGAAGTTACCCTCATTGACGCCACATCGCTCAAATCAAAGCATGGAAAACGGATCTTATGCCACTTACAAACTTTCTTTATCAATTAGCCAGTTATCAATGCCTCACTGCAACTGTTTTGATCCACAAAAATTAAACTAAATCTACAACAAATTATCCATAGTTAAAGCAGAATCAATAAATAAAAGAAAAATCTACAATAAATTAAACTAAATCTTCACAAATTCAACAACAAGCGAAATGGAAAAAGGTTAGATAGATAAAACACAATAATGGAGCTAAGAATGTGAAGTTGTATAGGTGATACCAGAAGAGACTGAGCTCGAAGAAGAAAACCCGAACAAACTCGTAGTCCTAGAATTTGAACTCGATCCGAACAAGCTTGAAGTAGTGGAAAGAATCAGGATCGATGAATTAGCTCCGAACAAATTCGAAGAACGAAACGGAGACGAAGAAGCACTAGAAAACGTAGCTAAACATTGTGTATACACAATACGTATTCTATTATACAATACTTCAAAATAATTGGGCATGAATCAGAAAAACTTTGCAGGACTAAATTTACAGGTTTCAAAAATCCAACACAAAATGATTTTTTGACGACCATAGTTGTAGTGTAGTTCTACAAAATATACAAGAAGTTAATGTTTGCAGTATTGGCACTGTGAAAGGTTTGAAGTTTATGCTTTATGTTGTGCAAAGGTAAACTCTTGGTACTTCTCATCCCTCATAAATCACAAGTATCGGTGAAGCCTAAAAAACACATGCGATAGTAGACCCAAGACGTTTGGGCGTATGGGAGCTACTCTTTCCATCTTATGCATTACATTGTATTTTACACCATCTATTCCTTGATGTCTTTGGCATTCTAATAGTTTATATATAGCTATTCTATGTTTATGTGCATTACCTCTTACACCAAAGCTTCTCTTCTCTTGATGTGCTTTTAGAATAATTCAAGTTTGGAGCCTAGTGGTGTGATGATATGTAACCTTATCTAATTTAGCAATTCTGGTTCATTTTATTTTTTTCCTTTTAATGTTTTTGTGACGATCCATTATTGATTTGGAGAAATGTACGCTTGGATGGCAAGCTATATATGTGGTTTGGAATAATATATTTTTATAAGGTCGATATAGTGGGACAAAAATGATATTTTCCATAATTAAGGAAGTGAGTTTGGATTGAGATGAAATTAGTCATAAAAAAAATTATTATAGAATGAAATGACAATAATAATTCTTTTTTTTTTTTATAGAAACGATAGAATGTATTAAATAGAACAATCTGAACAGAGAATCAGCTCCAAAGACTCTCGTGCCATATCCTCCCGTACATGAAAATGTTCATAACATCTTCCATTCTAGCAAGATGGTGCACAACACCATTCCTAGTATTTCTAATAGTAGAAGCATAGAAAGAACTAAAACTATGTATGAGACACCTAATATCTGCTATTGTAGATCCCAAAGGAGAAAAATCATCATGGGAATCAACTATCGTCTTCATCATAGAGGATGAATTCCCTTCTAGCATAATCTCCTCACAATCCATCTGCCTAGCAAATAACAAAGCCTCCCTTGCAGCAATACTCTCTGTTGTTTGTGCATCATATGTCATACTTATCTTCTTCGACATCCCCGCAATAAATAACCCAGAATCATTCCTGATAACAACACCCACTCCCATTGACCCTTCAGAATTAAATACTACCCCATCAAATTTACCTTGAAAGTACTTGAGCTTGGGGGAGACCACCGAATAGGATCTGATACACTGTTTTGCATGAAGTCCACCTTCGTAGCCTTCTCAAGTTGCTCAAGATACCCTGCTACAGTTTGCACTAGCAGCCCCAGGTCATTCTCCAAATCCTGGAATAGAAATTTATTCCTATTCCTCCAAATAAACCAGCAATGCAACAGAAATAGCGAAAATAAATTGGACTTTAACTGCTGAGTGACTTCTCAAAACCAATGTTGAATATGGTTTGCAAGTCGCTGAACCCTGTGGCTCAATGGGCTGCCCACCCAGGATTTCTTTGCCCAATAACAGTCCTTTAAACACATGTAAAATAGACTCATTCTCCACTCTGCATACACGATTCAAATGAATCTTCCTACACTGTAAATTCTCATTTGTAGGGAGAGCATCCAATAGCATTCTCCAAGCAAAAATTTTAACTTTACTTGAAACTCACTGATTCCATAGTGCCTTCCAATTGCCATTAGGAGTCGGTGAAGAACTTGCATTAGATATTCCTTGTGAAAATAAATTACCCTCATAAGCCAAATGATATGCACTCCTTACAGAAAATCTACCATTTTTGTTGTAGTGTCATAATAATTTATCTTCCAACGGATAAACTCCCAACAAAATCCGTTTAGTATCTTAACTTCATGCTCCAAAAAAAACCTCATCAATCAACTGGGTTTTCCAACCACGCGTTTGGAGATCAATGAGTTGGCTGACCGTAGCCTCCTCCTCTAACATTTGCTTAGGAGTCACCACTTTGAAAGTAGTGGGTGTTGGAATCCACCTATCATGCCACACTTTAATTTTGGAGCCGTCACCAATCCTCCATCTCGATCCAACTTCAATCACTTTTCTAGCCTCTAGGATGCTCTGCCATGTGTATGATGGCCTATACGCCAACTAGGCACTCATAAATGATGTTGATGGGAAATATTTCACTTTCAAAACCTTATGAAGAAGAGTATCAGTATCATAATGGATCTTCCATGCTTGTTTGGCAAGCATCGCCATATTAAAGGTTCTCACATCCCTGAAACCCATGCCACCTTGCTTTTTACCCTTGCACATATTAGCCCCCTTTTCCCAATGAATTTTTCTCTCCCTTGCCTTTTGACCCCACCACAAATTGGAAGCTATAGACTCGAAATCATTGTACAAATATTTTGGAAGTTTAAAGCATCCCATAGCATATGTCGGAATTGACTGGGTCACTCCTTTGATTAATATTTCTTTACCTCCCCTTGATAATAGCCGCTCTTTCCATCCTTGTAACTTCTGCCAAACCCGTTCTCTCAAACTAGCAAATACCTCCTTCGTAGACATTCCCACCACAGATGGCAATCCTAGATATTTCTCATGCTACTATACACGGAAAACATTGAGGATAGATTGCATTTCTCTTTCTCTTGTCTCTAGCACATTGTGTTGCACACCATTGCAGATTTTTCCAATCTAATTTGTTGACCCGAAGCTAATTTGTATAGTTGTAGAACCTCCTTAACTGCAGCTACTTCCATAGGTGTAGACTTAAAGAATAGTAGACTATCATCTGCAAAAAAGAGATGAGAAATTCAAGGACATCCACGACCCACACTAATCCCTGAGATAGTACCACTTCTTTTGGCATCTTTAAGCTGACATTCTCTGTGCACAAAGAAGAAAAAGGTAGGGGATAAGGGGTCTGCTTGTCGGATCCCCCTTTGAGGAAAAAAATAACCTATTTGCTCATTATTCAACATCAGCGAATATGAGACTGACTCCACACATTGCATTATCAATCGTATCCATCCATTAGCAAAGCCCAAAGCTCCATCATTCTCTCCAAAAAAATACATTCTAGTCTATCATATGACATGAAACAAAAATAATAGACTCAGAAAAAGAAAGAAAAGGAAAAAAAAACTAAAATACAAAAAACCAATCAAGTTGACGATTACATATTTAGAAATGCAAATATCCTTGCCAAGAGAAAAGAATCGCACAGGCATGTCCCCCATACTTATTTCCTCAAAGAAATACCTTAGGAAGGGTGCGGAAATAAATCACAGATTTAAGGGCCACTTGCACTGTTTCCCCTGTTGTGTGTTTCTTATAAGCTTTCAACATTCTCTATTGGACAACATGCAACATCTGCATAACTGAAAGAGCATTGTAGATTAAAGTTGCCATCATGGAAGCACCACCTGTTTATTTCAAGCTTGGCTAAGATCTCAAAGTTTGGTCTTACTACATCATGAATTTGTTGAAAATAAGCTTAATTTTACTTTTTAGTACATTAGATGAATTAGTGAAAGTGGCCACTTTAGGTTCATCTTACTACTCCAATTGGCCATTGTCAATTAATTGGAATCATCTTCCCATGGCCATATCTGTGTACGTGCACCAAATGGGTCACCTCCTGCTCACGAAATGTGTTAAAGCTTGAGATGTCGATGTTGAGGACGATTGGTCCAGTACTACAAACCATTTTCTCACTATGATCGGTTGGACTTAACACCTTGGTATCCGCAACTTTATAATAGCTTCGGGATAAAAAAATACAAAATCCTTTTGAATTCTATATCCCTATGGGATCCAACTTTATACAACTGAGTTATAGCTCTGCTCTATCTCTGCAATATTGTGATTTGTTTTCTATCAACTTCACAAAAGGGAGAAACCAGAGAGCACTTTAAAAAAGTCGCAGCAAAATTTGTTTGGTACACTTCTATATGAAAAAAATCAAGTAAAGAGATCATAATTTTGTAGGGAGGCAATCTCGCTTGAGCAATAAACATACAAGAGAGAGAGACACACACAGAGAGAGAAGAGAAAGAGAGAGAGAGCAAATTTAAACCTGGAATCAACTCAGCCTGGACATAAGCACTGCCAGCTGCAATGACATTTACTAATCGATTCTTGTACATCTACAACCGCTGAACACAAAAAAAAAAAAAAAATTATATTAGGGGGGTTGGTGTGGGTGGGTGGGTGTGTGCAGACGAGGAGGAGAGAAATAGATGGATAGAGAATTGTTGGATTGCTAATTCTTGGTGTGAAGAGAAAGAGAGAGACAGAGAGATCTACCTTGAACATTGGTGGCGTCGGAGGTTGGTTGTTGCGTTGGTGCTGTGGTGTTAGGATTCTTGTAAATCCAAAAATATAATTCAATTTTTTAAATTCAGGTGATCCTTGCGCCCAACTTTAATGTAAAGTTAGGGATAGTGCAATTACTACCTCAATTTCACAGACTTGAATCAGAAAACTCATATTTGCATATTAAAGATTTTGAGGAGATATGTTGGACATTCTAAGATAATTTTGAACTGGCCAAGTTAAAACTTTTTCCTTTCTCTATAAAGAACAAAGCTAAACAAATGGCTAAATTCTTTGAAAGTCCAATCGATACCAAATTGGCAGGTATTACAAAATGAGTTTTTCAGGAAGTTTTTCCCTCTACACTATACCAATGCACTTAAAAGGCAAATCATGAACTTTTTAGTTAAAGAGGGAGAAATATTTTACCAATGCTGCGAGAGATAAAGGTGAATCAGATTGTTGTTAGCCCTCACACAGAACAAGTGTGTGGAAATTGTGCGCTGATAGAACACCCTACTGAGGAGTGTCCTACTATTCCTGCATTTAAAGAAGTCTTGTTAGAACAAACTAATGCAATTTGTAATTTTAAAAAGCCTTATTTCAACCCTTATTCTGAAACTTATAATTCAAGGTGGCTAAATCACCCTAATTGCAGTTGAAGGAACACAAAAAAACCTCCCATGAATCCACAACAAGGTTCACAACCACCACCTTAAGGGCCTCCTAAGTATCAACCATACCAACCATCACACAAGAGAAGTCTTGGGGACACATTAAATCAGTTCATGCAAAACCAAATGAATTATAACAATCATTCTACTCAGGCTTTCAATGACTTCAAAACTCATACTACTCAGTCTTTGAGAATCTCAAAATTCATTTCTAAAAGTTGACCTAGTTAATGGACACACATAAGAAGGGCAAGTTTCCTGCCCAATCTGCACAACCACAAGGTCAAGATCATGTGGGTAATCCTTCAACCATGGAATCTCCACAAGAACAAGTTCAAGCCATCACCACCCTTAGAAGTGGTAAAGTCATTGACAAAACCATCAAACAATCCCCACTCAATGAGACAACACATGTGCTATAACTTGCACAAGTCTGTCCAGAAGAGATAAAGTCTAAAGAAGATAAGGAGTCACAACCACTATGTCCCATTCCTACTCCTTTTCCTCAAAAACTCAAAAAAACACAGAAGTTAAATAACCATGCAGAAATTTACGAGCTTTTTAAGCAAGTAAAAATCTATATACCTCTTCTGGATGTCATCAGAAAGTTCCTTATGCCAAATTTCTAAAATACTTGTGCACAATCAAAGAAGTCAAAATTTTCAGAAAAGAGCTTTTTTAATAGAACAAGCCGGTGTCATACTCCAACACAAAACTCCTCCAAAATATGAGGACCCATGGTATCCCACAGTGTCATGTGTCATAAGGAATTTCAGGATAAAACAAGCATTGTTGGATATTGGGGCTAGTGTCAATTTGTTTCCTTTCTCAATCTACCAAAAATTAGGTTTGGGTGAGCTCAAGCCCACATGTATCACACTACAGTTGACAGATAGGTCTATCAAAGTTCTTAGGGGCATTATTGAGGATGTCCTTGTTCAAGTGGACAACTTCTTCTTTCCTGTGGACTTCATTGTCTTGAATACCCAGCCAACAATACATTCAGGGAATCAAATTCTCATCATTTTTGGTTGAACATTCCTAGCAACTTCAAATGCATTAATTAATTGCAAGAATGGGGTTATGAAATTGACTTTCAGGAATATGACTCTTGAGTTTAACATTTTCAAGCACCCATGAGAGGAAAAAGAAGTGAGAGAAGTGAATTTCATTGAGTCTTTGGCACATGAACATTGGAACGATGCATTTTTGTAAAAACTCCGCTGAATTTTGTTTATGGGAGTCTATCACATCTAAGTTAAAAGATTAGTGTCAAAGTTCGAAGAGTTGCCCTGCTCATCCTGCGGGGACCTGGGAACCCAAATTTGAAGAACTAAATCAAGTGGTACAAATCCACTCTCATCCAGTGTCAAGCCACCAAAGCTTGAATTGAAACCTCTTCCATCTGACTTAAAATATGCATTTTTAGGAGAGGATGATTCATATCTAATGCTCATTTCATCCAAGCTTACAGATTTACAAGAGTATAAGCTAATTAAAGTCCTTAGACGTCATAAGAGCCCCATTGGGTGGGCCATTGCTGATTTGAAAGGTATAAACCCATTAATTTGCAATCATGCTATATACCTCGACGAGGATTACAAAACCCTCTCGCCAAATGCTGCAACGGTTGAGCCCTTACTTAAAAGAGGTTGTACGAACTGAGGTCCTCAAACTATTGGATTCTTAATTATCTTCCTCATCTCTGATAGTAAATGGGTTAGCCCAACCCAAGCTGTGCCTAGAAGTCTGGCTTCACCGTGATTTAAAATGATGTCAATGAATTGGTACCAACCCGAGTTGTCACATAGACTACCAGAAACTCAATTTGGTGACTAGGAATGACCACTTTCCTCTTCCCTTTCTTGATCAAGTCCTTGAAAGAATTGAAGGTCATGCATTCTTTTCTTTTTTTTTTTTCTAGATGGGTATTCTAGGTACAATTAAATTGAAATAGCACTTGATTACCAAGGGAAAATAACATTTACATGCCCATTCGGTACTTCCGTATTTAAAAAGATACCATTGGGACTTTGTAATGCTCTTGAAAGAGTTCAAAGGCACATGTTGAGTTTATTTAGTGTTATAGTGGAAAGATTTTTGGAAGTATCACGGATGATTTTTCTATGTATGGTGATTCATTTGAATTGTGTCTAACAAACTTTGAAATTTTTTTGATAAGGTGTAAGGAGACCAATCTGATGCTTAATTGAGAGAAATGTCATTTCATGGTAACACAAGGCATTGTCTTTGGTCACATTGTGTCGTCTGAAAGCATAAAAGTTAACAAAACAAAGGTAAATTTGATAAGCAATTTGCCTGCACCCAAAATTGTTACAGATGTCCGATCATTTCCAGGGCATGTATGGTTTTATAGGAGATTCATCAAAGATTTTAGTACCATATCAAAACCCGTGTGTCATCTCCTAAGTCAGGATGTAATTTTTGCATGGAATGATGCATGCCAACAAGCTTTTGATAAGTTTAAAGGAATGTTAATTTCTGCTCCAATAATACAACCTCCTGACGCCATACTATACCAATACTGTACTTACATCTTATGGGCGACAATAAATTAAAAGCATCACTGATTTTTTAAATGACTTGGAGACAAGACAAGACTCAAATTAGAATTCTTGTTGACAAAGTTTTAGGAAAAACATGTTTTTGGAATGAAGGTCAATGGTTTGAACTCCTTTTGTAAAGATGTAAATGTCCTCTTTTGTTAGATGTACAAAGTCTTTTCGTTGAAATAAAGATGTGGGCTGAGTAAGGAATGTCTTAAATACCAACGAAATTATAGCATGGGTAGGGACTTATCCTGAGACGCCGTATTTATTTTTTCAAATCCTATTTTATGCAATTAGCTTTCTTTCAATTATGGTGCATATGAATGTGAATGTAAATACATATATATTTTGATTCTTATTTAGCATTCGAATGCCAGTTAACTTTCGAACGATAGGAGCTTATAGTACTTGGTCTCTACATAACATCAAAATACTGAGAGCAACCTTAGTTCGAATGCCAGTAGGACGTTTGAACTTAGATGTGACGTTTGAATGTCAGTTCACGTTCGAACTAGAGGAGCTTACACTACGTTTTGATCTATGCAGAACACCAAAGTACTTGGAGCAACCTTAGTTCAAACGCCAGTTCCACGTTCGAACTTTCTTTCAAAATTTCTTCTATCACCATTCGAATGCCAGTCACATTCACACGTTGGCTGCCTCTCAAGCATGCAGCCAATGTCTTCAGCTTAACGGCTCTCACGAGAGTCACCAAAAGCTTGGTCTTATTCTGCCTTGGCTCTTAAGCAATATCCTATGTCTCCAACTTAGTGGCTCTCTCACGAGTCTCCAAAATCTTAGCCGAATCCTATCTCTACTCTGAAACAGCCTTGGTCTCCTAGAAGCTCAGCCTCGAGAGTTGTTGAGCTCTCATGAGCCAACCTTAACTGCAGCCTGGTGATCAAGTCTCTCTTCCACTAAAGATCTCAACACCTCGTTGAGTTTGAGCGTCCTCAAAAGTACGGAAAAGCCATAGCCATCTACAAATTTTTGAAGCCAGAATGTCAGCATGACCAAGTATACAGAAGAGAAAGTTCCATATAACAATGGGGTACCATAGCAAAGTCCTCTATCTCGGAATCGATGATACCCTCTAAACCCCGGAGCTAACATCCAAGGGTGTCACAAACTTCCAAAGCCTCTACTTAGCAAAAATTCACATCCTACAGCAGGGACACCAGGCCATTACTAGAAGTAGGATAACTATGCGAAGCACTGGAGGCATCAAACCCCGTCTTCCGAGAAATAGCAGGACCTTCAGACCTCATCTTGGAAGCACTAGGGGCATCAGATTTCACCCCTTCTAGGACGAGGGGAAGCCACCATATAGAACAAGACATATATATTACCCAAAGGAAGGAGCTCACTCATGTCCTCAACCCTAGTCAGTACTAGGGCTTAGGGCACAAAGGGAAAATGATGAGCCCAAATCTATCGGATCAGGCCCAATAAATCAAGCTAGACCACATCAGCTACAAGGCGAGTCAAGCCTAATTCATAGATTCAGCCTAGTCCAAAGTTGAAGGATTAAAGCATGTGGGAAATAATTATCAAGATACTCACTCTTGAAGATCAAGACACCATTTAATTGTACTTACTTTTTGTAGTTATCCTCCCCGAAAAGCTAGTACCTTTGCCCTCACGTCACTGCCTCTCCTAAGGGCTTCATGCCTATTAATTGTAAGTTCTCTCTATATGAGAGGACACATTGAGATATACCTCTAGACCTCTCTACACATCCCACAGGTAGCTTTTCTCTCTCCTAACTATTGTATCCCTTCTGGGACTAACCATTGCTCTCTCTCTCTCATTCAACTTATTTAATCAATAAAAAGTCACTTGACCACCGTTGCTGTTTCCGGAGTGGAGTAGGTCACCAGGATCAAACTGCTATATATTTGCGTGTTGACCTGATATTACATTATTGTCATTGATTACTTTATTTATTGTCCATTAATTATACCTTATCACACACTCGACTGTTGACCTTGTACGAAATTATTTTGTGCATCACCACTATTGAAATGTAATAATGATGGCAAAAAAGATATCAAAAGCCAAACAACTAGATTCATTGTCCCTCCAGAATGGTGAAGCACAAGAAAGTTTCTTCATTGAGTTGGATTAAGACTTTAGCGGAAGCAGAGAAGTGAGAGTATGCTCATTTTATCGTATGTTCAGTTTGGTTATAGTGCGTGATGGGAAGCTGGTGGTTGAGCCTGTTCCCGAGTTGTCCAACCTATTTCTTGCCATAGGACATGAAGGAGAAGGACTATCATTGGTAATTTTTTAACCTATCTTCTCCTTTTGCCAACTTACTCAAACTACTACTTCGCTAGAGAACCAACAAATGAGAAAGAAAGACTGCTTCAAATGAACCCTCCTATTCGAGACAGGAATAAAATAATAATGCCATGCCCAAATTAGATGAACAACATAAGATTTTGTACTGCTTACAAACTTCAGAAAAAGAAAACTAGGGGCTATGACCATGAGTTTGTTGCCCCAAGAAAACTAGCGCATGCATCCATATTTTTGTGCCTTTTCTTTTGGGTTTTTTTTGAATTTGTGTGTTAGACAAAGAGGGAAGAGGGGGGTTGGACTTTGATTAGAACTTGATTGGATGCATGAAAAGGCTAATACCCTCAAACTCAGTTGTACGTTACCACCTTATATTTCATATTTAGATGTTTTTGAGCTTTTGACCCATTCCATGGGGTTTTTAAAAAAAGGTCCCAATTAATGATTGGTTTCAAAGTATTTCCCAAACCCAGGTTCTTTTAAACACGTTAGTTGGTCTGACATTTTTAGGCCCAAAGGACGTCAGATAAAGCTTAAAAACATCAAATGGATTGACGTTTTTAGTTCCACCCAAACCCAATTTCTTTTCCTCTTCTTTCATTCTCCATCACTTCCTTCTTCCCCCAAAATCTCTGTTCCCTAGCCGACCTAGCAGCGACCACCACCACCGACAAAGCCCCACCCCTACCTTTTTCAAGCGCACCTCCAGCCACCACCACTAAAAGAAGAGGAACAACCCATCTACACGCTACAACCCATTTACACCAGTGAGGACCACCACCACCTGCTACTCATCCATCTTTACAGTAGGTAAGTGTGATCCCTTTCTATTATATTTGTTGTTATTATCTGTTAATCAGCTCCCAATTTTTAAATTGATTTTTTGTAATTTGTTGTAATTAATCAACTCCATAATCAGTTAAATTGATTTGTTGTGCTGACATTGTGATATTTCTTTGGTGGTAGTGATATTGTGATAAATTTTGTGGTGGTGGTGGTGATATTGTGATATTGTGGTATTCGATTTAATAAATTTTCTGGTGGTGGTGGTGATATTGAGATATTGGTTTTAATAACTTTTTTTTTTGGTATAAAACTTACCATTGTCAACTGATCCACACATTTCTTACTGTTTTCATTGGCAGATTTAGTTATCTCTAATCCCCATATGAATCAACTAGCTAATTTTTAGATCATGTTAGGCTAATGTTTTATTTCTCAACTCATTCATAAATGTGCTCCCCATATTTTATGGACTCTTGGTTCCTGTCTTTTCTCCTCTTTGGAAAGTTAACATGAAAAATTTTAAAAAGCTCCATCAGAGATTTAAGCTCAAAGGCACTATCTCCTTCATTGCTAGCAACAATCTTATGAATGGTAGTACTGATATTTTTTGCGTACTTTGCAGTCAACCCAGTGTTCTCTACAATGGTCCCCATATGTTGCCCAAATAAGCTGCATGAAACGATGGCCAGAAAGCTCTCTCTCTTTCTGTGATTGGTGATGAACTACATATATGGTTCATATTACAAAAACATTTTCTAAAGTTTTTGTAGTTAGATTAGGCTATTAAGGACAAGGTGCCAAAAAATATATTGTTATGGGAAGAATAATGGTTGTGTCGATCCATCTTGCACTAGAATCACAAAAAAATAGTCAACATTTTTCATCCTTGTGTCGATCCATCTTGTTATAATTTCAACTATATAAGTAGTATTATCGTGTTGAAATTATTGTTTAACTATATAGGTTATTGAACACTAAATTATCATTCCAATATTCTAACCTCCCGTTGAAAATAAATACTAAATTTTTACCTGTTTTTATTTTATTAAGAACAATTGAATCGAAACCTAGAGATAAAATTGAATTGTCCATGGAAGATATTGACACATATACTCAAAGATATACATGTCTTCCAACAAATATTACGTGATGTCGGCTGGCGTGAATATTAGCCGTGAAGTATGCTCTCTCTCACCTTAACTTAAGGAAGCCACTTGCTGGAATTTTAAATAGCACTTTCTGTACATGCAATTTAAAGAAAATAATAATTTAATTTTTTAATGATTTAATTCAAAATTAAATTAAAATTAAAATTTAATTTTTTAATGATTTAGTTTAAAATGAACGAAATGCTTTGTCGTTGTGGGTCTAGGGATCTTTTAACTTTATTTACAGTAAAATTAGCAATGAATCGAAAAAAAAATTATTTATAAATTGGGTATATGAGAAAATATTTGGGTGGCATTATATGATCATTGTCATATAGTGTTACTATTTAATAAAGAAATGACAAGTTAATAAATGAATTTTACCAAATACAATAATTATTCATCATGTAATAAAATAAATATTTCATGTAAAATAACGTCTTTCCAATAATTATACACCCATAATAAAATCACTTTTTCGTTGTTAATGGAGTTGAAGTTACCAAATTTTGATGGGTCGATATAAATTTATGCCTAATTTTTCCGCATATAGTTCCTTGAACTACATTTTTTAAACGAATTAGAGTCAATCCGAATTGATCTTGTAAACACATCCGTTACAGAACAAATGCATTTATTTTTCAAATGATTCATATCATAAAGTGTACACATTCTAAATTTCATTCCAATGCAAATTGATCTGCGGTTGCCAATATATCTCGTGGTAACAAAAATGTATTGTTTTGGGATATATCAACATTAAGTCTCCGGTTCAAATTTTGTCAACCAATCCTTTCTAATTCACATATTTCTTGAAAGAATTTCTTGTGTAATTTGTTACATTAGATATTATTTAAGTAAGTCCTTTGTAATTCAACATCTGTACGAAAGCTAAAATTCTAATTTAAAAGAATAAAAAATTCATATTATCTATATTCCATGTCTATCTCTCCCAATCAGTAGTTATTTCTCTTAGGCATCAAACACCACATTTACTTCAAAATAAATATGTTGATTTTGAATCAATCAAAGTAACTCCAGTATTGTCATCCTTGAGTTGGATAGTCTTGATAATTATGATAGAGTTGTAAATGTAATTCAATTACTGCTGTGTTAGCCAAAAAAATTGTCTATATTGTTTGCCTTCTTTATAACATGTTTCACTTCTGATTCAATACATGATAACATGTTAGGAGATACCCTCTTTTTGGGGATATTTTTTCAAACTTCCATATAAAGGTTGAATCTCCATCTTTTTTAGTATCATACAAGTACACTTCCTCCTTGTAGATTTCATAATTGATAAATTATTCTAGGTCGCATGTGGTAGATTCACATGGGACTTTGATTAACTATTGATCTATTATTTTTCAAGTATTGATCGTTTTGTCTCTTCCCAGGTTCTTCTGAATTCAGAACTTATTCCACAAATGAAACTAATTGATATGGCGGGAAAACAAGTTACCGTTTTACTATATTGGGGTGGACGAGTGGAATATGGTTTGGAGGGTTTATCATACAGTTGTCCTCCCAAAGGTGAAATTGTTATCAATAGTGGTACACAACTGTCGGAGTTGTTGAGTAAAATTAACACTATAATGGGGTTGAACAGGATGTATAACAAGTTGAAATTGACTTGTAGATATCCTTTTATACTTGGAACAGGACCAAATGTGAATACATATGTCGGTCTGAAAATTATCAACGTTGAACTAGTAACTTGTGTGGTTAATGTGGTACTTGACCCCCCAGTATTACTAGTGTTGCTTTGTAGGTGGAGACTAAGGACATCAATGCTGACATAGACAATAGTAGACCGAAAGGTGCATAATAACAACTACCATGTTTTACACTAAGTTGCTTAGGCAAGATATGGGTACATTGACATTTCCAACTTCCGGTGTGAGGGGTGAATGTTCAAATCCCGTAGGGATGTAGGTAATGGATGAGTCTAGGCATTACTTTTACACTCAACAAAGAATTGGAACCGCAACATACGGTGGGAACTCAACCAACAATTCATTAAGTCAGAATTTTTAAATGGGTGAGGCGGGAATTGAGTAAGGTGAACAAGATGATGTCCATCAACCAATAATTCAAGAAAGGCCTATCCAGGAATATTAAGAAATGAGTGCCAATGATCGTACAAATGTGTCCAACGATGACGATGACGAAGAAGAGTTGAGAGTTGAGGAAGTAATAATTGATGAGTCGGATGACAAAGATGAGAATGACGAAGACTTTGAGGTTGCTTTGGTTGTGGAGATGCATAAGCCTTACTCTACCTCATTCACAACCACTGAATTTGGTCAGCATGCTGAAGTAGATAGCTTAGTACCGTTAGTTGAACATAATTTATGGGATCCAGTGAAGATAAAGTTGGCGAAGGGCATAGTTTTTCAGGATAAATTTTCATTGATTAGGGCTGTTAAATGGTATTCCATCAAGCTGAATTATGATTTTATCGTGGTCGAGATGAACACAATAGTGTGGGCTGTACAGTGCATCATGTACATGCAGCCTAACTACACGTAGAGATTGCTTACTTGTTTGGAGAAAAACTAAAAATATTTTAGATCATAAAATATGATGGACCTCATACATGTTTCTACCCTAGGATGAGTCATGATCATCGGCAGTTAGACTCTGACTTCATTTATCATAATATACTGGGACTCATGGGTGATACACCACAAACAAAAATGTTGAAAATTCAGAATAATATAAAGGAGAAGTTTAAGTATGATATTTCCTATAAGAAAGCATGGATTGCGAGGAACAAGGCTATTGCTAAGATTTCTGGTGATTGAGACTCGTCATATGACATGTTGTCAATGTTTTAGATGTCATCAAGAAGTATAACCCTGGCTCAATTGTGAAGTGGCGGCACAACTTTGAATCTCCTAAATATAATTTGTTTTACAAGTATTTTGGGCATTTAAGGTCAGCATTAAAGGGTTTAAATATTATCAACTTGTTGTCAGCATTGATAGGACATTTATGCATAGAAAGTACAAGAAAAAGCTATTAGTGGCGACTGCTTTTGATTCTAATAAGCAGTTGTCCCCATTGCATTTGCTATTGTGGAATAGGAGAATACATCAAGTTGAGCTTTTTTTCCTTAATATCTTCGCGCAGATTGTTCTTAGACATCGGGAAGGAA
>CAUOFW020002519.1:0-47675 GCA_963454935.2 Ilex paraguariensis
ATCTACAATGTTGGGCCACTCTCCATGAAAAATTAAAAACTGCCTCGAACTCTACCCATTCTATTTCTCGTTGATCTTGAAAGGGTTGTCATAGCCCATCATCTAGACTAACATGACAAAGTAAGTATCACAGTGTTGCGTAAAATAACTATAACAGTGGCAGCATAACAGTAAGGGGAGTTTTGGGTAAATTTTTAAAGCAAAATCAGGTGACCTGGTCATAAATTTTTTTTGAATCCTTAGCAAACCCACTAAATCTCAATGAATGCATGTTCGGACTCTTTTTTTTTTTGAAAAGAAACAAAACTCTTCATTGATAAGTAAAAATATAAAATGCGAGCAAGTTGAACAAGTAGTCCAACCCTCGTACATGCGTAAAAGGAACAAAAAACAAAATCAAAACAGCCATCAAGAGATAAAAGATTATCTCCCACTAGAGGTCATCCAAGTTGAGATAATACAAAAGAGAGGGACACTTTCAAACTCCTTTGTTACAGAAGCCTAAAAAGATGCAAGGAAATAATTCGATCTCTCACAATTCCAAAGAACAACACCCCTTTCACAATCACCCAAGCCTTGAATTCGGTCGAAAACATGGAGGAAACTGATCACGGGGCAACCCAAGACCCCACCATCTCAAATAACTTGTTCCAAAGGAGAAATGCAATAGATCAATGTTAAAAAAAATGATCTAAACTCTCCCAACTTGCTCTACACATAATACACCATTGTGGGAATAAATAAGTGTAAGATATCCTTTTGTAACACATCATAGGTATTAATCTTACCATGGGCAATCATCAATGCACAAACTTTCACTTTTAGAGGAACTTTACTAATATGTTATCTGTTATTTCTAGACTAAGGGTTGTTTTTGAACTTTGTGATTACATATAAAAACAAGGTGTTCTTTCTGTCTTTCTTCAAACCCTAATTTCTTCATAATCTCACTTGGTCTAAGCCAACGATCGAATCTAAAGTCCCAAATTTGTTGAAACTCATTGGAAATCTTCCACAATACACCAAAATAGTCCCTATCAGAATCTAACGCGCTAACGTCAACATCTGACATGCTGGCGTCAGCGACGAACATGTCAAAAAATTTCGAGACAACCATTAACAAACTCAATTTTTTGTTCTTAATATAATGGTGATTTTTTGGGAATTTTTTGGAGCCATCTAACAAGTTTATTGAATTTTCAAATGTATTTTGGTTTTACAATTCACAGTCACAATTTGATATTTCAGACCAATTTTTGTGTTGCTTTCTAGCAAATCCTCCTCGACTAGGGTAGATCTAAGATACACATAGTGTTTTGGTGCATTTGGATTGAATTTGGTGGGTTTTTGCTTAGATCTGTGTGCTTACTTTTTTTTTCTCTTTGCTGCACTGGTTTGGCCTTATGCTCTAATGTCTTGTGATTTTTATGGCCTTTGAAGCTGCTTGGGTAAAGCTAGATGATCGCATAGAAACTAGGTGATTGCACAGTACCTTTTTTTTGCTACCACCAGTTGGTTTTTTGCGTCTCAGTGAATTTTTTGGCTCTTAATTGTCTCTCAGGGGCTATTTTCTCTCCTAGTATCTCTGGGTATTGTTCTGGTTATATTCCATCATTATAGGAGTATTTTTATAATTGTAGTTCAATTTTTTAGGAGTGATTTCTTGAAATTTTTAGAACCTTTTTTGGTGATAGTGTTTTTTTGCCAATCCTACTCTATGAGGTGCGATTGGAGGTTGAGGAATATTACTTGGGGGTTGTATTTGCTTACTGGGTTTTTGTATTTTTGGCGATAATCAAAAGTGTTGACTGTTATGCTTGTTTTGTAACTTGCCACTATAATTCTTTGATCCTATTGTGTGGACATGTCAGAAGAAAGTGTAACTTCTAGTGATTTCACTCAAGATGAGATAAAGACTCTTTAAACATCTGATCGCTTGAATTGATGTTTCCTCTGCTATATCTTCTAATCCTACCTCTTCTTCTGACTTTGCTTATACAAGCATATCTGTTAGTGTGTTTACTACGACATCCACATATACTCTTTAAATGATAGATTCTGGAGCTATGAATCATATGATATGTTCTTCTAGTCTTTTCTCTTTGTATACTACTTGTTCTAGTAGGGATAAAGTTAAGGTGACAGATGAATCTTTATCCTCTATTTATGGAAAAGGTTCAATTAATTATTCTCCCTCTCTATCTCTCTCCTCCATTCTTCACGTTCCCAATTTCTCCCTAATTTATTGTTTGTTAGTAATATTACCAAATCTTTAATTGTTCGGTGACTTTTTTACCTACTCATTGCATCTTTCAAAATCTAGAATTTGGAAAAATGATTGACAATGGTAAAAAACATAATGGTGTGTACCTTTTTTGAAGTTGAAGCTTCTTCTCAGTCTATCTCAAGCTCTCCAAATAGCTGGTGTTTTAGCCCTTTAGCTCTTATATCAACAACATAGACATTTAGGACATCCCTCTCATTTGGTGTTTTAGAGCATCTTTTTGCTAGCCTGGTGAAGCAGTGTAGTAGACAATATTTTGTTTGTGATTCTTGTGAATTTATCAAGCATAAACGTCCATCATATCCTACTACTAACATAGAAGCACTGCACCTTTTGTCATTAATCATTTAGATGTGTGGGACCCATCTCGTGTTGTGTCTACTTCTAGTTATCGTTGGTTTGTTACCTTTATTGATTGTTATTCTCGTCTTACTTGGATTTACCTACTACACCATAAAAGTAAAGTTTTCTCTTGCTTCAGATTTTTTCATAAAATGGTGAGTACTCAAATTGATGCGAAAGTCAAAATTCTTCGAACTGAGTATGTTGATGAAAAAATTTGTTCTTATCTCAATGAAAATGGCATCGTGCATCAAACTACTTGTGTAAGTACCCCAGAACAAAATGGTGTTACTGAGCGAAAAAATTATCATCTTCTTAAGGTTGCTCGCTCATTGATGTTTACTATGAATGTCCCTCAATTGTCCTTATTGTTGGGGGATGCAGTTCTTACTACTGCCTATCTTATTAATCGTCTATTCTCGAGTGTCCTTCAATTTAAGTCTCTAATCGTGTCTTTTTGAGTCTTTTTCAATTCCTTCTATTTCTTCTATTCCTTCCCAAAGTTTTTGGGTGTGTTTGTTTTGTATGTGATTACAAACCCTCTTGCGGAAAACTTGACAACAATGTATTTTTGTTAGTTACTCTGCCACGCAAAAGGAATATAAATGTTATCATCCAAAGTCACAAAATATGTTAGCATAGATATTACCTTTCGTGAATTTGAGTCATTTTTCTCTACTACCCAGACATCTCTTCAGGGAGAGAATACCACTATAGGAAAAGAGATGTTTTATCAAGAACCTATTCACCTTTCACAAGGATAATCTGAATACTTTTGATGTCAAAAAGTACAAATTACCGATGTGTCACTGCATCAGTCCAATTCTTTAACTCCAGTTCTATCCTCCACTGATTTATCAGGTAATGAACCTCCAGATATTACACCAGTTATTGATAATCCAGTTGTAGATGACTTTGATCTTCTTATTGCGGTCAGAAAAGGTGTTTGAGCTTGTACTCAGCATCCTATCTCTAATTTTGCCTCTTATGCTATATTGTCTTCATCCCATTGTATTCACAAACCCCTTCTCTTTTTTTAACACTCTTTTTCTCTCCCTTACTCTTCCATTTTCTCCTAGTGGGTACTAATGACAAATCCACATTTTTTAAAAAGTTTTTGAAAATTACCCATTTTTCCTCATCAGACAAAACACCCATATCCTCACCCTTGGAATTCCCCGCCCACCCCCCAACCCTAGACTCATTTCACTCTCATCTCCCTCATAGCATACAATATCCTTATCGGCCAAACAATTTAAATACCCTGGAACAAAATTAGTCATGGCCTTTTCGATATTAAAACACAAGGGAAACTCACTGGAAACCAATTTCGATTCAACCTTTAGAATTAACACTGGACATTCCCTAAATCTGAAGGCCAAACACTTTTCAAGAGATAACCCATCCTCCCTCGTAGGCCCAAGATCAGTAGACAGAAAATGGTTTTCCTTCCCTAAACAGATGGAGGGATTACCAAATATAACAGGAAAATCCTCATCACCACTTAACTAGAATACCCACTCCCATCCACCTTCAAATTACGACCCACCCTAGACTCGGTATCCTCCCCAAACTCACAGAACACAGATCCTCCTCAAAATTACCTAGCACTAAAGACACTTCAGAATTCTTGTATAACCCCCCTCCCCATCAAAAAAAAAGAAAGTACAAAGGGGTGCATGAGAAACTGATGCAAAAGACTTACTTACCTAACAACATTCACATACTCCACATTTATTGTCAACTTCATCAACAAGATTAATACTCCTTTCAATGTTTGCATCAAACAAATCGCCGATAACATAGATTGCCTCATCCGTAATGAATTTTGTATCCTTTCCCACATCGCAGCAATCAGATGCTCCATCACCACAATTGGTAGAAACATCATTGCCTTCTAAGTACAATCCTATGTCGTTCACATCAAAAAAACCTTCCTCCACTTCCTGTATCAAATTTTCCTAGTTATCTTCTACCCCAACTCCCTTGTTAACTTCAAAATCTTTGTAGTCTCGATTAGCACTCACACCGACTAAGATGTCATCGGAAATCTTCATATCATTGGTAATTTCATCAGCTGTAGATCATTCTCACTCCTAAATACCCCGCTTTCTTCTTCGTCATTGCCTTCAAACTTGTCGTCGATCTCAACTTCTTGAGAAATAGAGAGAACAGCCCTATGTGTTGAGTTAGGCTTAGGAACCAAAACATTTAAGTACTGGGTTTCGGCTATTATTTTCTTAAAATAATCAGGCCTTTTAGAGACAAAAAGGCCCACTTTTGAAGGACCAACTTCCTTGATGGACATCTTTTTAAACCCATAAAACCCAACATCCCCCTGATGGGCCTTGTCTTTATAGCCCATTTTATCATCTCCCTTCTGTCTCTATTGATCAATCTGACTCTCCAACCCATTAACAGAGCCCACTTCAACACTAACCTTATTTTTAAAATTCAAATCCTGATCAGGTCTCCCACAATCATGGGATTTGAAACAACTAACCACGTTAATTTCATGATTAATGGTCGTAATTCCCAATTCCTTACCTGTCTCCATCTTTTTTTCAGTACCCACAATAGCACAATGGCTCCCTACCCCCTTCTATCTCCATCTACCACATACATCCCTATAAACCCATAGGATCCGGCCAGTTTTTATCCAACTCATGTGAATCGGGCGGTTCTATTAAACCCCAGGTGGGTTACCTACCTTATACAAAAACCTATAACTGCACTAAAAAATCTCTATCATTGGCATACACTCCTTGTCACAGTACCTCCGTCTCTCATTGTTTCTCAACATGATTTCCCTTTGTCTCTCTCACAGTTGCAACAAGGGCCTTGTGGTCCGTCCTCCATTCAGTGCTCCTACTTTTAATTTGTTCCTCTGATAGAAAAGTTTCAATACTACCTTCATTAGACTTTCTTTTAAAGCCAGTATGATTTGTTTTCTTTGGCTAGATCTGCATTTGTAGTTGTTCATTTCAACAATTTTGAGCTTTTTGGTGAAAAATTTTACCTTATGTGTAGCTACGATCTTGATCGATCCAATGATCTGTATTCTTTACATCAAAATGATTCTCTCTTGCTATGGTCAATACAATCAGTGGCTTTTTTTGTTCTGCTTCGTAGTTTTGCTAAGTGTTCAGCTACGGAGTTGATTGCTATCTTCCTACCATTGGTTATGACCTAAAGGCTTACGGCTTGAGGGAGGACTTTATGTTTCTTATTGATAATTAATTAGGTACTGTGTTTTCTTGATCCATTATTAAGAACACAGTATTAGATTTGATATTGTGTTCTAAATGCTATTGCATTCATTTTTAAAAGTATTTTTTTCATAATTTCCCCTTCCTTGTAAAAAGCTTCATTTTTCTATCAATAGAATGTTGCTAGCTACCATATAAAATTATTCTCTCTGATATGTTCTTTTTGGATTTTCTACATCCCCCACGTTTGGGACTTTCTTTTAGGACACTATCACAAAGGAAAATTTTGAAAAATCAAGACCAAGTGACCTCAACAAAACATTACTCAAAAGAAAATATTACTACCCAAAATGAGAAATCAGTGGTTTTGTAAATTATTATTAGTTATAATTACTTTTTGTTTTTAATCGTATGACCAGTCCGACCAGTTGACCCATTGTTTGAACGAGTGACCCATTGACCTAGTCCCTTTGTTGGGTTGATGTTCAGGTCGGGTTTATAACTATGATAAAAGCAACTTCAACGGCTGGTTGCACAAGTTTTAGCTGGCAACTTCAAGTCACTGGCAGGTTGGGCCCATTGCACCAAGCACTTTACATAGTGTCCAATGATATATTTTGTGCTTCCAAAAATGATTACACTTGTCACTTATCAACGATTGTGATGGTCTAGTTGCAGAATGAGGATGTGAGGGTTTCTTTTCAAAAATGACAATAGTTCAAAATGAGCTTGATTGACTCTTCATAGGGATATTTTGAAGGGCATTTGGGGCATCATTCTTCACCAAGGCCCACTTCCTTCAACTGATGTTGTAATGGATGAGTTATTGACAGAAATTTCTTTTAAAGCATCCTTATGCAAGGAGCCACTCCTTTTACCACGTTATATAGTTGTGGCAGTTCCTCCTAAGCCTCAAATTAGCATACAAAACAAGTAACACACTTGAATGTACATATGATTGAAATTTTTCTTGTCAGAAAGGTCACTGAAAGGCACAATGCCCTAAAGTTTTAAGTAGACAAAACTCTGTATAGCAGCAATCTTGGTAAGAGAGCAGGGATACTCAAGCTGCATATTACACCATCTGTGTATTAATCCTAATTGGATTCTTATCTTGCTTCACTTGAGTGTTTGATTCAAGTATTACACATTATATGAATAATTATCTCTCTCTGTTTAATTTTAGTTCATCACCCTCTTCTTGTACACTATTATGGTTGCCAATAGCACTCCCCTCAGTGATAGGCATCGGATCTATCACAACTTGCTTTTGTCATTCTTATGTTTAATGTATCCCTCCATTATTGTTGTATTTGATTTCTAATAGATAAGTTTGTCATCTTGGATAGATTGTCTATTGGTTGTACTTCTGCAAGATCCTTATTTGAAGAAGTTGACTGGGATAAGCCATTATTGAATGTGATGGAGAACCTATAAGTTCCAATTATAGTTGTTTCTAATGTTGATTTGTCACCTATTTGTTTGAATCCCAAGTCTGTTGTGATTTATATATGGTATGCTCGTCATCTATGAAGCACTGACATGCCATTTGTCTTTACGTGTTCGTGTCAGACACGTCTAGGACACAAACACGTAAAAGTCAATGTCCAAATTTTTATTTATTTTTTTGAATATAAGACACATCCTAGATACATTGGGTCACATCCGGATACGTTTTCAAAGTAACTTACACATGTTTGTTAGTTTACTGATGGGGCCAATGAAGGCATAGAACAATTGACAGCAACAATAACGAAGCCGATGGAAAAGATTAAGTCCAAGCCATTGAGCCTCGGCAATTTGGCCAGACATGATGTACAGAGAGGATCAGTTGCCATATTTGTAGACGAGAGAGATGCAGAAGATGTTTTTATAGAGAGATTTGTGCGTGTGTAAGAGAGAGAAGATGAACTTCACTTGACCAACTGATATTTCCCCTTTTTGTGTTGCTTGAACTAAATCCTTGCTACATGGCATTCCATGATTGCTTCTCCTAGATTTCTCCTTATCTACTTACCCACTTAAGAAGATCAAATGGGCCCGCGGTTAACAGAAAACATACAACTTCTTCATTCCGGGTGTCAACTTAAAAAAGGATCTGGGTTATGGGCCATTGTTTGGTCCAATTGAATTGATGGGTGAATTAAAATTGGGCCATAATTTGGCTGCAATCATAAATATTTGATGCCAAATTTATTCATTTACTTGGGCTAAAATATATATAAGGTTGAATTTGCAAACCAAGGCCATATAAAAATATGCATTGGGTCAAATTTATGAACTAATAGTCATATATAATTATATACATGTATCTATTCAACATGTCTCCAACGTATCCGTATTCTACTTTTTTAAAAAATATCTTCTTCATGCTATCAAGCAAATCCCCTCGTGTAAAAATATTGAAGAATTTGTGTACCGTGAAAAGGAAGTTGAATGTGCACAGGAAGGCATTCTTCAACCAGCAATTGAGCTCCATCTTGAACACAAACACCCTACCCAACTTCAAGGATACCGGCAGCCCCACCATTGCTATAACCATTGGGAATTGCCGTGTGAAACACGCATAGCTAGACTTGGGGGCAAGTGTCAACCTCATACCCTTCTCGGAGTATTAACAACTACAGCTTAAGGAGTTGAAGCCAACCCCTATCACTCTTCAACTAGCGGATTGAAGCGTGAGAACACCGAGGGGAGTAATTGAGGGTGTTTTGGTCTAAGTGAACAAATTTTATTTCCCTGTTCATTTTATTGTGCTTGATACTCACCACATTGCTAATCTTAATTCACATATTCCTGACATATTAGGTAGGCCTTTCCTTCCTACTTCTTACGATGTGATAAATTGCAGGATTAGTCTAATGAAGCTTGCATTTGGAAACATGACAATGGATCTCAATGTGTTCAACCTTTGAAAACAACCGTGGGATGACGAGGAGGTTCATGAAGTCAATAGGATTGACACATTGGTGGAGTATCACATGGATTTTTTGTGTAATACCATGTTGGAGGAGGACGAGTTTATTGATGATGTGGAGCCAGAAAGTGTAGAAGGAGTGGGGCGTTGGACCCCAACATTTGAAAAACTACCACCACAAGAAAAGAAGACTTTTCCATCAACAGTGTTGTGTGCTTGTATCATGTTGTATTCGTGTCCGTGTCCATGCCTTAGCTCATCATAGAGATAATTCTAGTAATTAATTGAAATTTTTATTTTCTATTAATTCATTATGAAATTAAGTGACATCTCTGATTGTAATAGATGCACAGACTTGTCACAATCAGGGCTTTCCCATTTAATAACCGTTCCACTTCTTCCTCTACATCTTTTGAACTTGTATATTTTAATGTATGGGGTCATGTTCCGATTGCATGTTAAGATGGTCCCAATCTTGTGTCTTTCAGGGCTAATTATACTTAATATTATCTGATTTATCTCATGAACCAACGATCTGAATTTTTTATCCATATTTACTTATTTTCGTGTCATGATTCACACCTAATAGATTTCAGTTACAAAATATTTTTGGTATGATTTGGGTAAGCAATACTAATATAATGATTTTCTTAACATACTGAAATTGTATGAAACTGTTAAACAATCTCCTTGTGCAAACACTCTTGAGTAAAATGGTGAGGTTCAGCGAAAACAAAAACAAATGATAGAAGTTGCTTGCCCTTGGTTGTATTTCATTTGTTCTCAATTATGTTTGGGAGAGGTAGTTATCACAATTGTTCACCTCACTAACTGGCTTTCTTCTATTATTACTTCGAATATTGTTTGCCTTTTGAACAGTTGTGTGGAAAACTTAATTACTTATTTGTTAAGTCGGTACGATAGCACTTGATTTATTCTTCTTCCTAAAACTGAACGTGTATTTATTTTCATGGATTTTGGTGACAATTTAAATGGGTATCATTGTTATGATCGTGCTGCAAAGATTGTAGGTAAAGATTGTATACAAATAGGCATGTCGTCGTTTTATTTCTTTCTTTTCCCATTTCCTCTGCTCATGACACTATCATTGAATTTGACCTTATTAGTATGAACTATTTCTCTGATGATATTTCTGGTGATTCTCATGTTCATAACATGCTCCCTCCTGGCATTCAATCTTTCGTCCCAAACTCCCTCTTCTATGGTAATGCCCCTTATTCTTCTTAACACTCACCTCGCATGAACAAAGCCAACGCCTTTGCATGTGCGACTCTTTAACACTTTAAATTACGCCTCCGTTGATTTCTTACAATGTGAATCCTCTCTCTGTGTTCTGATCGCCTTGGTTATCCTAATGCTTGATATTCCTTTGATTTTGTTCAATTTTATCCACCACAAACTCTCTTTCTCAGTACCTACAACCAATAAAGAGACTGCTCTTGATCCTCTTTGATAATAACTTTGAAAGAACAACTTTCTGCACTGCATAAATTGAGAAATGTTTTGGGCCCTTACTTGTAGGGTGTCAATGAGTCTACAAGATTAAAACCAAGGCTAATGTTTTTGTTGAAAGGTATAGGCTTAGATCAAAGTTTCTTAAATTGTGGGTCGATTAGATAAGTGATATGGCACAGGTATAAGGTACGTTACTTTTTTTGGCACGCGATGCGATAGTGGTAGGCTAAATTACTAGGATATTTTCGGTTGGGATTTGCTTTTGACTCTTTATCCGAAATGTTTTCCTTGTTATAACAATTTTGCATAACTATACATTTATATATATGTAGTCAATGAATATTTATGTTATATTTGTGGTAGTTTTCACAATTATTATAATCATATACACATACATATGTATCATGATTAATTAATATTTGTTTTGTATAATATTACCAGAGTTTCAAAGGGATTCCAGAGTCGAGACCCAGAACAACATCCTAATAGGATCTTGGAAAAGTAAAAGTTGAATAAGGAGGTGGGAGTAGGACTGCATGCTTATGTGCTAAATCAATAAAACCTAGCGGTGGTTTTTTAATATTAAGTCCAATGCATTAACCGCTAACTTGCTAAATTTATACAAACCCCGGGGGAGATTTTTGCATAATTTGTATTTCCACCAATAGAGTCACTAACTCTCACGGGTTGATAAGCACGAGGAGTTCAGAGATGACTTTACCAAATGTACACAACCGAGAAATGTGAATGGGCTCTGCATTTGAAAATAAAAAAGGGGGAGACATGACCTTCACACTTTACCGAATTCGATTCAAGATTCCAAGCCTTCATTGGATATCTTCATTCATGCCAATCAATATGAATCCAGAAAGACGAGTATCAATTGACAGAGAAACGACTGTTAATGGAGGAAGAGCAAAAAACTCTTTTAAGAAGAAGTTTGTTCGATGGATGTATATAACTCCGGCTTCGATTTCCCCTCTTATGTAGAAATATTGTTTATTTTTGATTTTTTTTCCTTTTTGCCACTTTCTTTATTTTGTTATGTGCAATTTTCCAGAGTCTTGGGATATTTTGTGGTTAAGATTTTGATTTGATACTAGAATTTCGATCAAGGGAGAATTTTGTCTCAGGGTCGCAATTTTTGGCAATCCAGGTCGCGAGTGTACCCTATTTGGGGTCATGTGACCTAGATCGGGATTGTATGGTGAGCACCGAACTCTGGTAACCCTAAATTAGATTAGTTGTGAAATATGGTGATTATGAGAGACTTGCTCGTATTGCAAATCTGACAACCATTTGTACTTTGATTGTCTTAGTAGCCATTCTCCCGTGACAGATGTCTCAAATGGATGTAAGGAATGTTTTTTCCTTACATCCTCAAATGGATGTAAGGAATGTCTCAAATGGATGTAAGGAATGACTTGGAGGAAGAGGTTTTTATAGTTCCTCCTTGCCTCTCTCATGCTCCTGGTGTGGTATACAAACTATAATTGCATGGTCTCAAACGGGTATGCAAACCATAATTACATGGTCTCAACTGGGATCATCATGCTTGATTTGAGAAGTTGTGTACTGTAATTAGTGGCTTGGATTTTCGTCCTAATGATCACAGTTCAGCTTTTTCTCTATCTACTTCCGCTAGTCAGATGGCGCCACTATTATATGTTAATAACATGATTATTATATCTACTTCCTCTTTGGTAACAAACCTACCAAAACATGCTAAAAAGACCAAGACAAGTTCGTGCCTCACAATGAAAAGATAAAACTTGTCTTAACTCTCCAACATGAAGAATTGAAATCAAAAGCATATGTACTTTTAACCCACTATAGAGGATGTCAAACCACTCACCTATTGAAGAAATAAGAAGTCAAGACAATCTAAGGGGATTCATAACAAGTGCAGGTGTTTCATACGACAACAAATTGGAACAACTTGAAGTAAAGCTTACCGTGTCCCTGCAAAATGCCGAGATCGTCTAGAAATTAGAGAAACGCTGAAGTCTCTTCCAAAGATTGATGGCCTAATCTGTAATCATCAGAGGCAATGAGATCCATTGATGAACTGAAGTTTATAGTTACGGAATAAATATTCATTAATACAACTGAAACAATTCATGATAATATGTTGCCAAACGAAAACAATGTAGGCTGATAAATTCCATTTTGCGGGAAAAACAAAGTCAGAAAAAGCCTAAAATTCTCTACCAATATCTGAAAAAAAAATTCCTCTGAAATCATGAGAAACATAAGCTCAAATTGAAGCTCTATGACACTTCAAAATGCTAGAAAAGGAGACAATGACATTGATAAAAAGAGTAAAACAATAAAGTAATAAGCAAATAGGCAGATGAACCGCGCAACACACTATGTCGAATATACAAATAAGAGACCTCTCTTATATAATATATTAGACGTTCCTGCTTGATCAGAGCATATATCTATAACAGCTAGACAAATACAGAGATACCATATATACAGAGAGACAATAAGGAGTAATTGCACAGTTATTTGTGTTGCAATAATCTCTAATCAGATTGACATGACTATATGTGAAACCATTATGGTGAACATAATATACAAACTAAAAATTTTAATAAACAGATATGAAGTCAAAACAAAAAAAGTAAAAATGAAAAGCACGAGAAACACCGCATACCTGCTTAAAATGCCCATGAACCAAAGCAATTGTCCACATAGTGTTCTTGCATCTCGATCGGATTGCCTGTGTTAGAAAAGCATTCCACACAAATATGTCCTCATATGGCATCCCTTCCTCACCCACTGACAAGACATTCTTTTGCAAACTTTGCATTATAGGATATGTATGACTATAGAAAAAATCTTTTGTCAAATCGACACTAGATAAAAGCTTCTTGTACCTGCAATTAGGAAAATGTACTAAATAAAAAACTGACATGAAAGTTCAAAAATTACTGAAACCATCAGGAGACCATGAACAATCCAGATTCAGATGGCATGCATACTTCTAAATGAATTGCACACAAAACCACAAGCAACAACATCATTTCTGAACTTTTTCCCTTAATAAGCACAGATGATCAATAAGGCACCATAAACATGACCGTAACCAGTGCACACATGAAGTCTACAAGAGTCATCAAGCAAAATATCACCAAGGAACGAAATCTCGTGTCGAAACATCCGAAACGTCCGAAACGTTTCGGAATTTCAACACACCGACACGAAACAGGGGATGAATACTAAAAATCCAATGTTTAGTTCGAATCGACAGTGTATCGGACCGTTTCGGTCGAATCGGTACCGTTTCGGTCGAAACGGTACCGTTTCCATCGACACAGTACAGATTGGATGTGGTTCAGTCCAGGTAACAAAAAAACAAAAAAACAGAGATGCCTTTCACATGTCGGTCAGAATTTTACAGAGAAAAAATCGGGAGTCACATGAGGCACAGAAATCACATGAGGCACAGAAAGCACAAGAATTTAACAGAAATCACATGAGACACAGAAAGCCGAATCCTTGCAGAAGTCAGTCCAATTTAACAGAGAAAAAATCGGGAGTCCAGATTGAAGGAGATTCGGGAGCTCGAAGAGACAGAAAGCATTTTGGATCAAAATCGGGAGCTCGAAGAGACAGAGAAATTGAAGGAGAAGAGTAGAGGAACTAACCTTGAGTCCAGATTTCAGGAGATTCAGCCATTTTCGGGTTTTCCACGCAGATCTAGGGCTCGAATTTTGCACGCAGAGCCTTCGCCATCGCCATCGCCCAGGTATCTGCTTCTTCTTCTTCTTCTTCTTCCTCTCTCTCTCTCTCTCTCTCTCTCTCTCTCTCTCTCCCATCGTTGCGACCATCGCTGCGACTGCGACCATCGCTGCGACCATCGCTGCGAGCAAAACACTCGGCTGTGGTCTGAGTGTTGTCTGAGTCGTTTATGCCGTCTGCCTTATATATATATATATATATATATATTTTTTTTTTTTTTTGGTTACATGTATGAATAATTATATTTAATACCCCTTATAATTATATTTAATACATACGGTAATTACATTCAATACCCAACAGTAATTACATATAATAGTTAATACCCACTGTAATTATATTTACCACCCACTATAATTACATTTAATAATTAATACCATTGTAATTACAATTGATATCCACTGTAATTACACTTGATATCCACTGTAATTATACTTGATACCCACTACAATTACATTTAATAGTTAATACCCACTGTAATTACATTTAATTTTAATTTGTAAAATTAATTTAATATATTTAATAACGTAATGATATTTATTGTAGATATGACATCAAAAGGAAAGAATATAGCTACTGAATCATCGCAGAAAAAAAAAAAAGAACGTGATATTGGATGGAATTACGGCGAACGAATTGGGGATAATCGACAACATGTAATGTGTAATTTTTGCCATAAAAAAATGATGGGTGGCGGTGTGTCACGGTTAAAGCAACACTTGGCAGGCGGTTATAATAATGTGGAACAATGTGATAAGTGTCCTATTGAAATTGCGAAAGCTATGAGGGATTACTTGAATCGCAACAAGACTGAAAATGCAGAAGTGACTGGTGAACGGAGAAAAATGAGACAAAATTTAATTGGTGGATCGAGGCGGAGGAGTGGTATCGAAATTTATTCTTCCGATGAGAATTCAGATGATGATATGGATATAGAATATAGAGATGATATTGAGTATGCAAAACAACAATCTATTCGTGATATACATATGGCCGAGCAAGGCTTTAGAGGAGGAAGTTCTAGACCATCTATCCAAAAAAGTGGTATATCTAAGGGTTTAATGCGCTCACATAGTGTGAAGGAATCTTGGGATAAATTCTCAAGAAAATCACAAAAGTGGATGGGCAGAGAAAAGGATCTCACGATAGAAGAGATGGATCCTTCGATGTATCGGAATAGGGAAGTAAAGCAAGCCAAGCTAACTCATATGTGGAATCCGAAAAAGTGGGCAAAGTCGGCAAAACATGCTATTGCAAAGTATTTCATTTATGAGAATATTCCACCAAGCAAAGCTCAAGGTCATTTTTACCAATTGATGATTGATGAAATTGCTTTAGCTGGAGTGGGTGTGAAAGGCCCAACCCCATATGAGATTGGCGGACCATTGCTAGATAATGAGATAGATGAGCTGAAAGAGTACATTGACCAGTTCAAAAAGAAGTGGGAGATTTATGGAGTGACAATCATGTGTGATGGATGGACATCCACCACAAGATTATCTATCATTAACTTCTTGATATATTGTGATGGAAAAATTGTTTTCCACAAGTCAATTGATAGTTCTGGTCATGACAAGGATGCTAATTATATTTTGGGTTTGATGGATGCTGTTGTTGAAGAGATTGGAGAGAAATATGTGGTTCAGATTATTACAGACAATGGCAGTGCATACAAAAAAGCTGGTGAAATGTTGATGGAAAGAAGACCACACCTATATTGGACTCCTTGTGCTGCCCACTCTCTAGATTTGATTTTGCATGATTTTTCCAAGATTGAAACGGTTCAAAATGTACTAGAGCAAGCTAAAAGAGTGACAAATTTTATTTATAATCATAATAGAGTCTTGGATATAATGCGAACATTTTGTTCGGGGGAATTGATTCGGCCAGGGCAAACAAGATTTGCCACTAATTATATTGCCTTACAAAGTATGTTGGAGCAGAGAAATGGTTTGCAAAGGATGTTTACTTCAGAAGATTGGTCTAGGAATGCGGCAGCAAAGGATCCAGTTGGAAAGCGAGTTCAAGGGACAATTCTAAATCCTAAATTTTGGGAGACCGCCAAAAATGTGTTGAATATGCATACACCTATTGCAAAAGTTCTAAGAATGGTGGATGAGGAAAGAAAAGCAACAATTCCATATGTATATGAAGCAATGAAACGAGCAAGACAAGCTGTCAAAGATGCGGCTCCTAAATCGTGCAAAAAATATCTTGACATCATTGATACTCGATGGAAAAAACAAATCATTCAACATATTCATATGGCAGGTAAACTTATTGTTTATCAATTTATATTTTTATTATTGATAAGTGTCATAATTTTGAATGTTATCATTTATAAGTGTTATTATTTTTCATATTGTGTAGCTTATTACTTGAACCCCACATACCATTATGAAGAAGATGTTGGTGTATTAGAAAATTTCTTGGGTTCGCTTCGGATCGTTGTGTCTAGACTAGAAACAAATCCAAACAAGGCTGCTGAAGCACTTGCAGAGGTAATATTTTAGTATTTCAATCTCAATTTACAAATATGCTGAATTAATATATAACATCAATATACCCATGATATTTAGGTAAAAATATTTCGGGAGGCTATGTATTGTTTTGCTGACCAAGCTGCAATTAGAGGAAGAACAAAAAGTGATCCAGGTAATTAAGTAGATTATTTACACTTTTATATTTTATTCTCATGATTTTCTATTTATATTTTTCTTTAAGGTTTTAATATGTTTCTTATTATTATGCAGCTGAATGGTGGTTTATGTATGGCACTGATGCTCCAAATTTGAGAAAGATTGCTATGAAAATATTATCGCAAACAGCTTCATCTAGTGGTTGTGAGAGAAACTGGAGTACATTTGCTCTCATTCACACTAAAGTGCGGAATAGACTCAATTATCAAAAATTAGAAAGGCTGGTGTTTGCACAATATAACATGAGGTTGAAGTTAAAGCACCTTATGAAAGACAAAAAAGGGTATGAATTCAGACCTATAGACTTAACCACTGTTTTTGACGAAGATGAAGGTATTTCAGAGTGGTTAGATGATCCTGGTGATGCACTTTTAGATGAACTTGATGATGATGGGCAATCAACAAGACCAAACACTTTCCTATCGACGTGGGCAAATCGTTTTTCCGATGACGATAGAGGAATAGACCTAAGTCAAGGTGTTGTGCCACCACAAAAATCAAGATTCAAAATAAGTAGAGGAGGATCAAGTAAAGCAATGGATGATGAAGAATTTGACAGACTAATGAGAGGTCCACCAAGACGTAAGCAACCTATCACTGTCAGTAGTAGTACTGATGATGATCATAATAGTGATGGTAGCAATGATGATGGCGGTGAAGATGATGATAAAGATAGTGGTGGTGGTGGTAGTGGAGAAGGTGACAGTGGTGGTGATAGCCATGGTGGTGATGGAGGTATGGGGAGCCAAAGTCCACATGGAATTGTATTCACTGTAGAGGAAGGATTTACACATGCTACACAAGATGAAGATCATGGCTCTCGACGAATGCTTCAATATGAACGACGCTCAAAATCAACTCGAGATTGTCAACGTGAGCGTACTCAAAATCCGATCACTCCACATGGTATGGGTGCTATTAGGCATGGAACTGATATGATTAATGATGGTTTTTCTACCATGAGTATAAGTGGAAGTGGAAGTGGAAGTGAACACCATAATTATGGTTCGTCGTCTTCATATGGTTATGGTTCTGGATATGGTATTCCCTCATATGATTATGGATCGGGGTATGACACACGAGGATACGAATATGGATCCTCAACATATGGTTATGGATCTGGCTATGACTCCCAGACATCCTCCTCATATAGACAAGATAAAGATTGGTCAGGGACTGGTGCATTCGTTCCCCAACAGATTGGATGTAGTGTTGCAGACTATCAGAGATTTGGAAGAGAATATAATTCATATTATCGTAATAATATGAGTTGGAGTAACTATTGTCATCATATTTATGTCACATATAGAGTTTCTCTAAGTAGCTACCCAGAGCCTACACCAATGTATGAGCCTGCTCGACACTCCACTGGGGGATGGATGTAGCCATGTAAGTATGTACTCATTAGCATTTCATGTGTATTATGAGATCTTAATATTATATAAAAATGTGTTTATTTGATAAAAATTTAAGTGTTTAAAACTAATTTTAGTGATTTTCGCCTCATGTCAAGTTTTTTTTTCCCTCCAATTTAAATTTGTTCTTCTATAAATGGATGTTAAGTCAATAAATATGTTGAATTAATCAATTATTTAGCTTATGTTTATAGATATAGATATAGATTAATGGATTGTATTTGTGTTTCCACGCGTTTCCATATTTTTTCCGCGTTTCCATTGCATTTCCGAAACGTTTCCGAAACGTTTCGGAAATTTAGATGACCGAAACGGTACTTCGAAACGAAATTTCGATCCTTGCTCCAACCACACCAATGGTTCAAGGACACAATATCAGCTATCAATTGGGAGCACAGTGATACACATTAGTCACCACGTCGTGGAAGGGTATGATACGTACAAAATGCTATATAGAACAAGAACCTGAAAAGTGAAAGATTCATGCCATGTCACAGCATCACAGAACAATACCACGACATCGCGGAACGATATCGAAACACCACAGAATGATGACTCGAACGACTCAGCCAAGATGTCTCTCAGTCAACCACAAGTCAAATGAGCTATGTGTTTAAAGTATCGACTCATATCTCAATTAAAGGTTGGCCTACAAAAAGATTTTGATCGCCAATCCTCGTAAAACTACACAAAATTTTATTACATGGTTGGGGGATGACGAATAGCAGATATCATGAGAATATCTTTTAGCAATTATGGACTCCAAAAGTACTTCTAAAATGTGAGCAAAGATAGAGGAATGGGCCTATCTCTCTCAGATTTTAAATGATTAGCCTTCAAAACACTTTCATAAGTGTGAGATTCAGATTCCAATATAATATCTCCTCTATCATCCATCTTATTAACTACTTCAAATTATTCATCCATATAACTTATGATGTTGGTGCTAAGGAGTCCAACTAGACAACATAATACCTATTTCACCCAGTGAGCACCCTCCATTTAGGCGGGTGAAGTTGTAGCATGAACACCCTTACCTTGTTGCAATGGTGAAGATGAATTACAAGAATGCGGAAAGGAAAAAAGCAATTTGAGTTTGTATAATAGCTCAAACTTTTAAACCTAAAACAAATAAAATCCAAAGGTTATATAGTATAATTTATGTGGAACAATTGGATCTCATACAGAAGAAAGGTCATTTAAACCATGAAGATGCTTAAGAACAAACTAGACTTGAATTTTACATGAAAAGTTTTGATTTTCTGGGCTTGTACTTGTTCTAAGGGTCCCTGATAAACAAATTTTGCCCAGGTAGCCTGTAACCTTATGTTCAAAATCAGCTAAAAATTGCAAAACTATGACAATATTACAACTTGCTATTACATATCATAGTAATGACAACAAAAGCGATGGATGATTAACGTGTCCAAGTTAGCTAATCCCCTGGAAATAAGGAATAGAATCTAGTAAGTTCCAAATTGTAAGATCTTGTCTAGAATCTAGACAATTTTTTAAGCACACTCTATTTAAATCCTCACATGTTCATCATTTTTAAGGACCTCAACAAAATTGCCATTGCCCAATTTAACAGTGTAAAACGAAATAAAAAAATACCTAAAAAATAAAAAAATTGTATTGTATTAGCTTTAGGTTTAATTAAACTTTCCAGACTCAGTCTACAACAATTCTTCTTTGGTAAAACCTTAGGCCCTGTTTGGTTTGCATCTTAAAAAACATTATCTGAAAATAATTTTTAGGAAGAGTTTTAAAAAAATGTGTTTTAATATTTTTTGTGCCTTAGAACTTGTTTAGTTATATGATTTCAAAAACAGTTCTAAGGAACAGAAAACAATAAAACTTGTTTGGACAATAACCCAAAAAATAATGAAAACAGTAACCCGAATAACCAAAAGAAGCTTGGTTCAAATCATATTATACCCAACTTTAATTTCTTCTCAATTAACCAAATAAAATACCAAAAAATGTTTCTCAATCATCACATATCTAATTTTTTTCAATTCACCACAAATCTGATTTTTTTCTTCTCAATTCATCACTGATCTAGTTTCAATTCATTAGTTTCTTCTCAATTCGTCACAGATCTTTTTTTTTTTAGTTTTTTGTCAGATCCCAAGAACACAGACACAATACCAAAATAATAATAAATAACCAAAAAAAATTGGTACCCAATTCTATTAAAACCAAATCTGGTTTTACAGATTTTTTAAAACCAAATATGGTTTTGCAGATCTTGTAAAAATCAGATCCGTAAAGCTCATACAGATTCTTATGAGAGAGAGAGAAGGCGACAGCCGTTCGTTGTCGACCTTCGGCCTTCGTCGGTACTGTGAAGAAGGAGAAGGAGAAAGCAAACGGCGTCTTCGTCCGTGCTCTGAAGAAGGAGAAGGCGACATGCGTTCGTTGATTTGGGGAGGAGAAAAATTGGGGGGTTTTAGGCTTTATATAATAAAGGTATATTTTGTAGCCAAGGAGATTCGATGTTTAATTGGACTTGCGTTTTGCCGTTTCCCGTGTTTTCCAAATTTGTTCTCAAATTTGGCCAAAACACCCCCCACTTGTTTTCTAAAACTCTATCTCAACTCCTACTTTTGTTTTTGAAAATTAGACATTGAAAAACTTAAACAAACAAATTTTCCTTATTTTTTGTGTTTTGAGAACAAAAAAATGTTTTGTACACACAAACCAAATAGACCATTAATTGTTGTCAATCCCATCCTCCAACTTTCATAAAGCCAATGACTTTAATTAAAACAAATTGAAAAAAATGACAATTTCAACAACCATTATTGATTGGACTCAACCAATCAATTACTTTCTTTTTTGATAAGAACCAATTAGTAGCTTTTATCACTTGACTTAAAATGCCACATGTCATCAAAATTTTGACAACCACTACTTATACAAATGAAATAGTGTACTGAACTCATACTTTATGAAAAGTAAAAGATAAAATTGACAAAAAAAAAAAGGGGGTTAAGGACCAAAGTCAGAACCGGGAACTTTGGAGATGAAAAATGCAACAGTGTTTTGTTAGAGTTAATAACAAAAAAACATAGAACCATAATGTGTTTCTTGGAAAACGGGGAAATGACCAAAATGCAACGACTAGGACTGGCATAGATAAGAAAAGAAATATTGTTCAACATGCAGTACTAAAATTGTACAAGCAGATGTCAAGTTCACACTCATGGTAATGCTACCAGATCTCGTAAAAGGGCTACCATCTCTAAGTACCTCTGACTGAAGCACCTTAGCTACACAAATATTTCGAATTTCACCTGTAAATGGAGTTATATGTTTATACGTATAGACAAAAAGATAACAAATGTGCATTACTCCTTGAATACGAGAAATTTCTTTGCTACTACTTACACATAGACATTATTTGGCCCCATAGGCAATTATTCTTGACGTGTGAACTTAACAAAACTCAAAGAGTGATCAAGAAAAAAGGGAAATGCTAGAACGCATGACTTAAGTTTTCAAACCACAAATTTAAGCATACACAGATTTTACAATCCAAGGAAAAAAGAAAGATATTACCTCAGCTCAGTTTTCGAATGAGCAACATCAGTTTGAACAGAGACATGCGGAATTGTAATTATTTGGCTCTCATCAATACAATATATAGCATGACCACATATACTTCCGATTTGCCTCCGTTTTGTTACCAATATCAAATAATATGACTCCAAAAAATTGATACAACCTGAAACATTCAGAAGAAAAAAAAAAAAAGAAACAATGAAACCTACGTCAGACTTTAAACCCAGTTCCAATAACTTCTTTTCACATCTCAAAGTGCCCAATTGAGCAAAGATGTGCACTAAAATGGCCAGACACAATTCCAATGAAACCCAAGATATATAATCCCCTAACTGAACAAAAACAAAGACAAAAATTCCTCAATCCGAAATATAAAATGTAACCCAAAAGGCAATCAAACATAATTCCAACAAGAACCCAAAAATGCCAAGCCCCAATTCGCATAAATGCAAATGACATAATTCCTCTAGAAACTGTAGAATATAACTTATAAGTAACCCAAGTAACCGTCAATTTAGAAAAACTAACCAGCAATGCCATAGACTTTTGCTATAAAATTCAGCCCTCCAGTAGCTCTATTACCCTCGGCCACCCTCTGCAGCAAGCTCTTGACTTCCTGCGGCAAATACACCACGGGGTCTTCGCTGATATTGAGATCAGATGGTTCCATTCGGTCAATTTTTAACACTCTGAAGAACCTTTTGTTCCGATCACTCCCAATTAAGTAATACCGCTTCACACACAAACTCAAAATTAGATCAATTCACCCTAGGAATCAATAGATATAGTGATTTCTCGGTTTGCCATGAGTTAAGGGAAAAACAACAATTTTTTTGGTCCTCTAAACATCATAAAGAACACAAAAACACACACAAGGCCTAAGAAAATGGTCAATAAATGCATTAATGGTTTGGTCCCCTTAACTCAGAGAGAACTCAAAAGACGTAAATGGGAAAATTAACAGAAAGATACATTGGTCTTCTGTTACACAGAGGAAAAACAAACATGTAAAATTCAGAAAAAGGGTCAGTAATTTCACTGAAAAAATCTGTCTGGTTAATGAGAAAATTGAGAAAGGATCTAACCCGTAGCAAAAAAAAAACAAGGAAAATTGAACAAAAGGATAAAAGATTGCACTGAAATTTTCTGCTGGGATCACGAGTAATTCGATAATTACAAAAAAAAAAAAGACGTGAACCACAAAAAAAAAAAAAAGAAAGTTCAAAAGCACAAAAGGGTAAACTAAATTCACAAAAATACTCTGTTTTGTTACTAGAAAAACGATGGGAATGTTCTTGGCCCTTACCGCTCTGGTTTCGTATAGACGGAATTTTTCGAGGGAATACGAATTGGGGTCAGATTCTGGGTCATTTGTTGGGTGTATTTTGGCGGAGGACTGGACGAAAGGAGGGAGATTTGAAGAATTGGACTTAGAATTCTCGGGCTTTGCCATTGAACACCGAGGGTTTTTGGTCTCTGAAATCAGGTGAATTGCTGATAGATTGATTTTAAGACAAGGTACTTGAATTCTGTCGTTGGTAGAAAAATTTCCAGGGAGTGCTTGGTGAAACTGCCGGGAGATTAGGTTCGACCAGAAGCTTTCTGCAATTTTACTGGACTTTTAATTTGGGGTAATTACCTTTTACCCCGTTGTGGTTTTGGCTAGTTTCACTTTACCCCCTTAACTTTTTACACGTGGATAATTGTAACTTTCAAATATCATACATTATCAAAGTAAAAAATAAAAATAATCCATTATTTAAATCTTCATCTTCAAAGAAATGGGCCTATGTCATATCTATCTAAAGCTAAATGTGTGTCCGTCACTATTTTCATAGAGAAAAATGCAATATAACACTGATAAAACTAAAAAATTAAAACTCAAATGTATATCATCCCTTAGATGAATATGAAATGAATGGACCCCATTAAAAAATTTGATGAAACTCACTTATTCAATGAATGATATGTATTTGGATTATAACTCTTTGAGTTTTATTTGAATTTTATAACATTACTCTTCCATAAATGAAATAATTGTAAACAATAAATATCACTGCATCAAGTATTCGCTACCAAACCCTCGTTAACATGCTCAAATGTACACAAACATATAGAGAAACAAAGATAATTTTTAAATTGTTGGTCCTCTCTTCTTGTGGCTAATATACATCACATACTCCTTCTGTCCAATGACAGTCCAAATTATCTGCAATTCTATTAATGCTTAACACAAATGAATTTACAAAACCTTCGAGCGTTGAAGTGGTATGCGCTTGAAGCTACCTATATTCCAATTGTTCAGGCACAACATAAGAATAATCAAAAACCATACTAAATATTTCGTCTCTAGAAACAAAGATAAAACAATCCTGATTATTGCGAAAGCTTAGGATTAAATTCACTTTAATTTTGAAATTTTTGAAGGATGTTTCATGTATTTTAAAATCTGAAAAATCGTATTTTCTTTGATTGTGCCAATAATATAATGTTGTTATACAAAACAAATCAACATTGTATTTCCACAATACAAAAATCTTTTAACGTTATGTAGGGATTAAATTCACTTTAATTTGGGTCAACCCATCATAAGCCCCCGATTTGAGTCCATCACCCAAACCCAATATCTAATAGTTATGTTCTGAATTTGAACATGACAGAATTGAATGTGATGATGCACAAAAATAGTTTTGCACACCACCTGTCAAGTATAGATAATAAATGCAATGAAATCAACGAAAAAATTAGAGAAGACACAATTTATAGTGATTCGGTCAATTCGACCTACGTCCACTCTTCAATGGCTTCAGTCGCCGGGTATTTTATTGATTCAAAGGTATGGAGAATGAAGATACAAGCTTTGAGAGGGGGAATGGAGAATCAAAGAAAATAATAATCTTCGATAGTCGGTTCGTCTTCTGTAAGTCTCTGATGAGCATGCCTCCTTCCTCTCCCAGATTAGAGTCATTTTATAGTAGATAAGAGATCATTCTTGTGGAGATCATGACATATCCTCAAGGTTTCTTTATCGCAGCTTAGAGATTATTTTTGGTGGAGATCACGACTTATCCTCAACGGAAGGAAGAGGTTGGGGAGCTCTTCATGAAACGTGGTCAAAGATTGGACCGTTTCCTTCCTTCGGTGGTGTGGATAAGCTTCCCGTGCTCTCCTCTTGGTGACGTGCTAAGCAAGAAGTCTAACCGGCCTTGGGCTGTCTTGGACTTGGTGGATTTGGACTGTTCCTTAAGGCGGTGTAGATAAGCTTCCCGTGCTCTCCTCTTGGTGACGTGCTAAGCAAGAAGTTTAACCGGCCTTGGACTGTCTTGGGCTTGGTGGAATCAAAATGAGGTTGGGCTCCTCGGGTTGGACTTTAACACATAAATTGGACTATTTGGGCTTAACCCATCAGAATGTAAGGTAATTGGCTCCCACATCTTAGTATTCATTAGCGAAAATTTCTAGCTTTAAATTTTTGATAGTCAGGAAAAACACTAAAACATTAATTCAATAATACAATTATCATTGTGCTTAGAAATACATTTTCGTAAAAAATAAAATGAAGTAGATTAGATAAAATACAAAAATACTCTTAATCTCCTCCTTGATTTATTTAAGGGGTCATAGTTAATAAATGTGTATTCTAAACATATCATGCCAAAGGTTCCAATGACATTCACAAGAACATTCAGAGGCATTATTCGATAACTTCAATTTACAATTTTTTTTCAGCCCAAACGGTCAAGCCATTGTGAGAGCTGTAAGGGAGAAACCTTCAGCCCTCCAACCTCTACAGCAGGAGCATCAGGTAGGACAAGAACTTAGGAGGGTTGGAGGAGAAAACTATACTGTGGTCAGATCTCCCTCTAAAATGTTATCACCTGAACAACAGAGTTTTCAAACCTAAATCAAGTAATATACACACACGCACATACATGGAAATGCATTTATGCATACACACATATAAAGAGAATGCAATCTTGTTGTAGAGCAGTCGAGTGTGTTAGACAGGTATATATACTTGATAGAAGTAAGAATATAAAAGACATGAAACATGAAATTATTAAATTTTCTATTAGTTGTGGGTCTATTCATTATAGATTTGTTTTTAGAAAGAGGAAAGCCTACAATTTAAATCAGTTACATCTTGAGCAAGTTGAACAAGAATGTTGTATTTATGTACTCTGTTAAGTAAAGTGGCAAAATTGATCATATGAAAAGTCCCCGGTAAATGATCATGTGAAAAGTCATGTACAATAGGAGTGAATTATTCAATTAGAAGTGTTGCACATTTATGACCATTTAGAAATTTATGCTATATTTATTCACATGTATGGTATTTTGTGTATTTAAAAGATGTTAGGGGGTAAAAGCAAGGCCAATCCAACAGCATTAAAAAAAACATGGATTTTAGGTCCCAAATTTTTCAAAGACCTAATAATTGGCTTTTAAAGGCAGGGCGCCACATAGGAAAACGGAGCCTAGCCTCGAAGACGGACTCGTAGAAATAAACTTCATTGAGGCCAAAAGAATTGGCGATTTCGTTAGCGGAAGGAACCCTAAGGCGCACATATTTAGAGATTTGATATAAAACCCTAATTTCTTGAATAACGTCCTCATCTAGGCAATTATGGTAGTTTTTTGCCCCCAATGACCTTAAGATTCGATGAGCCAATCTCCAAAATAGAATTGGAGTCCTTGTTGGTTGCATCAACTAGTGACACTAATTTCGGAGTATTCTCAGAGGGTGTGTGCCTAGAATCAATTACCATAATAAGGAAACGACGGTGATTGATGTACAAATTCGGTGGAAGGGGGTGATTAGGGATATTGATAATCAAATAAAGGCAGATCGAGCACAGATTCAAGCCAAGCTCAAATAGACCTATCCACAAAATATTCATAATAACCAAGGTTGGAGTCCTTCCACCGACGAAAACAAAAGTGATAAAAATGAAACTAAAATGTATGACTCTAACCTATATGCTCCAAGATGAGGAGTTACAATAAAACAAAGAGACGAAAAAAGATAAAGATGAAAAAGGAAGGGCGTACCATACTTCTTAGAGCTGTCAAAGATGTGCCGGAAGGCATAGAGGGAGAAGGTTTTATACATTGGCCCCACAATGGCTCTTTGGCGATTGCATATGCACGACTGCCGTTCCTACTTTCCCAGACGCTAACAGGCAGATTCATTAAATTCATAGCACGTGCAACTCACTTATATGAATTAAGGGGCAATTAATAATGATAAATTAGACACGAGCTCATCACACGAGCTTAGCTCCGAGGATGAGCTCCATGGCTAGAAAAGAACCTTAGCTCCTTGGTCGCCAGCATCCCAACTCAAATTCACCCTAGCTCCGCACACCTTGACTAATTCAAACCAGTCGAGATATCCACGCTAACATGTACCACATTTGTTACACTTTTGGTGCCCGCATCATTCAAATAAGCAAGTAAGGATTTTCAACGGTCCAATCTCTTGACCTATAAAAAGTCCAAGCTAAATATGATCCAAGTAAGTTTACTTCTCTGAGCTAAACATAGTTTTCTTCATTCATTCCTTTTTGAATTTATCATCGGAAAGTCAACCACCAGAGTCCCTCCGGTCCTCGACTTCTTTTGTAGAAACCCTCTCGCCGATCACCAAGTCACAACTCTGGCTATCTGCCATGGTGAACAATTTTGGGATTAACAAATCTTATCATCAAAAAAAAAAAATGCATCCAATGGTAATATACCAAATTTAGGCAGCCATGCATGCTTCCTGGGCGTCCACATTGAATCTCTCGAATCGTTTTTTTGCAGCTGAGAAGGTAGTAGGAAACCTATTCATCCCATCTATTTTACAAAATCAAAGCACAAATAGATCTATACTAGTACAACTTCATTAAAAAAAATCAAGGTTTAGTTATTTAAACATGGTATACAATGGCAAATGTGGCAACAGATCTAACCATATACAAAACAAAATATGTCGACTAGGTGATATTTCAAACAGTAGAAGGGGTGTCTCTCGAATTAAATAACTTGTACGGGTGTTATTACAATTCAACCTTATAATTACCTTCAAGTGTAACTAAATTAAATCAACCTCTCCATTAATATAGTTATGGGCGTACATGTAATTTACAGTTAGGAAGTTGAATTTTCTACTTATAAAAGTATAATAGTCAAAATTTATTCAATTTTCATTTAAAATTCATCCTAACTTTTTTTTCCACACAAAATATCTTATGTGCACAACTCCCAATGTCAGACAACAATCAACAAATTCTCCAATGTCAGACAATTCCATTAATCTGCACCTACCTCACTCTATTCTCTTTAATGTTAATTGTGTAATCTAAGAAAAGGAAAGTAAAAGTAAAAGTAAATTGTTATTTAAAATATAAATATTGAACGATTAATGTTCTGTTTTTGTATTGCAGAGTGTATTTAGGTATAAGGTTATTATTGGTAATATGATATTAGATGCCATTGATATTTTAAAAAATAACAAGGATGTCTTCAAATTTATATAATTAAAATTTTCACAAATTTTACATTGTTGGTTGGATGCCGTGGAAGTGAATAACAGCTTGGGCACCTTGAATTTCATAACTAATGCACATGTGATGGGCTATTTGAAGTCCTTCCAAGCCTGCCCTACGGAAGTTTGCATGATTAGCTTTTAAACCAGTGACCCAATGCAGGGGCTGGACTTCTGTTGAAGGATCCTGTTTATGGTTGTTAATCAAACTGAGCTACTCGAGCTTGACTTGAGTTCGATTTATTCAGGTTCGGTTCGTTTTTTAAACGAGCCCGATCTTGAACAAGTTTTTAGGCTTGTTTAGAAAACAAGTCATATAAACTTGGCTCAAACTTGACAAGCTTGACTCGTTTATGTGCAAATACACAGGCTCGGCTCAGACTCGACTCATTAAGGCTCAGCTTGTTTAGGAAACGAACCGCACTTGAATAATTTTTAAAGCGTAATTAAGAAACAAGCTTTTCAAGCTTGGGTCGAACTCGTTCGACTAACAGCCCTATCCCTGTGTAAGACTAATACATTTGATCAATGGTTGGTTTCGAACCCACATTGATTTTATGTTGAGCTAGGAAAATAGAAATGTCTGCATTGGGAAATTTCGATGGCTTCGAATTGAAAGGGGGGTGTTTAACCAGTGTTCTATGAATTGGCTCGAGTCGGACACAACACCACACTTTTCGCTTTGAGAATGATACATGTTTTATGTAAATCATGAGCCTTACTTGACTGGTTAACTCAGAGTTGTCTTTAATTTGTTGGCAAGTGATTCAATTGCATCATTGTGATGTATTGCCTAGTGCTAATAAAGTCCTGTCACGTCATGATATAACATAAATATCTTGTCATGTTTATCTTTTATTTAACATTTCTTGCGTATCGTTCATTATATTTATCGCTCTCGAACCATATACATAACTTTATTTAATTTGCAAAAAGAACTGGTGACTTTAGAACATAAAAGGCATCGAATGAAAAAAAAGTAATGAAAAAAAGATTTTAGGTGATAATTAATAGAGCTTGAGCCGATTCAAATAGACATTTAATTGTTGAATATACACAAGATAATGGTTAACTTAGCTTTGTTTGTTTGGGGGGAGAGAGAGAGAGAGAGGGGTATGTTAGTCGGGGGACCATCAAAAGGAATATGTGGGTGTGATAAGCTCATTATCCAGTTGTGCCAGCTTCGTTTTTTTTGAAGAATGAAAGACAACTCTGCAGAATTATAATAGTAACCAAGTAGGAGAAAATTCGACCAAGGGTAATGGCCGAAACTTCAATATGTTCCAACTGGATAACTTCGCCAGCATTATTGACTCGTCCCCAGTTCAATCTGAGCGCGCGGAACAGTACTGGAGAACAGCAGAGACGGCGGAAATTCAGAATTTGTGCAGCAAAATCTGGGGGATTCTCACCTAAAACTGTATGTTCTCTGACTTCGATCTGTTTTAAGTTTTCGAATTTGACTGTTGTGATCCGATTATGAGCAAGATTAAATATGAGATATCTGTTGCACAAGATTGATAATTCTCTTAGCTTTCGTATGTTTCATAATTTAATTTTGCCGTGTTGAATGATAACGTGCAGGCCACAAAAAGTTGTCAAACGTGTGGCGGCAAAGGTGCTATAGAGTGTCCTGGATGTAAGGTATTGTCATTTATCTCTCGAGTAATATTATTAGAACATAACTTAGGGATTTAATGATTATGACCGTTAGATTGTCAATAAGTCTCAACATTAAGTTATCAAGAATAATATAATTTTTGATTTGTTTTAATTCAAACATATTTTTTGACGGAACATAAGCATTCACTTTTGGTTTTTTTTACTTTTTTTTTGCTTGGAAAACATAAAATCAATTCAGGATATAGTTATTGAATGGTGCCTAAACTACTAGCTATCAAGCATTAGAATGTTTACATTAATGTCGATTATACAATTACTAAGATGAGTTTTTTGCTGCATCAGGGAACAGGGAAGAATAAAAAGAATGGGAATATCTTCGAGCGTTGGAAGTAAGTTTTCCACTTCTTACAAGGAAAACAATTTAAATGTATTTTCTAAATGTGAAGAAATTTTTGTATTTTTTGTTTGTCACTCTGAATTAATTCGATTTGAATAATTGTAGATGTTTTGATTGTCAAGGATTTGGATTAAAAAGCTGTCCCAAATGTGGAAAGGGAGGGTTGACACCAGAACAAAGAGGAGAAAGATAATGTACATATTTGAAACGGCTTTGAATTTGTATTTAAATACACAGTTATTTATCTCAAAGTTCTATAATAATGTAAATGCATTTCTGCGAATTGATTGGCCCCATTATAATCACACTCTCTTTACGTGAGTTAACTAGGGTTTCTTTTTTCTTTTTTAAGAAATGCCCTAGTGAAGTGAGATTCAAATGACTACTTTTGTTAGTCAATTCAATAAACCATCTTCGACCGAACTATTTAAGGCAAAATAATTTTTTTTGGATCAAGTAACAACGCCTCATGAAGAGAGACTTCTCCAAGATTGACATTAATGGTCGTGAAGAGTTACTTGCTAGGGATTACACTCTAAAATTTCATAAAAAAAAATGGTTTTTCCATTCGATCCTCTAGCCGAATGTTACTCTATAATTTTCCTTCTCCATTTTACACCGGAGTATTTCTTGCATACACCCCCACAATCACTCTTTTGCAACTTTCTTATGCTAGCTTACTCTTTGAACAACAAGCCCCTTAATTGCTTCTCTCTCTCTCACACACGCGCACACTTTCTCTCTCCCTTTCTCTTTTGCTCCACACAATTCTCACTGCTACCCTTTTATAGACGTTTTCTCTGTGTGGAAAGGTCGCCTTGGGATATCCTCTTCATTGATTCTCAATTGGTGATACCTATTATGAAGGACAAGCTTATAATAGTATTTTGAACCCATCAGCTGATCAAACAGGTCATCAATACGAGGTAAAGGGTATTTTCTTTTTACCGTCACCCAATTAAGTTTCATAAAATTAATACACGATTTGAGAGTCTCATTTTACTTCGTCATAAAGAGGACTGGTGCATCCCAAAGCAAAGTACTCGCATGGATAAACCAAATGGAAGGCAGTTGAATCTAATGGTGCCAAACAGTAAGGGGCAATGGCTATTGGCTCAGTACTTTGGTGCAAGTCAATAGTGAACTCTACTTTTCTTCATGGGGGTAGTCCATGTAGTTCCTAAAGGAATACATCAGGAAAGTCGAACAGCAAAAGAATAAAGTCAATCTATATTTTATCACGTTCATCTCCTAGCAGACTAGCTAAGAAACTCAAATTACTACCCGTCTTAGCTTTTAAAACACGACTACCCAAAGTAGGGAACGCGTGAGAGGAATTTTTCTCAATGGTAAAACCGAATACTATCCCTCCCGAAAAATGGAATACCAACCATTTTTTATAACAATTCATAACAACAGGGTAGGCAGGTAATAAGTCCATACCAAAGATCACATCATACCCCTTTAGTTCTAATGCCACTAAATCTACAATCAATTTTTGCTCCCCAATCTAGAGCACAAAACTTTTAAATACATCTATCATTTCCTTAAGTTCCTCTGTAGGCAAATCCACACTCAAAGAATGATCCAAATTTTCAAACATCAAACCTAAAGCAATTGAATTTGTTTTGTGTATGCAACAATGTGTAGCACCATGATCAAATAAAATGCATGCCCAAGAATTATATACAGGAAGAATACCTTCCCCAACAACATTGGAAGTATCCTCGTTCAACTAGGTCACAACTTCCTCACTGTGTTACCTACTTGGTGGACTTCTAGGTTGTGGACTGTCCCTCTACCTATAACATATCCCTTAGCTTCAGCAACTCATATCTATCCAAAGCAAGCATGAACCTTGTAAAAACAACACAATCTAGTCAAATTCAAGAAGAAAGGGAAAACATGAGCTACAACTAGAATAACAACAAACAGAGACTTACTTGCATTGGTTGGGGCTTCCCAAAACTGAGGAATCTAAAGGTATTCACTGACTTCCCCTTCAAATTCTTAGGCTTCCTTGGACACGAATAAGGAGGATCGACTAATAGATCTTTCACCTTGGGACTTTTTTGCGAAATAAAAAAGTCCTTAGCTAGGGAGGACTTCAAGTGGAAAAAATGGAGAAACTCTGGGACTATAGGGGAAGACCCTATACCACTTTCATACCATAGAACAAGTAGACCCACTAGCAAATCCCAACCAATAGGATACACTCTAGAAGGACATAAATTGGAGTGACAAAGGATAGCTCAGATGAATGGTTGCATTGAAAATCTCAAACCAACCTCGAAGGCAGCCTAAAAAAATAAAACTTCCTATAGTAATAGATGTTGCAACATTCATCCCAAGCAGGAGCATGGGCAACCACACCATCAGGGAACCCATATTGTTCCTTGTTGGCCTCAACTTGGGCTTCGACAACCCTATTGGCTACTGCGCATCAAGGTGGCACTGAAAGGTCAGGTCATCCAAGCCACGAGGAACCTTTTTCTTTATAGAAGGACCAGCCCCAGATAAAGAAGAGGCACCAACTGATGGTTTCTTTAATCTTTTCTTGGTAGCCCTTCCATGATCCTTCTCAGGATTGACAATCTCCTTGGACTAGTAAGGAGCTATCTCCTCGAAATAAACAACTACTAAGGGTTGTTCATCCCTTAAGACACCCTCTATGCTAAAATTACCACCAGATGAGACGAGCTAACCTTAGGTTAAGGAGAGTCTCCCCCAAACATTCTAGAGATCGAGGAGAGGCAAAGTAGTTAGACTATGAGGGAGGCAAGGGCTTAAAAGCAACAAGTAATGAGTTGCGTGCCATTTAGCATTAGTGCATTCATTTTTTTTTATTTTTCTTTGTTGAACCCTCTATGATCTTCCCTCTTTCTCCATATCCCAATTCTAGTATTCGTTAGCAAAAATAGAGTTAAAGAGATATAACTTATTACAATATTTATGTGAAAACCAGAAGCCGCTATAAAGGGAATAAGCACATCCTGCACCTTGTATAAGGTTCAAGACTTGCGCCCCAACTGAATGAAGGGTTTTATAGCTCAACCTAGTTTTAGGCTTACCAAGTTTCTGTAAGAGAGTCGTCTTAATCTCTCCATACTATATTCTGGTGTTTGCCCACTATGACTTAACAAGAGTATATCCAACCTTGTCTTTGAGTGCGCTTCATCTCATATATATGCCCAAATCAAACCTAACCGTTAAGCCTAAGAATTCTGTATGTACCCTACTAGGTAGAATAAAGGGTCATAGTTAAATATACATAGAAAAAGGGATATAAGCCTTTGAGCATACAACTTTGAGAGATTCAAAGAACAATCTTTAATTGCTCTAGGATCAAGGTACCAATCTCAAATGAGGGAAATCCTCACTACAGATGAGGAGTAAATGAAAAAGGGAACAAACCCTAAGGAACTATTGAAACTTTTGAAGTAACAAAACCTAAAGACCAAAAAGTGTAGTCCCTGAGACAACCACCAAAGATCAAATTAGGCTGAAGGAGAAGGGAAAGGGACATTCCTAAGGGGAGATCTAATTGACCCTTAGAACCAATGAGGGTACACAACACTAATGAGAAGATTGATGGAGAGCTAAGCACAACCCTCTAGTTTCTCTGAATCAATGTCTCTCTCTCTCTGTGGAACTTTGAGGAAACTAGTGAAGGCAAAGTGAGGTGCCACAATGAAGGAAGGAGACTTTAAATAGGTTTTGAGATTTGGCAAGTTTTTGTCCTCATGTGCATTTAATGCACATGTAGCGCAATTAATGTGTCTGTTCACGTGGCTACGTGGCATCATACGATAGGCGCATCCATGGAATCAAGTTGCCAAGTGCGTACCACGTTTGCAGAGAAATGTTTGAATCATGTCTTTTTAGTTACATGCCTTTCTAGGAACACAACAACACAACTGTGATCTTCGTTGCTTAGCCCCAACCAATTGGTTAGCTCAAGACGATCCATGCTTGGGGCTAGGGGGCAACTAATGATGCCAAAAGAAAACATGTAACTCATACCTCAATCAAGTCAACAAGACTATACAAAGCATGGTTAACCCGATTGAAGCTTGGCCGACCTAACCAATAAGGATCCAGTTCAGCTAAGACACAAACCAGCTCGACAATCACAATAAGAGGTCAGAAGAGGAATTAGAGTACCAAACCCTACATTGAGTAAGAAGTTATCAATGCTAGAATGCCATGTAATCGTTTCTAGGAGGCCAAGTCACACCTACAGGAGAGAGTCTCTAACAACTAAATATTTCCTCAAATATTCTAACAGATCGAGAGGATAGCACCATCATGGTTGTGAGAACCACACCACCCTTGTGTACAAATAGGTGAGTCACTACCTTGCCATATGATGAGCAATTGATTACCTCAAGTGTAACCTTCTTCTCCCTCAAGCAATATAAAAATCATATGAGTAAGAGTTTCCATTATAATGGTATATCCAAACTCTTTATCTAGGGAAACCACTCATCTCCTTGCGTATTTTTCTACCAGCTCACTATTTTATATTTTTCACACCATCAACACCCAACAAAATTATAATTAATTCTGACTTTCATTTGCAACAACTTATGACATTCATTCAAATCATGCAACGGAGATATGTTGATTCAATCCAATATATTTGTACTTAATTTTCTTTGATAATAACCAATATTTACTAATTTAAGTGAGATTCATTACGTAAAATGTATTCTGATCAAAACATATTAAATAGTTTTTATTAAAAAAATTAATAAAAATTATATTGAAGACGATCTAGATCGGAAATTAAGATTAGATAAGTTCTTGTGTCAATGTTTATAAAAAAATAACTATGCCAGAGACTAGTCATGGACTGCAAAAAGTCAAAAAGAGCAACATGAAATGGTTCCCCACTATAGGATGACTATCCTTTGGCTTAGGCATTTATGACAATCGGGTCCATCTTTTGTTTTCAAGGAAAAAAGCTGACTTCTCCTTTAATAGTGTACTATGGGGGGGGGGGGGGGGAACAAAGAAGAAAGAAAAGGATTCTAAGTCAAAGTTGTCATTAAGTGTTATTTTTATTTTTATTTTTTTGATCAGCTTCTACTTAAAAGCAGAAGTGTCAAAATATTCATAAAATCTACACACACATCCGAAGGCTATTCGATATGGGACAATCCCAACCCATCACCACCTAGGTCCAAAGGCCTCCCTGATCATAGTCGGGCCTGGGAGAGATGCAACTAAACCCACATGAGACTCACCCTGTAACATACACATGATTTTTTTTATCAGAGAACAACTCTAACACTTCTACTTAAACGCAGAAGTGTCAAAGTGTTCATATAACCTACACACACCCGAAAGCTGTTCGATGTGGAATAGCCCCATTAGTGTTATTACACTCCATAAGCTTTTATATCTCAACCAGGCACAAATTAAATTTTAAAGAACACCTAACTTCCCACTGAGATAACCTTAGAATTCGGAGGACCTAAATAATTTCTAAGTGATTCCTAACCAGTCAAACAATCCTCAATCCTTAAATTTAAAACATAAATTTACACAACTGATTACTTAAATGTTCTAGTCCAAATTCCACAAGTTCACAACTATAAACTTTATTTCGGAAACTTGTTCCTTCACTGACCAGCAAGCGTATGATATGTTAATAGTATTAGTGTTTAAAAAATAATGTTTATAGGTTATTAAACTGTGCGTGCAAGATCCTACACAATATAAAAAATGAGAACAGATCCCTCCTTTGGTGAACTCGAGTGAGCCAGTTGAGTGACCAACCACGCTACTTGGAACAGCCTGCGAGGTCCGGTGGTAACCTGAAACGGCAACGGGAGACCTTGGGAGAGCAGAAGAACGATCCAGTAAGGCTGAAAGAGGTTCCTGGAACAAAGAAGAACAAGTTAGAAGGGCGCCGGACTGTTTTTCGGCGTATCCCCTCCGACGATCTAGTCAGTCTTTGAGAAAGAGAGAGGAAGGAGAAAACACTGAGTGTGTATTGTAGTAAAGAGTTTTTTGTTGCATACCTGTCTTGCCTTTTGCAAGGAGTATTTATACCTCAAAAGCTCATGATTGCTGTCAGTGTAGTCAGTAGGTGATCATTAGGTACAGGCAGTGTGCGCACTGATTCTGATGAGGAATGTCTTCTCTTCTTAACTGCTCGGGGTCCCGAGCAATCAATGCTGTGTCATCGGGATGCCGACGGCACAATGTACTCCTCTTGGGGAGGATGCAATAAATGCTCTGTATTAGGAGCATTTATTGTCTTTCATTTCCGAGCCTTATCGCATTGAATGCGGTCTCGTCAAGGGAATGATGTAATTAATCGTTTGCTTTCCCAAGTCGCGTGTCAGCAATGGCATGCGGTTTCTCTGTCTTCGATGTGATATCATATGCCACGCGTCCATCCCCCATTGGCTGTGGCCCCTGCATTCCTGTACCTTATGACACTAATTGTGTAAGACGAGGTCACGCTGAATAGCCTAGACTAGCCTAGGCTAATGATCTGTACGTCAATAGCTTATCCTGGAGTAGAGGAGGCGTCCAGGACAGGGTACCTCTCGGCACCGAGAAAAGGCTCATCTCGGACCCGAGGGAGGTATACCGACCGAGGTACCATTTCAGACGAGGCTACGTGTCGGTTGTAAAACATACTGAATGCCATGATCTTATATGACGAGTACCTAGGGGGCGAGGACCTTTGCGCGCCGATGGTGTCTGATCTTAGCAACAGTGTTTTGGTAATACCGAGGACGCGTGTCTTCATCATGGAATATTTCAAAAAAGTCCCATCAACTGCCCCCCAGCCTTCGATCTTCTGACACCGAGGGCACGCGTCGTAAGGAGACGAAGGGTTTTCCAACAACCACAAATGCTTCATCATTGCCTCGAGCCGCTTTCCCCGGCTTAGGATGTCGTGTGCATTAAATGCGTCGTTTCGTTTTTCGTGTCCAATGATGAAACTGCCACTATATGAATGGGGTTCCTCTTGCATTTTCTTGTTTCGCCATTCCGAACTTCCTCAAGAGAGCATTTTCCTGCATCTTCGCCGGAGATCTCTTTCCTCTTCCATCGTCGACTGCCCATTCTTCCTTAAAGTCTTAAGGTCAGCAGACCCATCGTTGCTTCTGAACTTTCTGGAAGGAGTAGCCTAAAGTTTTCCAGAAAAAACTTCGTTTTGACATTCGGGTGAGTCCTAGTTTCTTTCTTTTCTTCCTCCTATCCCTTTTTGTTTTCCGATGACTGGAGGTGTCTCCGGTTGATACTTAGCGACTAATCCTCGGGAAGCTTCCTCGGGGATTTTTAAGGAAAAACACCCTCCACTTTCTCACTTTCTTAGAGATGCCTCGTCGTCGCCCTGCTCCCGAGAATCCTTAGGCTGGTTCTTCGGGGTCGGGAAAGTATAAAGTAAAGGGTGGTGAGCAGATTAAAAGGTTTAAGGTCAAGTACGGCATTCTCCCGTGCGTAGACATAAAGGATTATGACCCGGTGGTGCACTCTCCTACCCTCGGGGCCGAGGATGCTATGCCCTTTTATACCAAGGCCATAAAAGAGGGGGAATTAGGTTTCCTTTACCCCCTTTACTTCTACAGTTCCTCTCTCACTTCCGCCTCTTCCCCGGGCAGTGTTGCCTTAATGTCTTCAGAATAATTATGGGGGTCTTAGAGCTCAATAGGTGCCTCGGGGTAAATATTGGGCTGAACGATCTCCTTTTTTGTTATTCCCTCCTGAGAGTCATGCCTCACCAACACTTCTACCTCAAAGCCAGGGACCCCTCCATGTACCTTGTAACTCATCTTCCCGACTCGGACAAGGGGTACAAATACGATATTCTTATTTTCAAGGGATCTTGGCAGAGAGGTGTTGGTCTCGAGTATAACGGCTTGTTATGCCCTCTGGAATGGAGAACGACAAGTACGTCGGTTCCTTCGGATTTATTATTTTGTTCTCCAGATTTCCCATGTTCATGACTACTTTTTTTGTTTGTGCAGATATCCCTGCTCGGGAAACAGCTCCTCCCCCTCGGTCGCTGGTGAACTTTGCCGACCTAGTCACGGTTTGGAGATTTACTGGTGACAACGGGTTCGGCCGGATGGATTGAGCCACAAATTGAAGTACTTTGACGAATTTGCCGAAGCTGTTAATCAAACCGACCTAAAACTGAACCAAGTTGACAATTAGGGCCTTTACTAAGAATACTTCCGTAAAGATAACGGCAAGACAATCTAGAAAAGTTAGGGCAATAGTAGGTTGATAAGAAATTTGCCCAAAGTATATGACTACATTATAAACGTGGTAAAGAAAAGTAAAATTCGGAGGTAAATGAGGTTGAAATGATGCAACATTATAAATACCAGGTAATTGTTTGAGTTAAAGGTACGCACTTTCTTCCCTGCTATTTTACCTGGTCGCTGTTGGTGCTCCTTAATGACTTCAGCATCAGAGTACCTCCGCTCAGTTCAACCCTAATCTCTAGTAGTTTCCTGGTTTTGTAGGTAGAATAGTGCGCTCATTTGTCCTGTCAAAATCTAAATCTTAAGGTAAGAGATATTTTCCTCTTACAATTGGCGTTGTTTGTGGAAAAAAAAACTACAGACAAATATCAGTCATGTTGAATCTATGGAGCATAATCAGATCAACACACCAAAGTGAGAATATATACGAACACAACCCTAAGTGAAACTACCAGGTGCCCTTCCCCTTCGACAATGACATTAGGGAGGATGTTGTGAGGAGCTCTAGGGAAAACAAGGAAGACCCTGACAATGTATTGTTTGGAAGGTACTACCCTCGTAGTGAGATATAGAGAGACAAAGAATATCAAGACAAATCCTAACATGCCGGTCAGGAAAACTCAGCATTTAAAAAACTAGTCCAATCTCTCGAGGATTGGATAGATATTCATGACGAGATGTTGAAAAAGTCCCAAAAGGGGGCTAAGAAATTGAGGCAAGAAAATGTTGCCTTGAAAAGGACCTTAGGAAGGTCTAGAGATCAAGAAACCTCTGGGGATTCATATCACCGTGCCAAGGTAAAACACGAGCCCTTTGATGCCAACCCTAGTCAAAGCCTAGAAAGGTACAAAGAAAGGGAAAGGGAGGACACCTGAGAAAAGGATGAAAGGCAAAAATCTATCAAGTTGAGGAATAATAGGATGCATGGAAGTAGTTGATCATAAAGGAGCTTGACAACAGGGTTAGGCGCCCCGAGTAAAAATTTGCTAAGGATTTAGCCAGAAGGGCAACATGCATGGGAGTATTCTAGGGGAATAGAGGTATCCCACTTCATGAAATGGATTGAAAAAAAAGGATCTCATGCAAGTTTGTGGTGTTAGGCCTCAAGCCTTATAGTGGAAGAATAGATCCAACTGCCCACATCTGGCATTACAAACAATTAATGGCGGTACACAGGAATAACGAGGCATTGATGTGTACCAAGTTCCCCAGTAGTTTTGGGGAATTGGCTATGAAATGATACAATAGTCTACCAAGGAAAGCTGTTGATAGCTGGGTGCAATTGACTGAGCAACTTACGATCCTAGTTTGCCACTAGTAGCTGGCACCCATCAAACATTAGGGCGCTACTTTCCATGAAGAAGAAGCAAGGAGAAACTTTATGCTAATAAGTGCATCGTTAATGGGAGGCAATGAATTAGATAGAAAGGTACAATCCTGAGATCGACGTGACAACATTCAAGATCGGTTTGCCAAATGAGAACCAACTATACAAATCATTAACTCAAAGGCAGGCACTGGACGTGAAAGAGCTCATGGTCAGAGTAGAAAAATATTTCAAGGTGAATGACAAGCTCGGAAGAGAAGTCATTTGCAACCAGCCTAACAGAAAGCAAAATGGCAGAGAAGCTCTAACCAGCCAGATGCTGTCAGGAACAAAGGAGAAGGAGAAGGAAGGTCTCCTACCTCGATAACCCTGCACTAGGATAAACACCAAATTCAAAGAACCCATTTACAAAATAATACCTTAGATCAAAGGGAAGCCCTATTTCAAATGGCCTAACAAGTTAGGTGGTGACCCCAAAAAAAACCCTAATTTTCGATGTTCCTATAATCTTGAAATCAGTGATATGATTGAGAACTATCTGTTGGCCCCAAAAGCAACCTAAGAGGGGGGTGAATTAGGTTTTCCAATTATTGCCTAATTTAAATTTTCAATTTCACTATTTGTGAAATTTATAAATATGGATTACTAAATATTGGTTAGATAGTAAGAAAGTGATAGTGTGTGAATAAGAAATAAACACAAATCAAAATAAAGAGATAAGGATAAAGTAAACACAAGGAGGTATAGAAGTTCGAACACAACTCTTGGCCTATATCCTCTCTTTCGTCTCCCCTTGGAGGTTCCTTTTTTCTCTTTCACTTCAACTCTTCAATGAGTGAGATCAAAATCCTTACACTTTTCTTCTTTGAGTACGAGACAATAATCCTCATTATAGTACTCAAGTAGACAGTAATCAATCCTCTCTCTTACTTTACAAAGGTTCTCTCTCAAATCAGGAATACAAGTAAGAGGAAGAAATTCAACACTTTAAAGCACTTTACAATGAAATAAATCACTTAAGAATTATTAAAATCTCTTGGGCTTCTAGCTCACCAATAAAAGGTAGCAAAAGTTCTCACAAATGCATTGAAGACTCCTATTTATACTTGGATCCAAAACCCTTAACTTTTTTCAAAAATTATAGTTGTTACTGTGCCTAATGGTCTTCAACCAGTATGCTGGTTCCCAATTCGGGCATACCGGATTATCAACTGCCAAGACAAAGCTCATACTGGATGTTGAATTGGCATGTCGGATGCCTACAGACACTTCTGGATCAACAAGGCACTAGAGATGTTGTAAGCTGCTAGTTCCTATCTAGCATATCACTTCCTCCTCATCCGGTATACCGAATAAGCTGCATACCCTACCAGTTCAACCTTCCCATGCCAAAATTTTGTGATCTTCAAGGGTTGCCAATTCCACATCCGACATTCCAGATGTCCTACAGTCCCTGGCAGTTCAACTCCGCACTTTGTCCTTTCTGCACTTTTGGTTCCTCCTTGCTTGCACATCCTTTTCTTCTTTTCTTGCACATCTTTCATTCAATTAACTGCACATCTACTTTACACATTAGATCATAGTTTAGACGTTTTGATCATCATCAAAACCATGCTTAAATAAGCAATGGGTTAAAACTACTAATCTTTGAAGCAACACTTGCAAGAATTAGTTTGAGTTGGGCACCTCACACAGTTCATCGATAAGGAAAAATGAAGGATGAGATAGTAGCGAAGAAATATGAAAACCACGACCAGGGAAAGGACCCAATAGGGGTTATCGGTGTCATTCATGCTATCATGGATCCGAGCATGGAGACATCCAAAATGGCTAGGACACACATCCAAAAAGTCGCACAGATTAGGGAAATTTACCAGTTTAGGAGTAACCTTGAGCATATCATAAAAAAACCCAGGACTGGTTAGTCAAATGGATTTATTAGCTTCTCTAACAAGGACTTGATGAGGATCCACCACCCACATAACAACGCTTTGATTTTGACTCTCCGATTAGCAAATTTTGACATAAAGAGAATCTTGGTGGATTAGTGGAGCTCCTTGGAAATCATGTACTTGGGACTATTTCATAAGCTTGGCCTCAAAGTTGAAGATTTGGAGTCTATCAACACTTCACTAGTAGGATTTAGTGGAAAGATGGTTTTGCCAAAACAAATGATAACCCTACCCTTTCGAGTCAGGCCAGTTGGGATAATGACCGAGTTCTTGGATGTTGATGGCAACTTGGCTTACAACGCCATTATGTGGCATACTTGGTTGCATAAAATCAAAACGGTTCCCTTGACTTACCACAAAATCCTAAGGTTCTTGATAGATAGAGGAGTTGCTGACATACGTGGAGACTAGGTAAGCTCAAAAAGTTGTTTGTTTGCTTCCATAAGAGACAAAGGTATGAAAGAAGATCAGGATGCCAAGCAAGAATTAAAATTGACACTAAAATAACAATCAAATTTTGAGCAACCAGGCCTAGAAAAGCCCGTGACTGGTTCGGTCGAGCGTTTCGCAGAAGGCTTGAAGATAGTATATTTAGAAGGGAACGCTGAGAAGTGCTTCTTGATCAGATCGTCACTTGTAGAGAGCGAGCAAAGGGCTCTAGAAAATCTGGTAAAGAGAAACATAGATGTGTTCGCCTAGACCCCTGATCCTATGTTGTTGACCATGAAGTTATTTTCCATCATTTGAAAGTCCACCCAAGCTTTAAGCCGATCAAATAGAAACAAAGGAGGTCAACAATGCAGCACATGGAGGCTATCAATGAAGAAGTCAAAAAGTTGTTGAAGGTACGTTCAATCAAGTAGGTTATGTATCCATCTTTGTTATCCAATACTGTGGTGGTCAACAAGAAGAATGAGAAATGGAGGATTTTGTGTGGATTTCAAAGACCTTAACAAAGTGTGCCCGAAGGATAACTTCCCTCTCCCAAAGATCGATCAACTAGTTGATGCTACCTCATTCATCACACCACATGGGATGTACTACTATAAGGTGACGTCATTCGAACGTGAGAATGCAGGAGTGACATACTAAAGGCTAGTTATGTGAATGTTTAAAGGAATGTTGGGAAGCCCCGTGGAGGTATACATTGATGATATTATGGTCAAAATCTAGAAAGCATCAAACCACTTTGTTGACCTACAGAGAACTTTCGACGTGCTACGAGAGTACAAATGAAGCATAATGTCTCAAAATGTGCCTTCGGGGTCAATTCGAGCAAATTCCTGGGTTTCCTGGTTAAGGCCCTAATAGAACTCCATGAATTGAGGCTAACCCTAACCAAGTTAAGGCCCTAATAGAAATCCAGTCGCCAAAGACCTTTAAGGATATGCAAAGGTTAACTGACTTGGCTGTCGCGCTCAATAGGTTCATATCCAGATCTTCTGATAGGTGTATGTAATTCTTCAAAGCACTAAGGATAAAAAGGGGAAAAGTGTGGACCCAAGAGTGCGAGAACACCTTCAAAACCTAAAGTAATATCTGGCAGCACCTCCCTTATTGACAATTTTTGTGCAGGGAGAACAATTATACTTGTACATAGCCGTCTCCAAGCTTGCTGTTAGCGAAGCACTAATGACAAAATCTCAAAGGGAGATGAAACCAGTCTACTACATAAGCAATTTCTTGACGCAGAAACCAGATATCTGCCATTGGAAAAACTAGCCTTAACTATAGTTAGCTCGACAAGAAAGTTAAGACATTTTTTCAAAGCACATGTAGTTATGGTGCTAACAGATCAATCTCTAAAGGTGTTGTCCATCAAGGCTAACCTATTCGATAGAATATTAAAATTGGCAGTAGAGCTAGGAGAATACGACGTTAACTTTGAACTGCTACAAAAGGAAAAATGGTTGCCATTGGGGGGGGGGGAGATGTAGCCAAACAAAAGACTTCGAAGCATAAAGGTCCTTGGAAGTTTTTCGTGGACAATTCATCAAATCATAAAGGAGCTGAAGTAGGGATATGGGACTTGTTGGCAAAGGAAGTGAGACTAAAATTCGGTGCATCCAATAATGAAGTAGAGTATGAGGTCCTCCTAACTGGAGAAAGACTCGCAATGCAAAACCCCAATCTAATTCCACATAATTCAGAGCGTTAATAACCTCCATAAGAAGTAAACAACACAATTCTCAAAAGTAAGTTCTTATACCAACTTTGTCACACCTTGGACCGCCCAGGCATGCGACATATGTTACCTCAACTCGTGAAAGCATTCAATAAACAATAAATGCGATCTAGCGTAACGTAGTAGACCAACCCACATAAATGAACTAGGTAATTAGAACAAAACAAATACATCACATACAACAGAAGTAACATATTATATCACTAACCACTTAGATACATAATATCCACATCAGGGTTGCACTTACTTTATTTTTTGTTGATTATTCAAACACAATTTTATGACGAAACTTGTGGATCAATATCAAATGGTAAAGACTGACCAAGAGGTGGTATTATTTTACTCCATCCATTCTTAAATATCTATCGTTTAAGGTTTTTGCACATAGATTAAGGAAACTATTAAATAGCTCTAATATAAGTAAAAAAATAATTGCACAAGACTAAAATACCATTATTTAATACGTATTGGGAATGAAATGAATATAAAAGGCACCTAACCTCCATCTAATCTAATGTATTGAAAAGTTAAGGGTAAATTTGGAAGAAAAAATATTAATTATGCTTTATTTTCATTAAACGAAAGATATTCTGAAACAAAAAATAATTGTGTAAAACGACAGATATTTAGGAACAGAGGGAGTATAATGAATATAGGTTTTACAACTAATTCAAAAAATATTAGGACCAAATCGGATGCAAGACAATTTAGATTGTTCAACTCCCTAATGTGTCTGAGCCAATTAATTAAAAGCAAGAACCCAAAACAACGCAGGATATTTTATGTGGAAATTCGAACATGAATTAATCGGCCTCCATGTCCTACTACACCACTAAGCGTTTCTTCATCTAAACAATACTTTGTGAGTTTGAATCCGAAATCAGCCTATACAAAACAAGAATAACTCCATCTACCATCTACAATTCATTGACCGTGCTATTAGTAACCAAAGTTTTACTCACTTACAATAACATTTACATAAGCTTACAAACAAACCAAGCGGCTTGGGAAATAGTTGAACGAGCAATGGTACTTGCACAAAGACAACCAGGAAAGAACTGCATGCAGCACCTTATTACAGAAACAAAATTACACTTGATTATCTAACGGGAACATAGTAGTTGAAGTATCTGTGGCATAATGAACTTTCAAGTTCCAGTGCAGATAGCAGTCCCATCACCAAGATAAATGGTGAAGCCTTTTCTGGCTAAGCAACAGTTGCAAACTGGAGCAAGGTGCACATCGCCAGAAGATGGGCATGTCATGTAGGCTGTATCCTCCCTGCAAAAATATGGTCAAAACTTTGCATTTGCCTGTTTCAGATTACATCCCATCAGCAACACACCTGTTATTAGCCAAAAGGAAACACTTCTTAGGTAGTACAAATGATACGGTGAATAATCTGTAACTGGAAGTCATCCGAATCCCGAAATAAGACATTCAAGCAAGACATATACCATATAATGAAACAAAAGGAATTGCAAAACGCCATGACAATTAAAAAGGTGATGATCATTTTTAAACTACCAATGAGTTAGTGGTTTAATATAGTGCAAAGAAGAAAGTTAAGGATTCAAATTTTGTTGCCTTTTTCATGGGTGTAAAATTAGCAAGTGCATAGTCCAAAGATCTGGCCCGCATATGAGAGAATGTGTTGAACTATATAGATACATGTGCGTACAAAATCCTACACAATATAAACACAAGAACAGATCTCTTCCGTAAAAAACACGTGTCCGTCGATCGAGTGGCCAATCTCACTACTTGAGATCGGTTGTGAGGGCCGAAGATGGCCTAAAGAGGTATAATAAATCGTTTTTATGAGTCGCCTGAATGATCCTGGGAGGCTAAGGGAGGCTTCTGGAACAGAGAAAAACAGGTTAGAAGGGCGTCAGAGTATTTTTCGACGTATCCCCTCCGACGATCAAGTCAGTTCTTTGAGAGAGGGGAAAAAGAAAATATTGTATGATGGTTGAGAGAGGGTTTTGTTGCGTACCTCTTTTATGTGTTTGTGAGGACTATTTATACCTTAAAAACTCATCATTGCTGACAACGTAGCTAGTAGGTAATCATTGAAGGTGGGCAGTGTGCACACCAATTTCTATGAGTAATGTTCTTATTCCTAACTGCTTGAGACCCCGAGCAACTAATGCTCTCTCCTCGGTTTGTCGAATGTTTAATGATCTTCCTTCGGCGGGGGTGTATTAAATGCCCAGGTTTTGGGACATTTATTACCTTTCACTTTCAGGCTCTCATGCATTAAATGTTATCTCATCAAGGGAATGGTGCATTAAATACTTGCTTTCCCAAGTCATGTGTCAGCAAGAGCATTCTGGTCTTTTTGTCTTTGATCTGACACAATACGCCACGTGTCCATTTCCCTTGGTTGAGCCTTCTCCTTTCTTGTGCCTCCTGACACCATTTGAATAAGACGAGGTCATGATGCCTAGTCTAGCCTAGCCTAGGCTAATGATCTATCCATCAATAGCCCCTGCAAGAGCAAAAACGCTCACGCGAATAGATAGACCTCGGTGCCGAGCATGATTTAGGACCAACATACCCAAACTATAAAGGAATATGTGTCGGTCCATGATGGTTTGGGGATCCTTGATTCCTGTGAATAGCATCCTCGGGGTAGGGGGTTGGAAAATCGACGAAGACGTGTCGGGATCAGAACGGGAGAGTCTTTATTGACGCCGAGTATACATGTCATTATCTGGGAGTGTCTGAAAATGTCCCATCAATACCAATTTTAAACTAGCCCTAACCGTTCACAATTTGAAGGAGCTAATGGTTTAACGATCACTATAACCACAATGATGATGGTTATGATCGACGTCTAAAGCATACACAAATTGGGTTAGCGATATAGCAGAAAAGTGTGTAACTAAATATGAAATGATGGAGCTGTGTGTGCTCTCTCAAGTTAGTGAATGTTAAGGATTGTGTAATTTGTTCTTTCGGCAACACCATTTTGTTGAAGTGAATATGTTGTGGTCAATACCATTTAGGATGGATAGACTTATTTTAGTAGCCGGACATCCATACATTGATTTGTTGAAAACAACTTCTTCGCATAAACAAATTTGTCATAAACCACCAGTGTCTTGTCGAGACCACGTCGGTATAGTGGGTCTCTTTTTCCAAGTGAATTCAAGTGAGTCTTACTCTACATAATCGAAATCTCCGTTAATACACCATAAGTATGTTGAGAAACACAAGGAAAATTTTTCTAAAACAAAGTTCAAATTCCGAACTCTAGTATTAGCGTTCGCATATCATTACCAGTACATAACTCAGAAAAAAAAATCAAGAGGACAAGAGCATACCAAACACTAGTAGAAGAATGACACCAAATCTGTTTGCAGCCATGTTTCCTTGCTTCTGTCTGGAGGAGTTCCATTGACTCTTTATAGAAACAAAGTCTTAGAGGGAAATATTGGGGAAGGAGATGTGCACCAGATCTCAAGAGGACTAGGCGTGTGCATTTCACTCCCGTAGTTTAGTCAAAGTCAACTCAAAGCTGAATGAAAGCAATTATATTATTTCTGACTTTGATCCAAAGGATGCAATTGAGGTATCTGAATCTCACCAAACATTTTTTTTCAGTTGTAAACGACCCACTTTTAATTCAAGCAAAACCCGTCAGGCATAAATAGAATCCGATAAATATACAATTGACAATTTATTATCAGTAAAAACTAAGAAAAAAGTACATTGCATACACAATCAAGAAACTAGATGTAGAAGAGGGTGCAGGCTT
>CAUOFW020002520.1:0-47656 GCA_963454935.2 Ilex paraguariensis
CATAAGTCTTCCTTCAAGTCACATTTGTCCTTGAACATTTTAAAATTTCTCTCCAACTAAATTAAAAATTGCACAATTCTGAAGTGTTACCCCTTTCTTGTGCTTTCCAAACCACTCAAATTTCTCCACCAACATGAAAGAAAGTTTCATGAATCACCCAACAAACGCTTGCCAAATGAAATAACTTGGGCAACAAAAATAATGCAATAGGACAATGCAAGAAAATATGATCAATACTCTCACAATCACATCTATACATCGCACAGCATTGCGGAGAAATACATAAAGGTCTCCTTCTCAGAAATACATCATTGGTGTTGATCCTACCATGAGCTATAGTCCATGCACAAACTGTTGGAACGGAAATCTCAAGAATTATTGATAGCTCGCATATGTATCAAATACAAAAAAAATTTCTTTAAAAACCCTACAAAGCGGAATTAGAGTTTACCTTCGAGATTACTTTGGTTTGATCTCGTCTCAGCATGAACGAGGAGAACAGAAGACAGACGCAGAAGGTAGCTCGCTGAACCTAACGTTCTTCTATCGTATATCTCCAAACACCAAAAATTCGGATGTAGTGTGTGCTACAAGAACTTCCGAATTTCTGCTCTCTTTTTTAGCCTCTCTCAAGACGTGAGTAATGAATTGATGCAGATCTAGAGAGCCTAGACGTCTATATATAGATTACTACAGAAATCCTAAGGAGAAATAAGGACCAGCCTTCCAATGGGCCTAGAATTTTTATATTCAACTCAGAACAAACATCCTACAGCCAATTAATAATAAGTCAGTCTACTAAAAACTTATTATTGATCTCTTGAGTCTTATTTCAAAATTATATTCGATCTCTTTATTATATGTTTAATAATCTCCCCACGTTTAAAATTACAGATGTCTATTAATTAAATAAATTACTGACAATTATATTTAATTGACTTCTTTTATTACTTGAGACCTTAGCACTCAACGTATTTGTCATGTCGGATAATTAAATTGACCTGTAGGGTTTGACATAGACAAAACTTATGAGTTTGCTCAAGAGGATTTCATCAACCCATTTAAATATTAGGACGTGGTTTTCTTTAATAATTGATTTTTACCATACAAATAACATCGTCTTTCAATTCATCGAGCTTATTGACTCAATATAAATCTCACTCTTTGATGAATTAAAATGACAAACATTATATACACGTGACAATTAAATATTTTGGGATTAAGAGTTATAAGGAATCATAATAATCATGAGATAATTATTATCTTATTGAATCAATAAAAGATAACCTCAATATGGTCTGTTTAATACACAAAGTGTATTAGTGCAATAATCCGAGACATCATATAGTCTTTTACAATCAAGACAGACTATGCAAGAATATTACATTACAATCATACTGATAGTGTGTCCAATTCCATCTAAGATTGTGAACTTATACTCATATTATACAAAGATCCGATAATCTGGTCTTCTATACAAAAGTGTAACTCTACACACCAGATTATCTACAATGTAAAATATAAGACACACATACATACCATATATTAAATATAATGCAAACACTTTGTCCATATAGATTCTCAATAAAATAGAAAGAACAAACTTCTATTAATTAATAAAACGAATTTCACTACAAAAAACAAGCTTTTAGTGTACTACTCTATCACAAACTTGCACTTTTGTGGACATTTTAGTTTTCCAAATCATCGTAGATGGAAGAAACAAAGAGCATAAAGGATCATCAATTAGGATATCAAAAAAATTATAAAACACCTGAAGACTCAAGAATCCACTTCCTTCTATCATTTGACTCAATACACCAATTAAAGTTATTAATCGAAGAGAGCAGTGACACCGAATCCATAGAATCTCTATCATTAAGATGCCTACGAAACCCAAAATTCTAATGATAAGAAGAATGACACATCGATGCAATAGTAGACCCATTTAAACGAGATAAATGATAAAGATGTGAAAAAAGGCAAGAAAAAGATAATGAACCAATCCATACATCCTCCCAAAAACAAACTCTGTCTCCATTACCCACCATGAATGTCACATATTGAGAATGCCACGCAAATCCCTGATGAATGAACTTTCATGGGCATCGATAGGTTCCCGTCTCAACTCCTCCCATCCATTAGCTTTTAATCCATATTTGCTCTTAAAAACCAAATTCCATAGAGAATTTTGTTCTAGCGAGAATCTGTAAAGCCATTTCTCAACTAAAGTAACATTTCTTGTCTTCAAATTTTTCATTGCTAGCCCACCCTTAGCTTTAGTTCCTGAAATCACCTCCCATTTCACCGAATGATCCTTTTTTCCTCACCATTTCCTTTCCACAAAATATCTCGTCATTTTCTCAATTCTCATTGCGATCTTCCTTGACACCTTAAAGAGAGAGAAAATAAGTAGGTGAGTTAGTCAAAACTGATTGAACCAAAGTTCACCTACCCCAATAGAAATATAAGCTCTCTTCGATCCATCTAATCTTCTCTTCACTTTTTCCATAATAGGGTCCCAAAATACCAAAGATAAGGGATTCCTTCCCAAGGGAAGACCTAAATACTTTAATGGTCACTCACCCACTCCACATCCCAACATTCCTGCCAATCTACAGATATACCAACTATCAAACTTTTCTCCATATTGACCCTTAACTTAGATACCCACCCAAATACCTCCACTATGTTTTTGAAATTAATGAATTTCTCCTCATCACCCCCTGAGAAAAAGATGGTATCATCAACAAATTATAGATGTGACACAAACATTCCATCTCTCCCAATTACAAAGCCTTTAGCAAGATTATATCTTTCTGCTTTCTTTATTATCCTACTCAACTAATCAACCATTAAAATAAAGAGAAAATTGGATAATAGATCGCCTTGTCTCAAATCTCTAGATGCCTTAAACTGTCTCCAGGGCTTGCCATCATCATAGTAGAGAAATTCATAGATTGCAAACACTCATTAATCCATCTTTTCCACTTCGATCCAATCTTTCACCTCCAAGACATTGTTTAAAAAACTCCAATTCACAGTCTTATGTTTTTTCAAAATTAATTTTTAAAACAACACCCTCCTTGCCCCTTAACCTATAGTTCTCCACCACCTCATTGGCTACATCTAAAATTTGTCTTTCTTTGACAAATGCACCCTTATGATCCGAGGTAGTCTCACTAAGAACCTCTCTTAACCTCAGTTGATAACACCTTTGCAATGATTTTATCTCTAAGGGGGGATGGGTTAATGTTAGTGCAGTTTTTGTTTGCTAGTATCCCTATCTATTTTTTCTCTCTTTAAAATGCCTTGCTTGGTGGCAAAGAAGATTGAAGGGATGATGAGAGATTTTCTATGGGAGGGATGTGGGGAAGGAAAAAAAATAATTTGATTAAATGAGAGATTGTGTCCAGGCCTAAGGTAAAGGGTGGTTTATTGGTAGGAAACTTGTTGATGAGGAATGTGGCTTTAGTAGGAAAATGGTTTTGGAGGTTTCATTTGAAGCAAGATTCGTTGTGCCATACGATTATTAGAAGCAAATATGGGGTTATAGGTTAATGGGTGAGATGTCAATGGGATTGAAAGGGATACCTTTCGGAGTCCATGGAAATTCATTTCACTGGGATTACCTAACTTTTCTAAGAGGGTCAAGTTCATGGTGAGAAATGAGTTGAAAGTAAGGTTTTAGGAGGTGTTTGGAGGGGAAAGTTTCTTTTTCTCGTTTATTCCCTCATCTTTATCATCTTTCTTGTTATCATGGTAGATGAATTAATTCTTTAGTTTCTTCTTCTTCTATTCCGATTACTTGCGATTTTGGATTTTGTAGGAACCTCAATGATAGGGAGTATTTAGAATTTTTGGGACTTCTTTCCATACTTCATGATGTCTCATTGTCTCCAAATTCTTTAGATAAAAGAGTTTGGATTAGTGATTCTTTGGGTATTATTTCTTGTAAATCTTATTTTGAATCTTTAATTGGTGGTTCTTCACTTCCATTTTTTAACCCGTCTTGGAAGATTTGGAGGGCCAATGCCTTTAAAGGTGCAAGTGTGTGCATGGGTAATTGCTCATGGCAAGATTAATACCAATGATGTGCTTCAAAGAAGACTTTTGCATTGTCTTTCATCGCAGTGGTGCGTTTTGTATAGAGGTGATGGAGAGGCTGTGAATCATTTTTTTTTGTACTGTCCTTTGACACTTTCATTATGGTATAAATTGTTTGAGATTGTTGGCACTTCTTGGGTGGTCCGAGATCAACGACATCTATGGTTAGTATGGATTTTAGGGGTTTGGGAGGAAGTTGAAAAGGAAAACCTTTGGACAATGTGTTTTTTTGCTCTCATTTGGGTGACATGGATGGAGAGAAATGCGAGGATTTTTGAAAATAAGAACGAAGAAGTTGAATGTTTATGACATTGGTTACAATTGTTGGCTTCATTATGGGCACCAGCGATTAAAGAGTTGGATAATTTTCCTCTTTTTAGCATTAATGCAAGTTGGACAACTTCTTGCAGATTGTATTTTTTATTGTGATGCCTTTGTTGGGTTGGATAACTTGTCCACCTATGATTGGTTTTGTAACACTTTTTTTGATTAATTAATAAAATTGTTGTGTCTTATCAAAAAATAAAGGTTAGACACCAGGCTAGTTGGTCTAAAATCCTTAATTCTCTAGGAAATGTCCTCCTTTGGGAAAAGGCAAATAAAAGTAGCATTTGTTATTGCATTCTCCACTCCATTATGGTATAATTCAACAAAAACTTTCATCAAATCCTACTTGACCACATCTCAACAATCCAAAAAAACTGTCATAGTCGAATTCATCCGACTCAGAGGCCTTATCCCTCCCACACTAAAAAATAGCACGTTCTACTTCATCCTCCTCAAAAGGCCTTTCCAACCACCCGACTCTATTCTTATCAATTGGACTCCACTCTAGCCCTTCTAATCTATTCCTATGACTTCCTCTGCCGCATACAACATAGAAAAGAACTCAACAATCTTGTTTTCTATCTCTCCTTCATCTTCTACAATCACCCCATTTTCAAGTTCCAATTTATAATGAATTTCTTTTTACTCCTTCCATTTGCCACTCTATGAAAGGGCTTTGAATTATGATCATCTATTTTTATCCAATTCACCCTTGCTTTTTATCTCCAACTCACTTCCTTTTTAAACACAACCTACTCAAACCTATTTCAAAGATCCCACATCTTTTTTCTCAACGTGTCATCTAACCCCTCTCCCTCTAACATCCTATCAATCTCACTAATTATCCCCATGATTAAACCCTTTGTTATCCTAAGATCACCAAATATCTCCTTATTCCATCTTTTTGCCTTTTGTTTTACCAACTCCAATTTTTTCATAAATTTGAAACTCTCCCACCCTTGAATATTTCTATCCCCCCACTACTACCTAAACTTGCACTTTAAATCATGATGTTCTAACCACATATTCTCCAACCTAAAAGGGCAAGGACCACATCTAACCACAGAAGTATCAAGAGCAATAGGACAATGATCCGAAACAACCCTATTAAGAACCTCCTTTCTAACTCCCAAAAAACAATTCTCCCCCTCGGCAGAGGAAAGGAACCTATCCAACCAGTAATGAACTAGATTTTCCTTAAAATTTGACCATGTAAAGGTACCATTAGTCAAAGTAGGGTCTCTCAAGCTTGTTTCCCTCATGAAAGAGTCAAAATCCCTTATACTCCTCATCACTCTCTTTGCATTCAATTTAGAAATGTATCTAATCACATTTGAAATCACCACTAACACCCTAATGAGGACTACAAAGACCAAACAAGTTTGCCAATTCCTCCCACAACCTTTTTCCTTTCCCTAGGACAATTTGGACCATACACCCCAGTTAACCACCACTCTCCTCCATCCATACTCTTAATTCTAACAGAAATTGTGAATTCCTCCTCTTTTGATTCCTTCACAGTTATTGACCTATCATCCCATGTTATCATTATTCCCCCTGGCGTCTTGCAAGATGGTAAATAAATCCAATTCCTAAACCTATAGTCCCATGCACCTTTAACCAATCTCCTATCAACAACCTCCTTGGATTCTTGTAAAGTCGCCACATTTTGACATTCCTTTACAATCAACTCCTTAATTGAACTACTTTTCATTTTCGACCCAATACCTCTGACTTTCCAACTGATAATCTTCATCTAGAACCATCAACACCTTTGTCTTGCTTCCTATATATCACTCCATCATAATTTATCCCATACTTTAGATTCCCAAGTTCCCGAACCACTTTTGGTTTTCCCACACTTCTCCCTTCACCTTTTTTCCTACTTTTCTTTCTATTGTGAACTAATGATAAATCCATTTTTTCCAATAAATTTTTCAAGATGGACAATTTTTCATCATCAGACAATAAAAACTCATCATTCCCATCCTTATTCTCATCCTTATCCCTCCACAACTCAGGTATCAACCTAGTCCTATCAATTTCATAGCAATTTGTAGCTACAGTCACAATAGCCTTAGACTCAGCAGGAACAAAATTTCATATAGCATCCTGGTCCTCAATAGACAGTATATGATCAAAGCAACCAATATCTTGTGGCGCCAACTGGACTAAGTTAGTAACTCTATCTTTGCCCATAAATGCAACTCTATCTTAGTAGAGATATTTTGGCGTAGCATATAATGATGTCTTAAAAGCTGTTGCAAATGCATCCCATATTTCTTCGATTGCACATGCCTAAATTTAACTAGTATGTATTTCACAGATACATCCTAATGTGAGATTTCTGAGGGGACGATCCATTGAGAATTATGAGGAGTTGCGTGTCATCTTTGACAACAATTATGCAAGTGGATGCTGCTCTGGAACTGGTGCCAAAAGTGGTGTTAATCCAGCTTCCAACAATGAACAGATAGAAACTCCGTTGCACATCATGCTGGGTGGTGGGGAGATGAACCAGGAAAATACCAGTGAGAGCACGCAAGGTTCATCTCATCGGACAAGAACTAGACCTTCATTATCACGTTCTAAACAGCCGTCTAAGAAGAGGCGTAACAGTGATGTGATGGTGGAAATGATGAACGCTATTGCAGCAAATATTGGTAGGATAGCTGATGCTTTGACAGGGAGCAACCAATCTGTGTGCTTGGATGAACTGTTTGAGATGGTGCAGAACATTCCTGGCTTTGATGACGATCTTATTATTGAGGCATGTGAGTTTCTTTCTTTTGATGAAAAGAGGGCCAAGATGTTCTTAAAATTGGATGAGAGGTTAAGGAAAATGTGGTTGTTAAAACGCTTGCGTGGTCACGCTATTTAAAATTCAAATAACCTGTGTTGGTACCTGGATGTGCACTTTCTGCTTACGTGAATAGCTGCTTGGTGTACAATTGTCTGGTTTCACACTATTTCCCCCCTTCTTATCTCTGTTGATTGTTTGGTTTTATATTTTATTATCCATTGGCTTTTTTACTTGACATAATCATGGGTGGTTTTCTCCATATCTCGATAGGCTTTTTTTACTCCGCACTTGGATGGAGTATGGGTTATTGGATTCTACCATACTGTTGTTGTGCCACTGTTATTTGCCTCAGAAGTATCGTAAGAGATTGCAAGGTATCCATTTTGTGAAGTAGCTGGGTTCGGTTCTTTTATGTTTTTTTTTTTTTGTGAAGTTCATTATGCGTTGGAGTTTGCACTTAGTAGGTGTTTGTGGAACTGTTGTGCTAGGGGATTTTTATTAGTCTCTGCTTTTATTAATTCTTTTTGCGTCTTTGGTATATTGGGGGTTTGAGTGTGTATGATGCTCAACTCCTCCAGGTTTTCCATCTGGGGCCAGTTTGTTTTGTGGGGTTGGGTGGATTTGGAGGCTGAAATTTGCCTAAATAGTCCAATAGGCCTTTAAATTCGTTGTTTGGTTGGATATGTTTTTCCAAATTTTAGAGGCTCTCATGGTGAAGATCTGAAGATTGGAGTGGGTTAAAGTCCACATATGTAGGCTTGAGTTGAGCAAACCCAGGGGGTGTGGTGTTTTAAAGTCCACCTTTTGTGGCTGGGCTCTCAAAAGAATTTGCTGGAACAACATCAAACCAAACTGTTGGTTTTTGTAGGTTAATTAGGTCTAGCAATCTAAGACACTGACTCGTGAAATCGATAACAACCTGACACTAATTTAATGAGTTTGGATGTATTCTTAATGAATTTGGATGATTAACAAGTTAACTCGTTAGATATGTAAAATAAACGAATCGGTTATGTATTTAACTCATAAATTTATTTCAAGCCGTTTAATCCGTTAATAGTGGTATTATAAATTTTCAACAAAAAAAAAATTAGATTTCTTAACTTCCGTCTCACCTCAGGAATGGTGATTTTTTTCATATTCTTTGTTGTGCACACACTTTTTAGCTCAGCCATAATTTATTGTTATAATAAATAGGTCAAACATATATAATGCGTGGTGAGTTGTTTTTTTTGTGTGAACTTAAAAAATTCTAACCGATTCTCTTATTTAAAGAGTGACACACAAGTTATGTTGGATAACTCGTTTAATAAATGAGTTGTGTATGGGTATAATAGTTAAAATCGTTTATATAAACGAATGGAATATAAATAAAATATGAGAATTTTTTACTGACACAATTGTCAGGCCTAAGGTTAAGTGAAGCAATTCTTTTTGGCACAGCAACAGGGAGCTGCTGAAATCATTCTTGAAGGGAATGCTACTGATGTTCTGAAGCAATTCACGGTGGATGCAGAAGGGTCCTCTTCTATGGGTCGTAGAGTAGCCCAAATTGTTAATGAGCTTTTAAAAAAAAAAAAAAAAAGGTTTTTTGGAAGTCGATACACTTAATTAGACTTATTTGATAAAAAGTACATAGAATAAAATGTTAGTTAAAAAGACATAAATGCTCATTTTAAGGTCATTTAATTCAAAGTCTCTTATCTTTAATGTACCTTGATTCATGTGTGTTTGTTAATACATATAAATACGTATTTAATACACCTTTAATTCATGTATATTTGTTGATACATGTAAATATATATATATATATATATATATATATATATATATATATATATATATATATATACTTATTTATATATAAATATATGTATTAAAGTTCTCTTATAAAACTAGAAGATGTTTAATGCACCACTTTTTAAAGAAAAGTGGTATATTAAATACACATGGATTAATGGAGGGCAAAAAAGTCACAATAAAAATAGATAAATTCAAATTATTTACTTGGATACAAATAAGTATCAAAATTAAGTATTTAATAACCCTAAATTTTTTAGTGTGTATTTTTTACCAAATAAATCCCTTACAATTTACCCTAAAAAAAATTAGAGTTTATGAGGTGGCGATCGTTCGTTCGGTGACAAGGAAATCGGGTAGTAACTAACTAGTTTAGCAATGTCATAGGCAATGTGATTGTATGATATGGGCATGCACCGGAGTTTGCAATGTCGCACCTTTTTTTTAATATTCGAACGAACACGAATAAAATTCACTGTTTCTATTTAATGAGTGGATTGGCAGTTAAATTTTATTTATATTATGCGTGGAGATTGATTGATTACCGAACTATCATTTTGTTGATCCTCAAATTTGGTTACTCTAATTTTCAAATCGTATTAAATTTAAATATAACGAATTTAATGGTGAATAATTTTATAATTTCGATGAAATTGATTCCCCTCCTCCGCCATTCCATTTAGTTAGACTTGCAAAAATTCATTCATAGATTAAATAAAATTTACATGGTAAGACTTTGAAGTCTCTCTATGGAAATTTGCAAGTAAATAAGAAGTAAAAAAAATTTATTATGACTAAACGAGATGTACCACTAAAACGATGAAATTTTTAAATCAATTATCAAATAATTCTATTTTGCCAAAATTTCACTGAATTAAGTTGTAATTTTTTATATTATAATAATGGTACCCCTAGTCTATTCAATTTTACAAATTGATCAAATTTAAAAGGGTAATTCTATGATGTCGGAAAAAAAATTAGGTACCATATTAAAAATTACCCTTTTTACTGATCCAATTGTATGTTTTAAAGATAAAATTATAATTATTTGAGAAATTTTATGATTGATCATAAATTTTCTTAAACAATTATAATTTTTATTTTATGAGTTATAACTTAACTTTAAAATTATAATTTTTATGTTGATCAAAACATTTTAAAATCAATCATACTGTATACAAATTATAACTAACAAAACGTTCCCAATTTGAAAGTGACATTGAGTTATCAATTAGATACCATATCGAGAATTACCACTTTTAATGGTAATGTTACATTTGGTAAAGGTAAAATTAAAAGTTATGTTCGATCATGAATTTTCTTAAACAAATGTAATTTTTTTAGGAGTTGTAACTTAAATTTTAAAATTTATAACTTAAACATAAAAGTTATAATTTTTATGATCAATTACAACATTTTAAAGTTGATTATATAATTTGAATTTAGGGGTAAATATTATAGTTGGTCCTAAACTTTCTCTCTAGTTTTAATTTGATCTCTAAATTTTCAATTGTCATGATTTAATCCCTTAATTATTAATTTTGTCTCAACTAAATCCTTTTGTTCATTTCTACCGTTAAATCAAAATAGAAACATATGATTTAACACTTGAAATTTATCAAATTGGGCTGGTTTTTGATTGATCTAATGGCAAAAATAGATGAAAGAATTTAATTGAGACGAAATTGGTAGTTTATTTTTTTGTCAGAACGAAATTGATAATTGAAAAACTAAATTAAAACAATTAGGATTAATTACACTAGAGGTCCCCAAAGTATGGAATTTATTTTATTTTGATCTCTAATGTTTTAATTGCATCATTTTGATCTCTGACATATTAAATATATTTTTATATAATCCTTCAAACAGACAACATCCAGATTGCTAACGATTTGTTTATTATAAATTTATTACGTAATACTTAAATATGGACAAAATATAATTTTGATAGCTCATAAACAAAATTTGGGTAACTCTTAACAAAAAATGTGTAATATGAGTAACTTTTGATTAAAATTTAGTTCATAATCAAAACTGTGTAATTTCGATAACTATTTAACCAAAATTATTTTTTTGTTCATATTTAAATATCATGTGACAAGTTTATGATAAAAAATCGTTAACAATTTGGACGCTATCTGTTTGAGAGACCATATAAAAACATGCGTAATATTTCAAATATCAAAATAATCTAATTAAAATATTAAAAATTAAAATTAGACAGCAGAATTAACCAAACAAGTTTAAAAGATAAAAAAAGGAGATAAAATTGAGGTAGCAATTCTCGATACTTTAGTCTTTCCCGATTTGAAAGTCACGTTGAGTCATCAGTTCGCCGGAGGCCATCCTCCGCCGTTTCTCCGCCAGTCGCCACCCCAAAACCCAGCGACGGTGTTTTGAAACAAGGCTTTGTTGTCTTTCTATGTTCAGAAATGCTCACACTCTTCGCCTCCCCCCCAAACTCTCATTCAAACTCAAACAAACTCACACTCAACACCTCTCTCTCTCAATCTCCACCACCACCACCACAACACCACTATGGACTCATCTCTCGTCACCCACTCACACTCACCCCACTATCCTCCCATTCTGTTCCTCCACACAGTCCCTCCAACAAACCCAACAGACCCATGCAATCGCCATCCTCACTGGTCTTCTTCCACGTAGTGTCTCTATCTCTGCTGCTCTCATTCTTCGCTACGCCACCTTTGGAGACCCAATAGCTTCTCTCGTTCTCTTCGAAAAAACAGTTCCGTATTGTCGCACTGCATTCTTGTGGAACACTCTCACACGAGCTCACACCATTGCTGGAGTCCATGATGGGTTCAAAACATACAATCGAATGGTGCGGGATGGTGTTAAGCCCGATGGACATACGTTCCCTTTTGTTCTCAAGGCTTGTTCGGATTATTCGGAGGTTGAGAAGGGTATGGAGGTTCATGGATTGTTGTTCAAGCTGGGTTTTGATAAAGATGTTTTCGTGAGTAATACCCTTTTGTGTTTCTACGGTGGGTGTGGTGGTCTGAGTGATGTAGATATGGTGTTTGATGAAATGGTTGAAAGAGACGTTGTGTCGTGGAATACGATGATAGGAGTGTTTTCCGTCAATGGGTGTTATGCAAAAACGCTTGATTTGTTTCAAGAGATGAAGTTGAGATCTGGCTTTAAGCCGAATGTAGTTAGTATTGTGAGCGTTTTGCCGGTCTGTGCGGGACTTGAGGATGAGGTGATGACTAGTAGGGTTCATTGTTATGTTGTAAAGGTAGGTTTTGATTGTCATGTCACTGCTGGTAATGCTCTGGTTGATGCTTATGGAAAATGTGGGAATGTGATGGCGTCAAAGCGAGTTTTTGATGAAATGGTTGAGAAGAATGATGTTTCTTGGAATGCTATTATTGTTAGTTTGGCTTATAGAGGGTGTCATAAAGATGCCTTAGATATGTTTACATTAATGATTGATGTGGGAGTAAAACCAAACCCTGTTACCATTTCTAGTATGCTACCAGTGTTGGTTGAACTAGAATGTTTTGCTGCAGGAAAAGAACTTCATTGTTACAGCATCAGAATGGGTATGAAATCCGATATTTTCATTGCCAATTCTTTAATGGATATGTATGCGAAATCAGGACACTCAAATGAAGCATCAAATATATTTTTCCAGATGGACACAAGAAATGTGGTCTCATGGAATGCCATGGTTGCTAACTTTGCTCAAAATAGGAGTGAATTGGCGGCGATAGGACTTGTCAGAGAAATGCAAGTTCATGGTGAAATTCCTAACTCTCTCACTTTCACAAATGTTCTTCCGGCTTGTGCACGAATGGGCTTTCTTCGCCCTGGAAAAGAAATACATGCCAGGTCTATCAGGACAGGGTCTGCCTTTGATTTATTCGTCTCAAATGCTTTGACAGACATGTATGCCAAGTGTGGGTGCCTAAACCTTGCCCAAAATATATTTAACATCTCACTTAAAGATGAAGTGTCGTACAATATCCTAATTGTGGGCTATTCCCAAGCTAGTGATTCCTCAGAATCTTTTACTTTATTTTCAGAAATGAGGCTGGCGGGAATGAATCATGATACTGTTTCCTTTGTGGGAGTTCTCTCAGCTTGTGCAAATATTTCAGCAATCAAGCAAGGAAAGGAGATTCATGGATATGTAGTGAGGAAGCTTTTTCATACTCATCTCTTTGTTGCAAACTCACTCTTGGACCTTTATACCAAATGTGGATGCATTGACCTTGCTAGGAATATTTTTGATCGGATCCCAGACAAGGATATAGCTTCATGGAATACTATGATCATGGGTTTTGCTATGCTAGGTGAATTGGATACCACAATCAATCTCTTCGAAGCCATGAGGGAGGACGGCGTGAAATACGACTCAGTTTCTTATATTGCTGTTCTGTCAGCTTGTAGTCATGGAGGATTACTTGAGAAAGGAAGGAAATATTTTGATGACATGCTTGTTGGGGATATTAAACCCACAAAAATGCACTATGCATGTATGGTTGATCTTCTTGGCCGAGCTGGACTTATGGAAGAAGCAGTAGAGCTCATCAAAAGATTGCCAGTTGAAGCAGATGCCAATTTATGGGGTTCTCTCCTTGGGGCGTGTCGATTACACGGGAATATAGATTTAGGTTGTTGGGCAGCTGAGCATCTATTTAAGCTGAAGCCGGAAAACTCCGGGTATTACACACTTCTTTCAAACATGTATGCAGAAGCAGGGAGGTGGGATGAGGCAGATAAGATTAGAGAATTCATGAAGTTAAAGGGAGTGCAGAAGAATCCTGGGTGCAGTTGGGTTCAAATTGATGATCAGGTACAGGTGCATTCTTTTGTTGTTGGAGGCCATTGATTCGATGTCCATGGCTTGACGAACCTGTTTTAAGTATTATTTTTTTGCCAAAATTTGGGCACTTCCATCGAGAGGCGATTGAAGAAGGCAAAGTAAGCATGGCATGAATATCATCGGGCTCTCGGAATGCTAGTTGAGGTGTTGGCCAAGAAAATAAGATCAATCATTCTTGAATGTTCTTTTGCTAAAATGGTATTCAGCTTGATTCATGATGGTGGGAATTTTTATACCAAAAAAATAAATAAATTATCCTTTTTGCAGATAATTTAAAACTTTTATCAGTGTTTTATCGTTATTATAGGTGTTTTTATTACTCTTGTGATAACTATTTTTACCATTTTTTTTTTATATTTACCACTTTTGCAATAATTATTTTTACTATTTTTTTCGATACCACAACATTGGTAAAAACAATTACAATAATAATAAATACATCCACAAATATAAAAATTACAGGAGACAACTACTAAATTTTTTCCAATTGGTCAGAATTTTACTGTTTGAATGTCACTTAAGGAAACACTCTGATCAAAAGTTCTCATTATGTACTAGTTGATTCTCCACCCTTTCCTGGGACATTGAACCATGTTTGTTTCCCCGCATAAAAAACATACAGCAACCACAATATCCCCAGAATACATACTAACAAAGGATGAAAGGGATTGCAGTTGGATATGATTACAGTCGGCTGGATGTGTCTAGATTGGATGGGATTGTCTGAATGTTAGCAAATGATGAGGGGAAAAACAGTACTCCCATTTTTAGTTAAATTGAAATATAAAAAGCTTATATTCTAACTCATACAAAAAGCTACACATATTCAGATTTTGAGGCCATTGTGATTTGTAGTGCAACAGGCAACTAATGAGGCGAGAGAATTTACTGCATGATCAGATGGCCCAGAATGTAAAGATCTGCTGGGGAAAGGCTTAATGCTTCCCATTACTGAGTCCAAAAACCGAAGCTTGGACAAGCTGGGATGCAGTTGGCACCTCTGGAGTGTTGCAGTTGTAGCCATGTCCTCAAATTCCTTTTGCACCCTTGCCTTCCCACTCTTTATACTAGCTTCCTCTACCATTAAGACAAGGAAAGCAGGACATTTTCACCCCTTTTGGTTGCCATGAAAAGTTGAATCTTCAAGGGTCAACCATCAATCACAGAACAGCTGAAACCCCAGGAAATCTGATATTGGGGTGATGTTCAGGATCAAAACCATTATAATGTTAAACAATAAACCATTGATCAGAGAGGATAAAAATTCACAATCAAATGCTATGAAGGGTGACAAATGACTGCAATACATGAAGAGTCAGCATCCAAAGCCCAAATACCTAACTCATCAAGCCGTTTTTGTATTGAATTCAATCGTATCTCAGAAGACCAGAAGGCAATCTTCTTTCCATTCCCCAACGAGGTTTGATTAACATCAAAGGCATTGATGTTTGCGCCAAAGCTCATCCCATCAACCCAGGTGAATTTCACACTACACCATTCTAGTGTCTTTGCTACTACATATGCAAAATTACTGCCCTCCATGGAAACTGATTCTTTAGTTATCAAAGAACTTGCCATCAAAGCAACCTTGTATGTAAAATCGTCAACCCAAGTTTTCAAAGCAGAAGATGAGCTCCTGACAAAAAGAAAGGTAGAGTTTGTCCCAACGTAGAAATTGTACTTGGGGTCAAAGAAATCGACTAATGAATCACTGGTAACTGGAAGAAAGTTTCCATCCAGCACCCACGTACTATACCCGAGCTCCAAGCATTTCTTAACTACATAGGCCTTCACAAAAATCTCCTTGATCAGTTCTGCACTGAATTCTTGAACTCTTATTGATTTGTAAGCTTTAATACTGTCTGAAAATTGATCCACGTCAATCATAGGATGCCCCCTTCTCGCAAGATCAAATAAAAAATCAGATTTTGGGCCCATAAAAATGAAGTTCCAAATATTTAGCCTCTCAAACTGGCAGAGTAAGTTCCTTGTCACTGCCTCTGATGCCCTATACAAGCTTACAAGTACAATAGTCTCTAGTTTCTGCACAGAGTGAAGGACGTATCCAAGATCATCGAAACTCCTCACCACTCTATCAGGAAGTACTTCTCTGAAACAGAAATCATAGCACTTCAGACTACTCAAAGACTGCATCTCCAAAAGGTTAAAATCAAGAGCATTTTCTTCCAATAAGTATGAGTCAGGCCCTGCTGTTTTCCCATAGTTAACACCAGCATCCCTATGAGAGACACTGAGGGCTCGTTCGCGTAAAAAATTGGTATATATATTGAAATACCCATGCGTATGGATAAACTTAATGAACCAAGGAGTCCATATTCTCTCCCCCAGTTTTTTGTACCATCCTGTTGTCACCTACATACCCATTTGATTTGTACGTAAGATATAACTAATATACTGCATCTAAAATCATGAAAAGACAAACCATAAGGGAGAGCCATGAAGTGTATAGTGGTAAAATACGTTACCATCCCCTCGAGAAATGGCTTCATGCCCTTCGCCTTGTGGGTGTCATACCACAAACGGAACTCCTTCCAGGGTCTTGGAAACAAAAGCTGACCCCAAGTGCCAACCAGAGGATACAAGAAAAGGCGAGTTCCACTATCTAATTGCATTTTGTTTCCATGTTTACCTGCAGTCAGTATTCCGGAACCCAATTAATCAATTGGACTGTGAGCAGATCAAAATTTTTTAAAAAAATATCTGGCATGTTCTTTTGTTTTATGTTATGTTTTGGCTATAACCCTGACAATATTAGGTCCTCCCCCAACACACCCCAAAAGTAGATAAATAACTGTAGGAATATGAAATTTTCCTTTTAGGTCTCGCCCATAATTAATCAGAAGGTCCATCTATGAGTAAAAACAGTCTCTTTCCCACCACATTTAGTTAAATTGGTACTGGTACAAAAATAACATTATCCACTATGAAACACGGATACTTCATCGAGTTACCTGCTCGTGAGATACTCGACGATACATATTGGATACTTCTCTGATGTATCCGATAATAATACAATATTTTGAATATTTCACGAATACTTTTGTATCAGAGCAAATATATATTGGAGTAATATTGATAGGAAACAGAAGCATTTTATTAATAAAAGCTTGCAAAAAACATATAAAAGGTTGGATAAGGAATCCAGCCAATAGACAAAAAGACCAAGGAAAAAGAAAAAATATAATCATTCACAAGAAGCTTTCTATCTTGCCAAAATACTAAACAAATAATCCAACCACATCCTCACTTCTATCTTTGAAGATTCTTACATTTCTTTCTTTCTTTCTAAATTATCAATTTCACAAAGTCACTCCTTTTTCTCTCCGACCAATGCCTTTCAAATCTTCAATAAACAATGAACTAGATGACAAAGGAGACACCCAATTCAAACCGACGCAAGTAAACAACTTACATCATAAATAACCAGTAATAGGACAATGTAAGAATAAATGATCAATGCTTTCAAATCACTTTTACACATCACACACCATTGAGGGTAAAGACAAGTTGTAGGTCTCTTTTTCTGAAGTTTATCATTGGTATTAATCTTACCATGTATGCAAAAACTTGCACCTTAATGGGTACTTTGGCTATCCAAAATTCCAAATCATGATAGCAGGCAAAAAGAAATGACATGAAGAATCATCAATAATAGAACCTAAAAAAGACTAACAAGAAACACCCCGGACGACTCACAAACCCATTTCCTCTAATCAATAGACTCTTGACTCAAAAAATAATAATTAAGGACATTGTTGGAAATATAAAAACCTAGTTTATTAGGGTTTATTTGTTTTACCTTTTTTATCCTTATTGTAAACTTTCATTAGCTGTATATACAGGGCTCTACATTTAGTTTGTATCCCTTGTTACTCTCAACTACATCAAGTTGGTATCAGAGCCACAGCCCTAACCCTAACCCTAACCCTAGCCCCTCCTTCCCATTGCAGCACCACACTGCCACCAGCCACCGCGACTGCTCCAGTTCAGCAACACAAACCCACCAACCCAGCTGCCCAATTCAGCAACACAATTCCACCGTGACTGCATACTGCCCAGCCATACTTCAGCAATACAAACGCACCAACCCAGCTGTCCAATTCAGCAACACAAATTCACCGTGACTGCATACTGCCCAAATCCACCAATCCCACAAACTGCGACCTGCTTTGATACTTCCCAAATCCACCGACATACTACCACAAACCCACCAATCCCACAAACTGCGACCTGCTTTGATACTTCCCAAATCCACCGACATACTACCACAAACCCACTCCACCGACAAACGAACACAAACCCACATACCAGCCCTCCACTGAAACAACCTCTGCCTTCCACCGAAACAACCCAACACCGACAAAACACCGACAGCCCTCACATACCAGCCCAACCCCAGCTAACACCAAACGAACCCAGAAACTCCACCGACCCAATACACCAAACGAACCCAACCACTCCACTGCCCATACCAACTGCCCATATAATAATAATACTAGACCACCTCAGATCCAACCCAATAAATCGAATAACATATTAAATTAGCCCAGCAACCCAGTAAAACTGAACTCCTACGGCTGGGTCATTGTCCAGCCCACTGGGTCACAATTTTCGTCGCAATTTCCGTTGTGGCTTTGTCCTAGGACTTTTTTAGGAGGGAATGAATCCTCTTCTCCGGTGATCTATTTTTGATGCAGTAGATCACTTATTTATCTTTATTGGATTTCTGGGCACCGTGACCTTGATTATTTGGGAGCTTTCTGGACCTTCTTTATCTGTCGCTACTGTTCGACTGGAGGTATATTATTCTCCCTTATTTTATCCCTCTATTTATCTTAGAGTTATTTTTCTGTTACGAGTGTCATAGTATTATGATGATATGACTACTACCGAGGGAGTTGAGACTCCTACCGTTGAGACATCTGTTAGTACTTCCACCGGGTATAGAGGTTGACAACGCTCGGCCCAGCGCCGTCAGGGTACCCCATGTCAGTTCAAGCACAGACCATGTCAGCCTCATCTTGATGCAATTTATCATATTCTTCGGTACCTCAAGTCTTGTCCTGGACTTGGGTTGTTCTATGCATCAGGATCTCAGATTGGTTCTCTAGCCTGTTATTCAGATTCAGATTATGGGGGAGCATGTGACGATCGATCTACTACGAGCTTCTATGCTTTTCGAGGGACTCATCTTATCTCTTAGAAGAGCAAGAAGCAGTCAGTTGTCTCTCGCTCATCAGCAGAGGCAGAGCATCGGGCACTAGCAATTGGCACATGTGAGATTATCTGGCTACGATCGATTCTTGGCGAGTTGGGATTTTCAGTGACTTCTTCATCTACATTATATTGTGATAATCGATCTGCTATTCAACTCGCTTCTGACTCTGTATTACACAAGAGGACGAAGTATATAGAGATCGATGTTCACTTCCTTCGGGAGAAGGTTAGCAGTGGTATTGTCGCCCCATCATTCGTGGAGACCAGTGATCAGGTTGCGGATGTGTTTACCAAACATATCACTCTATCCATTCTTCGAGACTCCGTTGTTAAGCTTGACTTAGTTGATATTTTTGCGCCTAACTTGAGGGGGAGTGTTGGAGATATAACAACCTAATTTATTAGGGTTTATTTTGTTTTATCTTTTTTTATCTTTATTGTAAACTTTCATTAGCTATATATACGGGACTCTACATTTAGTTTGTATCTCTTGTTACTCTCAAATACATCAAATGACATCAATCAAAGAAATAAACTCCCCCATTTCCATATCATGAAGACTTCTACAAAAACTAAAATCCCACGAATATAGATGATCATAAGATTGAAACAATGGATACATCATGATAACAAGAAACATAATAAAGACGAGGAAACAAACAAAACAAAGGATACTCCCCCACCCATAAATCCTCCGAAAAATGAATTCTTACCCTTATTACCAACCATAGCCCGAGCATTTTGAGAAAACCTCGTCAATTTCTGAGAAATAAATTTTCATGGACTTCGAAAACATTCCCCTTCAACCCTACTCAAATCCATACATTGGCATATAATCCATATTTGTTCTTGATAACTAAATGTCACAGAGAGTTTTGCCCTCGTGGGAATCTCCAAAGCCACTTGCCAATTAGAACAATATTTCTTGCTTCAAATTCTCAATTGAAAGACCACCTTTATCCCGAGTCCTAGAAACAATCTCCCCACCCTATCAAATGATCCTTCTTTCCCTCATCATTATCTTCACACAAAAAATCTCTCTTCATCTTCTCAATTTTCTTAACAATTTTTCCAAGCATCTTAAATAAGAATAAGAAATATGTGGGGATACTATTTAAAACAAACAACAATAGAGTTAATCTTCCCCCTCTAGAAATAAAAGCACTCTTCCAATCATCTAATATTTTTCTCATTCTTTCCACCATTGGATCCCAAAAATATGGTAATAATGGATTACTACCACCCAATGGTAAACCTAAACACTTAAGAGGCCACACTCCATGTTACACCACATTCGTTCCACAACTCTATTGATTTTAACCTAATGTGAGTTAGTGCAAATTCTTGTCTATGTTCACCTAAACTTGACCCAATACCAAAAACCTCTACAATATTTTTAAAATTAGCTACTTTATCCTTGTAAAAAAAAATATTGTATCATTGATAAACTACAAATGTGTCCACAGTATCCTATTCCTGCCTACCATAAAACATTCCATCAATTTACATCTCTTAGCCTCACTCACTAAACTACTTAAACCATCCACCATTACATTAAAGAGAAAAGGAGAGAAGGGATCGCCCAATCTCAACCCTCTAGAAGCCTTAAATTTACCATAGAATTTTCATTAAGCATAATGGAGAAATTCATAGAAAACATCCCGACAACCAACTCCTCCATTTATCACCAAAGCCTCAATATATATAATGTTTGAATTTAATCTTTGATGTCTCCTTTTGAATTACGTATCATACAATACATTAATAAAAATTCATGACTTTGAAGATACGAATTTTTTTTAAGTATTTTCTATTGTTACATGTCAAAAGAGCATAAAATGATTCTAGTTAATTGTAACCTTAGCAACAAATACTTCTAAGTAAAAATTAGTTTTGATTCCTTTAATTAGTCCATTAACGTTGTGAATATAACATAATGCTACAATATGTACTTTTTTGGAACTTTTTTTTTTTTGGCAAAAGTTGCTTATTATGTTAAAAGAATTATCAAATATATAATTTTTAAGTCGATTGATAATAGTAAAAATATGAAATATATTTTTACTATAGATGTATCATTGTCGAATCCATATCTTACTTTTTTAGATTTTGTCATATCACTATATCCGTATCTATATTCGCCCTTTATAGATTATCTAGAAATTTATTTTTAATAAATTAGAAGACGTAGGCTAATCATATAGTTATTTTTTACAACTTTAGAAGGTTTATCTTGGCTCCTGCAAATAAAAAAAATGTTCTTAGCTTCATCTTTGTAGGAATCAAAAAAATGTTCTTATCCAAATAATGGAGTATAAAAATGCAATACATCCAACAACAAGAAGTACATGAAAGGTCTACATTTTTATTCTTATTTGCAATATAATTTATAAGGTGGAAGTAAAAAAAAAACCAACTAACCAAGCCAGGAATTGAATTCAGGAACAGTGAAAGGTAAGTTATTTATCAAGAAAAATGTAAAAGATACATGCATTATATGCAGATATACAAGCAAATCTGAAATGTTATTAGAAGTACTGACTTGACAACACTTAATGATTACCTCCTGTCATTGGGGAGAGCTTTGTGCACTGAACTGTTTTTTTTTTGGTGACTAGCTCAAGAATTAGGATACCCTGTATCTAACTAAAGGCCCCAACCCCAAACTTTCTCTTCGCCTTTTATCCATTATTAATAAAATTTATCACAAACACGTACAAAGTAACACTTAAAACACTGTTATTAGTTGTTGTTTATAATTCCTGCAACCTTAACCATGAAAGTTCTGAGAGTATTGCAACCCACCATTTTTAGACCAAGTCGAATCCAGCCAAATTCTCATTTCCAATGCCTACCACCACTCTTCTAACCCATTAACAATAAACTCACAAGCGTTCATTAACCTAAGTTCAGCACAAGGCCTGCTCGTGTTGCATCAAATAGGTATGTGATTAACTCGTAAGAATTATTGCCTGGATCCCAAATGAGCCCTGAAAAGTTTATTCATGCCCCCAAATAGACAGAAGTGAACTCTAAGTCAAACTATGCCCATTCCTTATGTAATGAGAATGCATGCACTTGCAATTAAATGGTCTCTAAAAGATTATGACATTCAAAAAATCTAGCACCAAATCCCTGGTATGGCTTGTTAGCTGATTAGGAGACATCGACTGAAGGAAGAAAGCATAAAAGGCTCAGGTGTTCTTACAATCAAGGGTGTAACATGTCAATGGGTCTGCAGGCAGACCACAAAGTAACCTGTTCTTCAAAAGACAACAAAAACTAATAGTTTTATTTTGTAGTTTGTTCTTCAGAAGACAAAAAAAATATTAATCTTAATAGACTAAATTCTTACATATTCTTTTCTTTGGGGGCAAGTAACTAGATTCTTACGTATCCTTAAATGACTCATCCATACATCACAACTGGGTTGTCTTCTATTTACCTAAAAACTGACTCACTAGATTGCTTGTGGCCTCTATTTTGGCTAAAGCATATGACAGAGTAAGACTCCATTAAATTGTGGTATTTAAGATTCCTCAAAAGCTGGAAACTAGGTTCTTTTAGTTGGAAAGACTAACATGTCACAGTGCGAGGGCGAATGGAAGTCTTTTTCCCATAAGTTGAGGGCGAATGGTAGTTAGAGATATAGAAAACATCACTTTTTAAGAATGTCTGCTGCTCTCTCTGTATATAGCAGCCAGTTTGTTTCCGTAATTGAAGTTTGGGCAGCTTGTCTGGCCTATTTTTGTGTTCTGAAGAGTACTTCATCAATTTTGTGTGTCATTTCGCTGTTTAGTTTGCTTCCTCACAATAAGTTATTGTTAAATCCTCAAATTCAATCTATACCATTGATTTCTTTGATTACTTGGTACTCAGTCTGGCCTAGTTTGCACTTCTGACCCAGCACAATTGATAAATATGGACCCAACTTGAAATGTAAGTTGTAGTTTTGTCAGGGTCCCAAATGATTAAAAGCTAAATGTGCAAAACCTCAAATATAATACATTTGCTCAGCAACCGGACAGAAAATATAGGATCAAAACGAAACTAGCAAATAATACCTGGCACAAACCTTGGTCGCTGCAGGGATGCCCCGTAAATCCAAGGCCTAAAATTCGAAGCATTGTAGTAATAATTCAAAATCAATCCCCTTAAAAACCTATAATACAAAGGCGAAACCTCCAAATCATCTTCCACAACGAAAGCAAACTCGTCATCCGAGCTCGGCCACCATGCCTCCAACCACTGAGCCTGCAGCCCAACATTCGAAGTCCGATAATGCACTAACTTCTCCCCGTATTTCCACGAAAACCCATCAACAAAATTCAAAATTCGGCGCGATTCATTCAGTTTTTCATCCAGATTCACAGAACCGTTTTCTAGAACTTTGAAGTGGTCAATGAAGATGTGGAGATTGACTTTGTTGTTGTCGTAATGAGCGTTGGAGAGAGAGTGGAGACAGCGAGAGAGAGAGGCTAGGCGATCAAAGGTGAGAACCTTGATGATGAGAGTGAAATTCGGTGAATTAAGGTTCTGGATGTATACGGTTGTGAAGTTTGGGGAAGATTGAGAGAGAGGAGGTGAGGAGGGGTAGAGAGAGAAGACGAAGAGGGCGGAGAGAGATAGGAGGAGGAGGAGAGGGATGAAGTTTTTCTTTGGTGTCATTGAGGGTTAGGAAGCGAGAGAGAAGAAGGATGGCATTGTTTTGAGATTTGAGGTTCTGAGGATTGAATCTGAAGGGGTTTTTGGAGTTTGTTGGACTGCAAGATCTAGGAGATTGGAGTTGTTACTTCTGTCTGGTTTGGGGGTGAAGGGAGAAGGAGGAAAAAACATTGATTAAAACTCATTTGTTGTAAATATATTGCATAAGTAATACTGCAATATCTATATTTTATATAGGTATGGATGAAATTTAAATATGGATAAATTCTAGTCCGTAGATGTTAGTATTTGATATTATAATTTATATCCAGAGTTAATATTGTATTGGATTATTATTATAATGTGAGACTTAGATGATGTTTTCACCACATTAAAAAAATACATAGTTGGGAGTTTATTTCTCTATATTTTATATTCTTTTTGTCGTTTCTATAATTTATTTATTTTTACAATATGTTGTCAGCACTAATAACTTAAGTATTTTTCAAGTGAATTTAATGTTTAAGTATTGTTCAATTGAATTTGATAAAAATACTAAATTTCTATCCTCTTCGGACTTAAGAATTTCAAGTAAATTTCTTTTAAGAGAACCAATTTTTTTTATTTTATAATTGTCAATTCACGCATAAAAGAAGTTTGATAAGTTTTAACCACTTCGAAGAGTATTTGGTATTCATATTACTACCTCTAGAAGAGAGAGTAATAGATTATTATATAATTCTTTTAGCTCGCTTGAATTCTACCAGAATTATGCATGAGATTTCTTTTGGTTAAGTTCTTTGTATTCCTATTTTGAGTTCTAATATTCTTGTGTTTATTTATTATTTGTTTCAATATTCGTGATTTGAATAATATGCATAACTTGAGATTGTCGCTTTTGATATTTCATACATCAACTATCTTTCTTGAATTCTTGAGACTAACATTCACTTATCAACATTATATTGTTAGATTGAACTAAAATGATTGGCTATATGATAAAATTAGACATAAATAGAGCTATAATTATTAGTTTAATTGATATTTGTGTATCAAAATTTTTCACTATATGATAAAATTGAATTGAATCTTAGTTTCACTTGAGTGATTATGCTATGAAAATAAACTATAAATTGTTAATTGTTTGATAAATTGATCAAATTTAGTTTTTTTTTTATTTTGTTAAAAATAGATAGTATTCTAAATTTGTGTGGAAATTAATTTCTATAGGCCACACACCAATAAAAAAACTAACATTAACGACAACTTATTGAATGATTTTCTGAAATAAAATTCATAGTTACGCCACTATTTGAACCCTTTAGTTTAAACTTATGATTTCATCATTATTAGAGGCCTAAGAAAGTGCTCTTATGATTACCATTTATTATATGATAAATTGTCACTATGTGGTTTAACACCAGATAAGTTTTCAGATACCCACATATAGAGCTTCCAATCCATATGTGTGCAAATCCAGGTAGTATACATTTTTCAGAACCTATTTTGGCAAAATTCTCGAGTTTGCTAAGAGTCCATAATCATTTTGAACCATGGAGATACAGAATTTGCGAGAGAGAAGCTTGATAAAATCACCATAAATGATATTGTATTTTAATAATAGAAAATAAGATAACAAGACAATCCAGTAATCTATCACAACACGCCTTCAATTGTAGATTTGGTTACAAAGACCACCATGATCAAGACTGAGTTGTAACTTTAAGTTTTATACAACCCGATAGGCAAAAGATATACATGTTTCAGCTACAAAGGGTTATTTTTCTACAATATTTATCTGAGATATTAGAATTTTGGGAATTAAAAATGAAAAAACTAACTCAAACTTATATCTGAGCAATTCTCCAAGGCTAACTTTTAATTCTAATTAATTGTTAGATTTATGTAAATATATAAGATATTAGTAACTGACAAAAAGTTCAAAAGTCAGATTTTTGAAGTCTTTTAAGTTTGTATAAATTTTATAAATCATTGTTATAACTTGTCATTTACTTTCAAGAACTCTTACGACTTCCTTGTACTATTTTTAGAATCTATAATGTCTACAAGTTACAACATCAATTAGACCAACGAGAAAAATTAGTTTTATGTTATAAATCTATTAAAAAAAGAGAAATTAGTTAAAGTAATATTTGGATCAAGATAATATGGACTCTATATTATTGTTAAATTACAGTACAAAATTGCAATATGGACTTTGTTAAATTGTGTTAGGGGAAAATTACAAAATAATTTTTTTGATTATGAATTATATATTGGTAATTATTGAATTTGTAGGTTTATTTAAGGATACAATGTTAAATTTTTATGATTTAAGCCATAAATATATTTATTTAAGAAAAAAATAGAAATTCAATTTTTTTTTTATATTTAGATCAAATTTTTAGTATGAGGTATAATTGTCCTTATAATTTTGTTTAAGGGTAGAAGAGAAATCTATAAGTTTTTCATCTAAGGTACTTTTAAGGGCACACACAATGTCAAATTTTTATGATTTAAGCCATAAACATATTTATTTAAGACAAAAATAGAAATTCAAAAGTTTTTTATATTTAGATCAAATTATTAGTGTGAGGTATAATTGTCCTTATAATTTTGTTTAAGGGTAGAAAAAGTATTCAAAAGTTTTTCATCCAAGATACTTTTATTAGTTATTAATTAATATTAACTAGTTGATGTACATATACTTTTGCACGTAGACAATCTCATTGCGAATATTTTGTTTAGCACCAAAATTAGAAAAAGTGACATCAACATTACAAATAGTTGAAGTAAGCTCAATAAGATTGTGATTTTCATTTCTTTTTTTTTTTTTTGAGGTAGGGGATCAAATGTTGAAAAAATTTCAATCCTTATTTGCTTGATCCAAAATAAATAATATTTTTCAAAGGTACATAAATTAATTTCTTTTCAGATTTTTTATTGTTTAATATAAAGCTCAAGGAGCAAACCTTTGATGCAAAAATTCAATAAACTATTGCGATTATTGCAATTCCAACACCTTAATTTCACCTGCATTTGAGTAAAAATAGTAGGATTAAACTCAATAAAATAGTGACGATATATTGATCCTTATTTTGTAAAATGTAATCATATTTGACATTGTAAATATACACCCAATGAAGAGATAGATCAACCAACACGTGATTATGTCAGATAAATGGAAGATCACAAAATCTTACTTCTCTAACTACTTGTTGTTCAATGCTTTTGCAAATTTCTTGAAATATTTTTTTCTAAGATAGGGGAAAAAAATATTGAAGAGTTAAAGTTGAAAATAATTGTCCAACCATCAATATATAAGGACAAGACCACAAGCTTTTTTTATTTTTGGAAAAATTCCAAGCCCTCACATGTAAATAGGGACAAAGGTGATTATCTAACATTCGAGTTCTACGATACAGAGAGGGCACTTCACATCAAACAAATACATCAAACAATAATATTTTTATAGCAATCCTTAAAATCCAGTAGGAAAAGAGAAAAAAAGTTTTAAAAATTTTTTGTAGCTACCATAAACTCTTGGTTTTTCCATGTCCATAAAATTCAGACATCAACTTAGGAGAAAATTTTCAAGCTTGTTCGTAGTCACAATTCTTTTTTGGCTTAGGTATTAAAAGTTCAAATAAATTTATGTGGTTAGAATTAGAAGACCACAAATTGCCGAGTCCATTATATGGAGAAACAAAAAGATGATTATGTATAGTTTTGTTATTACTCATAATAATATGAACATCATTAGAGTTAAATCAAGTTCAAATGAATACATAAAATATTAAGTATATGTACCCAGAAAAGGTTAATTATAACTTTTTACAAAAAAAAAATGAGACTAAATATAACCATTTATAATTGATCCGGATGAGTCTTCAAACTTTGAAAGTGTTCCATGATAATTTCATTATCATTTCCATCGAAAATGTTTTTCGGTATATAAGTAATAAAACTATTTGACATTCATTGATTACTTATTCGATTACGTAACTTAGTTTTCACAATCTTCATTGTTAAAAATGTTCTCTCAACGGTGGCACTTGCAATTAGTAATATCAGTGTCTCAACTATTATTTAGCCTGATCACCAATTCGTAAGAGGTCTTCAAACTTGATACTAGAGAGCACATCAACAATATAATAGCCAAGCTAATCAAAAAGTCCCACGAACTCTAATGAAAAACTCCACTCATTCTTCCTCATCATTTGGAGTCGTTGTTTGGATACTTGAACTAACTTCATAACATTCATGATATCTTGATATTTTCTTTGTAGTGCCTAGGACAATTCATTCATGTTTTCCAATATACTTCTCATTCAGTGAAGATTGAATACAAATTCAAAAGATTGCAATTAGCCCAAAAGAACATTTGTTTTCCTTCTTTGTTCTGCATTTGAATCATCCTCTGAAATCATATCAAGCACATCAAGCACCTAAAAAAGCATATGAATCAAGCTAATCAGAGTATTATAATGGAAACTGATGCACTTCCCATTCGCGCGTGTTATTTTTGGACAAAAAAGTAAACTCACCATTCATATCCTTGTGTATGTGCATCAATTTTTACTGAAACAGAAATTAGTCCGAGGGCCACATTGGAACAAATTTATGACATTCAGGGTGCAATGTGGAAAAAATAATCTTCCGGGGTGCAATGTGAAAAAAATAATCTTCCGGGGTGCAAAGTGGTAATAGAGATACTTTTTGATATACAAAGTGCAAAAAATCCTAATTTTAATAGCGTGCTTCTCACAAAGAGTATCTCATAATTTGCACAACACTCCAACAATATTAACCATATCACCAACCAAAGTGAAGAATGTAACAATTAGGTTATCACTTTTTACCACAGTTGCAAGAGCTAATTGTAATTGATGAGCAAGACAATAAACATAATATGTAAATTCATTTTCCTTCAATATACTAGTTGATGTACACGTGTGTTGCACGTAAACCATTTTGAACATGAAATAATATATATACAAAATGTAGACCACTTTCCTCAATATTTACAATTTGAGTAAACATTTGATGTTTCTTCCATGATTGAAGTTCGACTAGTGCCAAATAGAAAATCTTATAGAAAATATTTGTGGTCAATTTTAGAATATGGTATGCCTCCTATAAATTACATGAAAGGAAAACTTAGAAGAAATGCAACTCTTTCTGTTTCCTAACTTTCAAACTTAGCGATATTTCATCTTTATAAAAATTTACATTGAACGAGAAGAATAGTCTGCTTAGAAATTTTAAAATGCATTACAAAGACATTTAGAATCAAGTAACTTTTTTATTTTTTTGAGAGAATAACAAAAAAATCTTGAGAGTTGTAAAACTTGAAGCTAAAATGACAACATTAATTTTTTCTTGGGAGTACAATCTATCTTCAACACCAAGACAAATTAATGGCTTAATGCAAATCATGTATAAGTCCTATCATTTTTCACTCTACTTTGAAATAACAACATGCAAAAAAAAATAAAATCATAAACCCTCCTTTTTGTTGAAGTCTCCAAATTGGAAAGATTTGACAAGTAACAAGAAATTTTTTTACTCAAACTTATGATAGTCAATTTATATCTGAACGATCATGCTAGACATCTTTATTTGTTATTACCAAGAACTATAAGAAAACATGATCCATTGTAATACACTAACATATAAGTCATTTGAGACTGTTATCAAGACACAAAAATTTCGAACATAAACTCTTAGAAAGAAGTGTTGCCACAAAATACCAATATAGTGTCAGTAATTGTCTGACCTTAGCTCTATCTCTCTTCTTTCTCTCTCTAAGCAATAAGAGATTTTGGTGAAGTCAGAGGCTTCAATGCTCACTCTTTACCCCACTTCCACCTCTGATCCCCCCACTGAGATGGAGGAGGACCCCACAAAAAATCAGAAAAGGTTAGAAGAAGAAGACGACCATCTCGAGAGAAGCACAAAGAAGATCAAAGAATCCCACAAAATACAAGAAAAGGAAGGTATGCAAGTGAACCTGCAACAGGGTACCCCACTCGCAGAAAATCAGAAAGCAGAGCACTCTCTGCCTAGAAAGGAACTCCCCCTACGCAACTACAAAGCAGCCTTGATGGAAGACAGTAGTGCAATCTATTTTGATGAAGAAAATTACGAAGAATCTACCAATGAAGAAGAGCCAGAAGATAACCCCAAATGCCCAAAGTCCCCTAGTCCCACAAGAATCAACTTCTCAGATGATGTTTGCCCCTCCATTAATCTGTCCCAGAAAACCCTACAGAGAATTAGGGGAAAATGGAAAGATGGACTGTTGGTAAAGCTTCTAGGGAGAAGCATCAGGTATAAGATTCTATGTATGAAAGTTAGAAATTTATGGAATCTGCAAGGGGATTTTGATGCAATTGATCTTGAAAATGGTTTTTTTCTGTTTAATTTTCATATGAAGGAGGATAGCTTTAAGGTGTTTACGGGAGGCCCATGGATTAACATGAACCACTATCTCACTGTGAGAAAATGGGAACCCAATTTCATCCCCACCAAGCATCATAAATTACAACAGCTCTCTGGCTGAGACTCTCGGAACTACCTCTGGAATAATATGACGAGAGAATCCTCTTTCAGATAGCCAAGGCACTCGGGAAACCAGTTAAGGCTGACACCAAAACAGCTGCGACGGAGAGAGGTAAATATGCCAGAATATGTGTAGAAAGAAACCTCAACAAACCTTTTATTCCTCATTACAGACTTATGGGGAGGCTATATAGGGTTGAGTACGAATGTATTCACTCAATTTGCTTTAGTTATGGAAGGGTTGGACACAAAGAATTGTATTGCATGTATTTCGTCGAAAAACCCAACCCCCCAAGACCTACCGGAGAAACTCCCCCACCGCAAACAACCACAACCATAGGCACTGCGAACTCTACGGATTCAGAACAATCACCTACAAATAGGGACGTTGAGACAGAGACGACCCACCACCAGGTTGAGGAAGAAGACTTTGGGCTCTAGATGTTGGCCCAACTCAGGAGAAGAAGAGGTAGAATCATTAAGAAAGATCTTGGGCCTAATATGACCCAAAATCTTAACAGATTTATAGCCCTAGACTCCACTGCCACAGAACCACTACAACACCAAGCCCAAGAGGAGCCCAAAAAAAATACTCAAGACCATATCAGAGGAAATCAAATAGCTTTGAACCCTAAAATCGGTACCAGGAGAACTAGAGAACAGGTAATCAAATCCCAATGGATACAGAAATCTAAATCCAGCTCAAACCCATCGACATCAACACGGAGATCCAACGATTTACAAGCCCCCTCGATTCCAGTGCACAATCACATGGCTAAAACTCTGCCTGCACCTCCCCGCCTTCCACTCACTTCGACTCCCCCTCCCCCAAGTCGAAAACCCATTCTCCAAACGCCCACTACACTAAGCTCCCCAGATCTCACCTTCATCAATCACCACCAAAACCACACCCTGATTACGTCACCTGGCGCCTTCAAGAACCAAAAGCCACCTGATTGGAATGGAAATAACCTCGTTGAGGTTCTATAATCTAGACTCAAGTCTAATAGATCTAATGTTCAGATTGAGATTTGTGAGCAAATTGCTTGTGAATACCAACTGGATGATCAAAGAACTCTCGCTAGAGATTCAACCATGTGTGCTCAGGGATATTATGAATAGGATCACAGTGGTTTCAATGATACCTCTGGTTCCCTTTGCAATGAGAATGAACCAAATCAGGGCCATTTTGGACCTGGATGATGATTCCCAACTCCCAATCCCTTTTATGATGCATTCTATGAAGATTTTGTCCTGGAAGTGTAGAGGTGTTGATAACGAAAGATTTCAGAGAGCCTTTGAAGATATCTTCAGAGCCCATAAACCAGAAATTATAGTACTTATGGAAACCAAAGTCCCTAGCTCTCAACTGGGTAATTTCTTCTCTCATCTTGGCCTGACTATGTCCAAAAAAGTTGAACCAATTGGTAGAGCTAGTAGACTTTGGCTATTGTGGGATCCCACTTTGGTAACTGTATCCATTCACCAATTAACAGCCCAAGTCATTCATGCCCACATAACTCGGCTTGATTTTGATGAGTGATTGTTCTCAGCAATTTACGTTAGTCCCAACCCCTCAAATAGAGACTATTTCTGGGATAACCTAAGTCAAGTTAGAGACAATTAATCTCACAGATGGATGGCCGCCGGTAACCTAAACGACTTCTCTAGCCTCTTAGAAAGAAAAGGAAGGCATGCAGACCATAGCAACAGAATTAGGAAATTTAGAGAAATGATTAACAAATGTGGTCTCATCGACCTTGGTTGCAGCGGACCTAGACTCACTTTGAACAACAAAAGTAAAGGGCTGACAAACACTAAAATAAGGCTGGATAGAGCGTTGATGAACACTCAATGGACCTCTCAGTTCCCTGAAGTAAGTGTTCAAAATCTCCCTAGAACCTACTCTGGTCACTGCCCACTCTTGATCCATCTCAAAGGTAACTCTTCTTCCCCCACTATTTCTAGACCTTTTAGAATGAAAGCAATCTGGTTAACAAGGCCTGATTCCAAAGATGTCATGACTTATACGTGGAATCAATCTAATAATTCCCTAATTAAAGCTATTGCAAATTTTTCCAACAATGCTAAAAAGTGGAACTCTTCCTCCTTTGGAAATATTTTTCGAAGGAAAAGAAGAGTTCTCGCAAGACTAGAAGGAATACAGAAAGCTCAAGAATTAAATCACACCCACAATCTTGAAATCCTCGAAGAACAACTCCTTCTGGAATATAATCATATACTTAATCAAGAAGAGATCCTCTGGCACCAAAAATCAAGGTCCAAATGGATCACAATGGGGGATAGGAACACAATTTTTTTTTCATGTTTCCACAATCTTAAGAAAAAAGAAAAATAGACCCCATAGTCTAAAAAATGCGCAGGGTTGTTGGGTCACAGAGAAATCAGAAATTGAACAAATCATACAGACATACTACAAAAAAACTTTTTGGCACTAAAAATTTGTGTGAAACAGAAGACCTTTACAATTATACTCATCCTTCTTTGAACACTATTGAGAACCAAATCCTCCAAGTCCCTATCACAGACTATGAAATTAGGAAAACAACCTTTAGCATCAAGGCTAATAAAGCCCCAGGGCCAGATGGGCTTCAAGCCATCTTCTATTAGAAATTTTGGGATGTGGTGGGTGACTCTGTTTGTAATCAAATTAAATATATTTTCAGCTCAAGGAAATGCCCTAAAGAAATTAATGATACATGGATCACATTAATCCTAAAATTGAAAACTCTAACATGGCCTCACAGTTTAGACCAATAAGCCTTTGTTATGTGAGTTATAAAATCCTCACTAACCTTCTTTTGGCCATAATCAAACTATTCCTGGATAAACTCATTAGTCCCAATCAAACCAGTTTCGTCCCAAGAAGACAGACCATTGATAATGTCATTATCACCCAAGAAATCATTCATACAATAAAAATGAAAAAAAGGCAAGGTGGGGGATATGGTTATCAAAATCGATCTTGAAAAAGCCTACGATAGGGTAAGCTTGCCCTTCCTTCATCAAACTCTTATGGACTTTAATTTTCCACCCTCTTGGATAGATATCATCATGAGTTGTGTCACTGACTCCTCCATTTCTATCCTATGGAATGGTTAACCACTCAGCCTTATTAATCCCAAGAAGGGTCTTAAGCAAGGGGACCCTTTGTCACCATACCTCTTCACATTATGCATGGAAAAATTGGGTCATCTAATTAACAGAAAAGTGGAAGAGAGAAAGTGGAAAGGAATTAAAGCATCAAAATATGGACCTTCAATTACCCACCTCCTTTTTGCTGATGATATCATCCTTTTCTCTAGGGCTACTAAAAAAGATTGTGATATGATCAAGGATGTTCTCGAGAACTTCTGTAATATTTTAGGATAGAAAGTTTATCTCGCCAAGTCCAGGGTTTTTTATTCTCCTAATATTTGTAGAAGTAAAGCTAGATACCTAAGTAGAAGAAGTGGCCTCACAAGAACTGAAAACTTAGGTAAATACTTAGGTATCCCAATTCTTCACCACAGATCAAACAAGGAAATTTACAGCTTTCTTATTGAAAAAATTTAGTCTAAGCTCAGTGCATGGATGGCAAAAAACCTCTCCATGGCAGGGAGGGAAACTCTCATCAAATCTGTCACATCCACCATCCCAATTTACACCATGCAGACCATATGGCTTCCCCAATCCACATGCGCTAAAATCGATAAACTCAATAGGAATTTCCTCTGGGGAGATACGAAAGAAAAGAAAAAGGTTCACCTCATTAATTGGGATACTATTTGTAAACATAAGGAGAAAGGTGGCCTAAGTCTAAGAAAAACGAGAACAAACATCCTCACTACCCTCTCTAAGTTAGGATGGAATATCAAGGCCAACAAAGATAGCCTGTGGACTAGAGTTATCAAGGATAAATACATTAAGTGTCCCTCACTTGAATGGGAACATAAATCAAGCAGCTCCCCAATTTGGAGAGCTATTCTCAAAACAAATCATATTATCAAGGATGGGACTAAATGGATTATTGGAGATGGTAATAATATTTCTTTTTGGAATGATTGGTGGTGTGGAGATACTTGTTTTGCCAACAGAATGCAGCTACCAGCCACAGTTGATCCCACCACCCCAGTGGCAAGTTTCATTGACTCCTCAGGTAACTGGAATTTGAACCTCCCAGGTATGTTTCTATCCCCTAGTATTTTATCTAATATTCAGCTCACTTTATTTTCCTTATAATTGTGATTTGAAGGACACCCCATGCTGGGGTATTTCAAGTAACGACAAGTTCTCTGTTAACTCCACTTATAAATGGATCTCTGATCCTAGAGAAGAAATTAACCCCTCGACCTTGAACTGGGACTAGATTTGGAGAATGAAAATCCCACAAAAACTCAAGTCTTTCCTCTGGATCGTCCAAAATGACAGAATCATTTCTAATCATCTTAGACCTACTAGGAACTTGACTAGTGATCCAACTTGTGAGAGATATAAAATTTATTGAGAATTCACTTTGCATATTCTTAGAGACTGTTCCAAAGCACAGGCTGTTTGGAGAGTCCTCCTTGGTTCTAACTGGTCCAGCTCCTTTACTGATAACGACCTTCAGAAATGGCTTTTTGCTAATCATAAATATAAAAGTAAGGAGAGATGGAAAGGAGTGGATTGACCTGTTGTTTTTACCTCTGTTATCTAGCAGATCTGGAAAGACAGGAACAAGGAGTGTTTTGAAAAAACTCAAACTCCCCTCAAGGTCACAACTAAAAATGCCTGGATTATGGCCCAAGAGATTAACTATGCTTTCCTTATTAATTTTAACTGTCATGATCATTTCCTAGAGAATCTCATTTTCTGGTCTTTCCTTTCTACAGGATGGATGAAATTGAATGTGGATGGATGCTCCAAAGGCAATCCTAGAGTTGTTGCGTTTGGAGGCCTCGTGAGAAGTGACCAAGGAGCTTGGTAGCTGGGGTTTTATGGAAGACTCCCTAACTGCTCAAGTATTCAAGCTGAACTTTGGGCCATTTTCATGGGCCTCCAGATTACTCATACCAAGGGGTTGAAGAAGATTATTTTGGAAACTGACTTTCTTGAGGCTCATAAACTCCTCACTACAAGACTCGAAGAAACCCATCAAGAGAGAGGAATTATCTTTGAATGCAAAAGGCTACTCACTCTCCTCAATTGCCCCATCCTTCACACCAAAAGAGAAGAAAATTTTAGTGCTGACAAGCTTGCAAATTTGGGTGTCATACAAAATGACAACTTAGTGATCTTCAACTCCCAACCTTGTTCAATGGGTGAGCTTTTGAGAAACGATAATGCTAGTATTGCCTATGTTAGAGGCTTTTGATATGTCTTATTTTTCCAATGTACCCAAAAAAAAAAAACAAAATACCAATATAGGCTTACCTTTTTATGGTGCTTAGAACAAGCAGGATTTCTAGGTTACAATTTTACTTCTAAAAGGCTGACCACGCAATTAAGATACTACGAAAAAGCTTTAATCATTTTCTCTTCCTCTACCATTTCTTTTTCTTACTGGGGGTTCAACATGCAGAGGAGAACATAGGCCAAATACCGCTTGAGAGGATTGGTCTATTACTACTTCAACTTTCCGCACATTCTTCACTTTCAAATAGTACAAAAAAAAATTGAATAACTAAAGCATGTAAATAAATTTTAAAGACTAAAATAATATGCTATAAATTTCAAGTTAGATCATGGTATCACTAATACCAGTTGTCTCTCATACCATTAGATTGACATATTAGGGTCTTCTAAGGTTTTTTTCCCTTTTCATCTTAGCAATCTGAGCACATGCGTTCAATGCCTGTATGACATGAAATCCATATGGGACCGTTGATAACATACAACATGTTTTAATCTTGTTTAACAAGACCATGGCATGAAGTGAACGGGCCAAGGCCCCTAGCATTAGATAATACACTAAAAAAGCAAAAAAAAATTTGGTGGTTGGTTTAACAAAATCATCGCAGTAACGAACTTTATTTAAGAAGTAAACTTCATGACCAAGTGGTTTTTAATTTCTCAAATGAATGGGACGAGTTTTATGATTTCTATTATTACTTTTACTAACTTATTAATATCAGGACCATATGATAAAGAAGCCTTTTGCTTGTGTAAAGTAGAAAGATTTAATAGAAATAACATCTATTTCAAAATCAACTGCACAGTGTTTGCAGACATACCTTTGGAATTTGTTTAGGATTTTTTTTTTTTTTTTTGGGGGGTGGGGGCATTTGACAAGGAAGTTACTTGCTAGCTAGAACCAAATTAATTACTATAACTGGAACCACTTGAAGTTCAGTTACGGTCAAAGTGCACTTGTTAATAGAATTAAAAACCAACAATATGTCAAAAAATGAGAGAAGCAAGTACAATTAACTTAGTGATACTAATAAATTACCCATTAGAAAATAAAAAGTTATTGAGACTCCAATTAAAAATTGCCTGCAGGATTAAATTCCACTATTTCTGAAAAATTCACTAAGGCTAACCCCAATAAAAGATTGTTAAAGTAATCAACACGAGCACCAATTTTATTACGGAAGAACAATCAAGGATACAAAAATTGCCTGCATAGGAAAAATCAGACTGTTAGTACCAAATATATGACGTAACAAATAGAAAGGAAAACAGTAATTCGGAATAAACACAAATGCAAATACATGCACACATACAGAGATTGGTGGATAATTCAAGTAGACCATCTCTAAGTAGCCAGCAATTGCAATATACCAACTTCACGTAAGCGCTCATGTTGACAAACTTACACGTCTGTAGTTCATTCGACTTAGCCTCTACATTATGTCTACTATGAAATTGTAGAGTCAACTTTTAGACTAAGAACTGAACATGAACAACTACACATATAGTATTAATCAATCATAAGCAATACACAAAACAATCAATAAAAAATCTGCACAATTATAGTACAACAAAATGAAAATAATCATGTAAAATATATGCTTAAGATTATCGTGACCACTAATTCGTACAAAAAATTAATTAATTTAGAGGAAATACAATCTATAGTTCTCAAAATTGTCTTTGAATTCAGAAGTAGCCTCTTTGGCTTCTTGAAGATGTGATCCTCATCACGGCCGACAAAGAACAAAATTTGTTTTTGAATCACAATAACTTGTGGACTCCAATGATAAAGTTGGTTTTATAGTAGTAAACAAAAAACTTTTTTTTGAACCACAAAAGGACTCTTAGACACGAAGGATAACATTGGTTTTATGGCATTAATCAAGGTAAAAGTAGAAAACAAAAGATGTCAAGGTTAAATAGCCAAAATTTTAAGTTAGTGCACACGTGCAACGCAAACCATTTCGAGTCATAGTTTGGTAACCAAGAGTTAGCAAAAAGTTTCCCTGACTAATTACAAATAAAGTATATGTGGAAGGAAAAATACAATTGTTCAACATAAAGAAAGCTAACATTACTTCAACTCCTCCTCATGTCTCGCAATCTCTAATTCGTTTCCTAAAACTCGTTTTTTGACTTCTACATGATGCTATTTTTGGGGAAATAACATGAGGTTAGTAAGCAGAACTTGACTCACTAAGTTGGTAACAAAAAAAAAACAAGATTAAGATACTTGGTTTCAGCCAATAATTTTAAAGAGAAAGCCAAGTAAATGATTCTATGAATTGGATAATTGTGATAGAAATATGAAAATTCGTCAAGCTTTCGACAAATTATACAACCCATAATCGAATTTCTCCTTGCTAATATGCAATAAAATTTGGCAGGCCAGACAAGGTATCAAAAGATCGCTACAAAGATATGAAGTCAAACCAACAAGAATGACTAAAGTCACATGTGTACACATTGATGATCATGTAGTTATTATGCAATAGGAAATCTCAAGACCCAGCAAATTGAATTGCGAGTTGGCCTGTCATGCTTTTATAGTTATTTCATCATGATTCATGAATCATGACAGAGTTATGGTTATAATTATAGCATTTTATCCAGTATAAAAACTATTGGTTATAATTATGGCACATCAACCCACTTCTCCTAGGAGAGAATCTACCATTAGAGGAGGTGATCAAGGATTTTAAGTATGCATAGCAGCACAAACAATGCAGCTAAGAAAGTTTGCTCTGCCAAACTAATTGGCATTTTTTTTTCTACATGAATAACTCGAACCAAGTTTATGATGGAAGAGACCAACCCTGTAGTGTAGAATATATGTTTTTTAATTTGAGATTGATGGATTGAATATTGAGGTTCACAATCAGTGGCAGGAAAAAGAAGGCCTTTGATATGGATCTTCTCTCCTAACAATCCTTGCCAGATTCCTGTGAAGATTTGAACACAAATAAAGGTAAGCTAATGGGATGAAACTACAAAGATGTCAATTAAAAAAGTGAAGAAAATATATAACTCAACGGAGTTCAAAAATCTAGTTTTATTAGCATTCTTCTCAAAATTCAAAAAAAAAATCAAATATGAAATGGTTTCTATGCATAAAAATAACAAAATCAAGTAAAAAACACTTTAAAGTGATAAAAAAAAAGCCTCTAACCTTCCCACAAACCCCCCCTTTCAGCTCCAAATACACTGCCCTCTTCAATTCCTCAACAAAATAGATCGAGAGAGAGAGAGAGATAAAAAGTGTATCATTCCTACTTTCTATCCTTAAAGGATAAAAAATGTATCCCTCCTACTTTTCACCCTTCCTACTTTCTATCCTTCCTACCAAATAGAGCATTAAGAGATTTGTTATGGGATTGGATCTTATATATATATTTTTTTAATTTCAGTGGCCTATACCTAACTTTTTTGATCCAATTATTTTTGTTTTATTAAACACATTATGGTTGGTCCAATTAAAATTATCTAAAAAAATATATAGGTAAAAAAAAAATTCAAGGTGACCGAAGCCCCCCTAGCCACTGTCTTCATATGTTCTTTAGTAATCCATTTGCCTAAATGAGTTTTATATTACTAAGAACTCAAGTCATCCAACACGAGATATTTATGTCAAATAACGCCAATTAAAATTTTTTCTTTTTCTCGCTAAGTCAAAAAAAAAAAAAATTGCTCCATGGAAAATTGGTCTGAATAAATTAACTGTGAACACATACTAATTTTTTTATGGATAATATATTAAGAAATTAAATTTATAGCATGATGCTAAAAACAAGTGATCGAAAATGTAAAGGATACCAATTTTTATTTTTTTTCCGTTTTCATATATACAAATGGTGAAAGAAAAATGGGAAACATAGATAACTTGTCAAGTACACAAACCCAAATTTTTGCTCCAATTTAAAATTGTTTTTATATGGTCAACATATAAGATAATTAGGGGTAATCTGTAACTGAAGATATGATGCTTTCTCTCTCTCTCTCTACTAGCACTTGAACCCACAACCTGGAGGTCAGAATTTTGTATCCACAACCACCAAGTTAGAAGGAAGGCTGGTACGATACAATGTGAATGATTTTGAAAAGGATATTAGTGGTCGTTGTATAAGTCTATTTGAAACCGTCGGATGAGTTTATTGAAACCTATCTTGTTTTATATTATAGATACTTACCAAAAAAAAACATAAAAGAGAATAATCCCTAACTGATTTTGGGTGATTCTTTAATCCTATAGCTCAAATTGTTTTTCAAGAAAAAAATTGAACGATTATTTGGCAAGATTCTTTATGTCACGTGTGATCTTTTTTTTTTTTTTTATGATATGCGATGATTGATCACTACTATAAATTAAATATGTATGTACCACTATTACAATGAATTCTAATAAATCATGAGCATGTAACAAGAACAAAACCATAAAGAGAGAAAGAAAAATAGAAAACACAATTAAAAGGGCTAGTTTTCCTTACCTTGGGCTAAGCAGACCCGAATCACTAAGCATCTGGGACCAAATCAAGAGTATGACACTTGATTATTTGGAGTCTTTATTAGGGCCCAAATGACATGACACTATATAAAGAAGACTAAGTTAGCTGTCATGTTGTAAGAATTGAACACGCATGACAATTATATAATATTTGTCATAAGCATATTCACATGTGACATGCATGCGTATGATTGATGATTGGTATTTAATTATGAGTAATGATATGAGATTTGAACCTGAACGATGAATATTTTTATATTTCGAGATACTTTTATAAAGAATGATTATAAGAAGAATTGTTTTATTTAAAGTGTGAAAATTAAATAAGAATGTTGACATGTGATATGACTTTATTATTTTATGTACGTTAGCGCATGTAGAATTAATCCGGTGACAAGCATGTGACATAAATTTATTGTTATAAAATAATAAGAATAAGAATGAAATAAAATGTATTAGTATATACAAGGAGTGGTTAAGGGTCCAAGAGACAAATTTAATAGATTGTCAATAATTTGAAAATATGTATGTACATGTTTATGTATAAATATGTATACAAAAAAAAAATGAGTACATACATATAATTGTATATGTATAAACTTATATAAACTAAGAAGTATATATATATATATATATATATATATATAGAGAGAGAGAGAGAGAGAGAGAGAGAGTCATGATGAAGGTTTCCACTAAGCATGACATGATCTAGCCGAGAGGGAAAGAAAAAAAAAAGAAGAGGAAGGAGAGGAAAGAATAGGAAAGAAAAGAAAGAAAAGAAAACAAAGAAAAATAAACAAGACTCTTTACTCACACTTGAAAAATTTTGGTTAAAGCAAGAAGGGAAAAAGAGAAGCTTGAAAGTGGAGCAGAATGGTGGGTTAAAGGTGGAACATTGGTGGTGTAGGAAGTGGGTATAAGAGGTAAGCCATGTAATCTATCTTATCTCATTTTAAATACTAGTAATAACCAGTGCCTGAAGGCATTAAGCAACTCAAAAAATCTCGATCACCGGTTATGCAATATAAATATTTAAAAAATACTTTATTTTTTTATTATTTTCTTTAGTTACACAAATCAAAATTAATTTAAAAACACTATTTTTTAAAAAAAATTTAACAAAACTTTTTAAAAACACGACTCCTAAAAAATATCAACATGTGCACAATTTATATATTTAATCATTATACATAAAAAATATCTTCTTTGTTTTGTAGGAGTCGATATTGACATGTGTGTGTTGGCGGGTGTATAGAGAGAGAGTTATATGAGAGATGTGATAAACTTATGAGAGAAGAGAATATGATATAGAGAGAGATTAGGGTATTAATGGGTATTAGATGTATTATGTTATTATTAGATATATATATATATATAGTTGTCCAAGCCAAACTCTCTGAAGATAGAGTTATATGAGAGATGAGAGTGTGTGAAGAGAAAGAGATGTAAAAGAAATAAAAATTCAATTAGGATCATATAGATATAGATATAGATAGATAGATATAGAATGACATACTTGGACAAAGCTACACGGGGGAGAGGGTGGACACAGGCCCATCCTCAAATATTTTTAAAAAAATATGATATATATATATATATATATATATATATATTCTAAAAGTTATACACATATATATAATTATTTAGTCTTTTTATTATAATATGACTTTCTTCAGATGACCTTCATTTTATTATGAATTTTTGCAAGTGAAAGTGATTTCAATTGATCTGCATTTGATTTTGTTTTTTCTACAAAAAATTATCTTTTATTTTTATTTGAGTATTAATTATAGTCTTTATTATGTGTCAATTGATTTTTAATTTTTTACTATATCTCTTAGATTTTAGTTTAATAGTTTTATTATACTAATATTTAGTGATAATGTTTAAAACATTGTTTATTGAATAAATTTAATAGGTTGTTAGTGAATAATTGATATTTTTTAATTATAAAAATGACAATTAGCTTCACTTTTAAATTGGTGATAATTAGTCAATTTTTTATACATACATAATATTTGGGTAGGATTAGATTGGATGAATTTTAATGATATCTAAGTCGTATATTTAAATTTCAATTAAATCTTAGTTGTTCTTCTCTCTTTTTTTTTTTTTTTAAATTGAGAGTATTAATTTTAATTTTGAAAATTTAAAATTGCCTCTATATTGTTAGTGTAGATAGATATATATATAGATATACAACTGTCTAAGTCAAACTTTTCAATAGTTTAAATGGGGATGATGAGAGATAAAAGGAATGTAGTAGAGTCTTAGTCAATCTCTCCAATGTTTTGAATGGAGATGAGGAGAGATAAAAATAATGTAGTTGAGTATTATTGGAATGTAGATTAATTAGGATCGTCAGATCAATAATATTGAATCGATCTGAACCGTCTTTTATGTTGGGATTACGTTATCCATTAGATATGTTTATGTTTTGTCTCAAAACGATCTGGACCTCTTTTTGTCTTTTAGATTCAAATTTCGTTCTACTTTATTATATAGATATATATAAGAATTCTTAGTGCATATATATTGGGTATTGCATGTAATCTAAGAATGGTGTATTGCATGTGGGTTTAATGTAAAGGTTGTTATGGAAGTGTGGTATCATGGATATTGCTTGAAAAATTAATATAATGTTTAGGTGGGTGTGTGAGCATAAAGTGTTGTTGCATGAAAAAAAATAAATAGGAAGAAAATAATTATTGTATGTAGGTTGAATTTCGATCTAGAGATATAATAGTCTAGTGGATAATTTAAAAATATTATGAAATGTTCTTGAAATTGAATGAATCTATGGTGGAGTAATTACAAGAAAACATGTAAAAATTTATGATGTAGAAATTATGCAAATTCAAGTATACTTTTGTTATGTTTGCAATTTTATGAGAAAAGTTTCATTTAATGTAATTGGTTCAAATAAATATTGATTTAACAGATTCGAGATGATTAGTTGAATCAATTCGAGTAGAAAATTTTACTTGATGTAAATGAATTATTTAATTTGACTCGAATTGATTATTAAACTATTAGCTTAATCGATTTGAGTAGATAATTTTATTTGATGTAAATGGATTATTTCATTTGACTCGAATTGATTATTAAACGATTAGCTTAATCGATTCGAGTAGATAATTTTATTGGATGTAAATGGATTATTTCATTTGACTCGAATTGATTATTAAACTATTAGCTTAATCGATTCGAGTAGATAATTTTATTGGATGTAAATGGATTATTAATTTGACTCGAATTGAGTATTGAAATTCGAGTTTCATAAACTATTATGGATTTAAGCATTATTATATATTAATGCTCGAGTGGGATTATGGATATTGGGCATGACAGGTCTAGAGGCAAAAACGTCAAAGAATGTTGCACTCAAACCTCTAACGGAGGGGTCGTCTACGAAGTAGAATCTCACGGTGTGCCATCCTACATTCTCTTTATTGATACATATTTAAGTTTTGTTTAAATGGTTATTTTATGATCTCTTTTGAGATTTAATAACTGAGTGGTATAATATTTGGGTGACAAAAATGGTTTAAATGACAGAGTAAGCCTTCGTGGCTTGGGTTAATTGTCTGACGAAATTTGTGCATGCGTTTCGAGTTGACTGTTTGTGAGCAGAATTTATTTACGGTCATGATGCATTCCAACGATGGGATGACAATGTCGGTGTGAGCCATCAAAATGGCGAGAGTTTCAATGAGAGCGTGGGTCATAAAAACGATTGGAAATATTACAAATACATCAGTTGTCCATAAGATAAAAGTGTCATATGAATCGTTTTCATGACAAAAAATATTAAATTTCTATATCGTCTTCGTGACTGAAAATATTAAGTGACTGTGAAATGTCTATGTGATTGAAAAATATTAAGTATATGAGTCGTCTTTGTGATTGGTCATATTAAATGATTGTGTGACGTATACGTGACGGGAAATACGAAGTTTGTGTGTCATCTACGTGACAGAAAAATATTAAACATATGAATCGTCCTTGTGACGGAAAATATTAGGTGATTGTATGACGTCTACGTGACAAGAAATATTAAGTTTGTGTGTCGTCTTCGTGACGGAAAATAATAAGTAATTGTGTGACGTCTATGTGACAAGAAATACTAAGTTTGTGTATCGTCTTCGTGACGAAAAATATTAGATGATTGTGTAACGTCTATATGATGGGAATTACTAAGTAGTTGCGTGTAGTCTATGTGACAGGAAATATTAAGTGATTGTGAGTCGTCTATGACTATAAGACAAGAATTAATTGATTGATACAAGTCATCTACGTGATCGAAATTAGCGTTATGATTCGAGTTGATTAATAACACCATCTACATGACGGAATTAAATTACGTATTTAAGTCATCTAAGTGACAATAATGAGAAGTATCTATCTGACTTGAGTCATCTAAGTGATGAGAATTAATTATGTGGTATATGTCATCTAAGTGATGAGAATTATTTGTGTAGCTTAAATTTTCTGTGTGACCGGGGATATGCTTGAGGATATTCGTTGTGTGACATAATTTAATTGTGTGAAAGTAATTATATTATCGGTAAATTTTGCCTATGTGATTTATACAAGTTATATCTATGTGATGTGTCTAAACAACGTGTAAGTGGTGTAGTGTAACATTTAGTGTTGGTAATTGCAACATGGTTAAGGTTGTTCCTAAATAAATAAAGTATTTTATTTATCTCTTGTTGTGCTCATGATTATTGATTGTGCCCTTGCTCTAACTAATAGTCTCAATGGCTTTTCAGGAAAAACACTAAAGACGAGAGGAGTCAACTGCCGAGTTTAGAGGATCGATTGAGATGTAATCGTGGGGTTTTAAATATAATTTGTATGTATATAAAGATATCAGAGTTAAACGGTTGTTGTTGGTTTCTCCTCTTCATTTGTGACAGATATTGTACCATGAATTGGGGTGTTACACATGTCATTTGGGCTTTTTATTTGATCCCAAAATTTGGTCAGTGTAATATTACTAATTTAAATTAGTAATGCATAACGTCTGTTACATGCAAATAAATTTAAATAATAGGAAAATTTTCAACCACACCCCCTATAATTTACCATATCTTCAAGGATACTCTTTCTATTTTCTGAATCTTTCAGTAACACCCCCTGTTAAATTAAAGTATTAACTAGAATATAATTTTACTAAATTACCCATGATATATTTAAGGACAAACTTCATTCACACCCCTCTAGATAAGTATATCTTCAATAAGACCCCCTCTAGATAAGTATATCTTCAATGAAACCTCCTTTGTTTTCTAATTTTTTTGATGTATTAAAATTTGAGCTGATTAAAATTTGATTCAAGCTATTTAAAATTTGTTTTTTAAAATATTAAAATTTGAGACAATTAAAAATTATATTTTTTACGTATTAAAATTTGGGCTATTTAAAATTTTATTTGAGCCAATTAAAAATTAATTTTAATCGACTCAAATCAAATTTTAATCAATTCGCATTGAAATTTTAATCAGCCCAAATTTTAATACATAAAAAAATATAAATTTTAATTGATTCAAATTTTACTAAATTGAATTTTAGTTGACACGAATTTTAATAAATAAAAAATATTAATTTTAATCAACTGGAAAAAATATTTTAATCAGCACTAACAACTCGGGTAGAGTTCAAATCGGCTCAAATTTTAATATGTAAAAAATAAATTTTAATAGGCTCGAATTTTTAAAATAATAACAAATTAGTAAATAACAAATTAGTATTTACTAACAAATTATTTACTAAAATTTTTATTTACGATTTTTAAAAAAAAAATTAACAGCACAAATTTTAATAAAATTTTATATAGAAAAATTAATTGAGGTTTATGTAGGGGCATTTTTGGTATTTTAGATGAATTTTTTTTGTTATAAATGGTAGTTTAATGATAGGGGGTGTCAGTGATACTTTTGATAATAGAGGGGGTGTCCTTGAAGATATAGTAAACTAGGAAGGGTGTGGTTAAAATTTTTCCTAAATAATATTATTTTTATAAAAAACTTGAATTATATGCAAAAAATAAATTGTAGAGACTTTACCAAGTTAAAATCTTTAATATGATTCTATAAGAGATAAAAATCTATGGTACCTCTCAGTAAAGGTTGAATTTGATATTTCTGGTAAAGAATGTTTCTGAACTTAATCTCTCAATCTTCTGTTCTACAAAACGAACAAATTGCCCAAGATCAAAGTGATTCGATCGAAGGCACTTTCATGCTTAAGTTAGTAATCGGATAGAAATAATTACTAGAAGACAAGGAGAGTTCAACATACCTTTCACTTTGGCTCATTTTGGTTTTTATAGACCCAGTTCAGTTAGAATTTTCATGAATTTCGATTCAAGGTGGCACATCTTCTTTCAATTAAGCGATTCAATTTGGAAAGCTGCTGAAATCTCTCTGATAGTTCATTTGACCTATAATTAAGCTTATTAGCTTATCTTGAATGCCTAAGTTTTTGGCGAATCTTTATCTTTTCCGTTTACTGTATCAAAACAACTTGGTCATGACGAGGATCGAGCTCTTTCGATACACACCGAGCACCTTGACTAGGGCTGAACTCTTTCAATGCTTGCTGAACAAATTGATCAATTCGACTAGGCATGTTTGTCTGATACTGTCCTCACGTGCTTTGCTTTGTCATCCTCACATGGGCTCATTTAATGTCCTAACACGTGTAATAATGTGAGTCACCCCCTTCATTTACCCCCATAAAATGTCTGACAGACTTCTTTCGTCTGTCAGCCATTTTATGTCTTTTCATCATCATTGCACATACTTCGAGGACCTATCAACAGATAGGATCCATTTGCCATCGAGCCCTGATTTTTGATTATCATCAGCCTGTTCATTTTGCTTTGAACTATTTATAGGTTGGAACTCTGCAATGAAGTCTGTCACTACTTGGCCCTTGATCACCTTCCTCAGTTCGAACTCAACGTCGAACTCCCCGAGCTCGACTGCCCATTTTGCAATGCGTCCAGATAGGTTGGCTTTCTGAAAGAGGAACTTCAACGGCTGATCAGTGAGCACTGTGATGTGGTGAGCCTAGAAGTAATGTTTGAGTTTCCTAGACGAGCTAACTAATGCGAGCGCAAGCTTCTCCAATGGAGTATACCTCGATTCTACATCTAAGAGCATCTTGCTCATATAATAAATAGGTCTCAGCTTTTCAAAATCATTCCTCATCAATGCTCCGCTCACCGCGTGTTCAAATACAGCTAGGTAGAGGAAAAGCCTCTCCTCGAGGGATGGGGTTGAAAGGATTGGTGAGGATGCCAAATATGCCTTCAGACTTAAAAATGCTTCCTCGCACTCATGACTTCAAAGTGCCCCCTTTCCTTCCTTTAATTGATTGGAAGAAAGGTCGGCACTTATCTGATGCTTGG
>CAUOFW020002521.1:0-47567 GCA_963454935.2 Ilex paraguariensis
TTTGTGAAAAAGTTGGATAATGCGGCAACTTTTGCTAGTCTTTTTAGCCGTGGAATAATTAGAGAGGCACAATGTGAAATAATCCCAAACCAGAGGGGGTGTAGTGTAATTTTAACATCTTAAGGACATTTCTTGCAATTATCAAATACCAGCGGGCATACAAATATATTTTTTTATTCAACGATATCTTAAGGCACTTAAACGAGTGAATCCATTTAAAAAAGTTCACACACCCATTAATCCAAGTTCCATAGCCATTTAGAAAAAGGCAAAACGAAGCAATAAGAGTGGAATTGAAAAACCACGCGTCGTCGTGCCCTCCTTCCCCTCCCCTCCCCTCCTTAAGGAGTTTTCTTTAAACAATCCTCACAACCCTTCTTTTCTCTCTCTCTCTCTCTCTCACCGCACCAGAAAGATTTCTTTCAAAATCTTGTCACCACCACTACCAACAGAATCAATCAGAAGAAGGTATAGATGTTCTTTTCATTTTTGTAACTTCTTAAACAAAATTATGTGCTCGATGAATTTTCTTCGCAAATGATTTTATATGTAATCTTCACTAATTTTGATTTGCCAATGGTATTAGCTTTACCTCTATAGAATCTGAAAAACTCTTCATGTTTATCTGCAACTGCAGGGATATTTTATTTGATTCTAAAGCCTCTTCGTGTTTTTCTGCGAATGATTTTCATTTGAATCCTGACCTCATCATCATTCACTCTTGATTATGGGGTCGTCTTCGACTTCGATCTCTGATCTCCAGCCGAACTCCAACTCCGACCGATTGCCGGAATCGAAGCAAAAAAGGCGAGGAAGAATCGCAACTGACAATGAAATCCAAGATGTCCAAATCAATCAAACACAATGGAAATCCCCGTTCGAACAACAGATCTACTCAACCAAGCTCATCGAAGCCCTCCGTCGAGTCCGCCGGAACCCAAACTCTCCGGCCTTTTCTCCCTTCACGACTCGCGCCGTCCGAGAGACAGCCGACCAAGTGCTCGCCGTTACTGCCAAAGGAAGAACTCGCTGGAGCAGAGCCATTATAACCGCTCGGCTCCGATTCAAACTCAATCAAAAAAGTAAAAATCACAAGAAATTAGGCAAGCTGGCCGGCGATGTCTGGTCGAAGAAACGGTTGGTCAAGAAGAGGCTACCGCCGTTACAGCGAAAGGTCAAGGTTCTCCGCCGGTTAATTCCCGGCTGCCGGAAACTCTCGTTCCCGATTCTTCTAGAAGAAGCCACCGATTATATAGCCGCTTTAGAGATGCAAGTCCGAGCCATGACCACTCTCGCGGGACTCCGCACTGGCTCAGCCGCCGGGTCTTTAGCCGCCCCTTCCGTTCAGCTCGGCTCCAATCTCTGTTAGCCATGGCTTATTACTTTGCCGAGGTGGTTTTTCCTAAAGCCTTGTTAATTACTGGGATTATAAATCCGTGTATTTTATTGTATAAGTGACTTTTTCCTTCCCTCTTTTGGGTTCTTTAAAATTTTTAAATATTTTGATTGGTTGATTGAATCATGCCAACTAATTTTGTAGTTATTATTTATCTAAACAGACATTTGTTTCCACTAACCTAGACAACGGCTGCACAACAATGTTTGGGTTTGCATGGGACAACCTATAATTGGTGGTTGCGGGTTTTAGCCCCATTTACTTCTCATCCTTCTCCCCCAAAAAATGTAATTGGATTGTCATATTAAACCATTACCATCATGTCCCTTTTGGAATTGTGTTTACAAAGATAAATTTGAGTTGTGCATAAACACCCACAAATTATATGTATTATGTTTGTCAAAAATCTCTTATTAAACTTGAAATACGAACGTCGAGTTAATAACCCCTATGGCCTCCTTGTCCGAGCAAATGTGATAGGTTACTTGCAAAGGGTTGGTAAGGCCTACTAATTTTGTGTTTGAAATTGGATCATGTTTTCATGGTTACCTGAGTTATGTAATCTTTTTGGTAATCATGTGAAACATAGGGCCTTATAGGATTTTTTTATTTTTTTTACTATAGGATTACCTTTTTCCTTTCACACGAGAGCAAGCCTGCCTCAAAGAAAATGAAAAAAAAAAAAAAAAAAGGGAGACAGCTAAGAGGGAACGTTCAACATTAAAAAAAAAAAAAAAAAAAAACGGAGCTTGGGTCGGCAGGGCATGCTCTTATCGTAAGATACTATGATTCCACTCTACTTTTGGGTCACTTGTTTGATGAGCTAAGCCTACACGCCACATAAGTCCAATAGTTAACCTCACAACTAAAAGTAAGGTCCTCTTTTTTAACTAGTGTTTCGGTTTAATGGCAAAAAGTAAATCTCGACTTCAAGTATAATCACAAATAATAATAAGTGATAAGTAAGTGCATGCGTGGAGTGAATCACAAATAGTAATATGTGATAAGTGCATGCATGCATGCATTCAGTGAATCTCAATCCCTTTTGTATTGTATAGTGGTTATCAAATAGATAAAGGGTGGTCTTACTTTGTGAAAAGTAAATCATACTATTCCACCTTAGCTCATCTATAAATAGGGTTTCCATATTTTAGATATGAGTAATATTATTTGAACCTAAAAATTTGATCTAATTTTCTGACATAATGATATGACTTCATAGAAATTATTGGATCAATACTAAGTTTCAATGTTTAATGGGATCTACATTGAATCCAAATGTCACAGTAAATTAGGTCAACAAATTATGTCAGTAAATTAGGTCCCAATAACATTGTTCTTTAGTATTTTGCCTATTCTTCATTTCCCTTCATTAATTTTTGTTTTGGACAAAGGCAACTACTGGAATACCATGCCAGCCCGCATACCATATAGCTGTGGTTCAAAAGTTGAGTTTAAATAGAAATATGAATTTTATAAGTTTGTCACACATGAGTTTTTGATAAATATTTAAATTGCTAAATACTATACAAACATGAACAGGGCCTCTTAGAGTGTATACCAAACTCCTCCTCTATTTGGGTCCTTTTGTAGGTAGTGTTTGGTATTGGACTTCTTGGCCTTTTTAGGTTCTTGTGATTGCGGTATGATGTTGGCTAAAGTAGTAAAAAATTGTGTTTTCAATTTTTGCATTTTCATCAAAAAATAATATAAAATGCTCCTCCATGTATATATTTTTTTTGATGAACAAGAGTCAAACTACAAACACAACTCCTTAAAAAGAAGAGGTGGGTTATGTCCACCCCTAGAATGTATATAATACCATGAGTTCTATATTATTAATAAAGGAAGAGGTGGGGGTTATGTCCACATATATAATACCATGATTTTTTGCATAAAATTTATAGAGTAATGCTACACTCACCAAAAGGGGGATAAAAAAAAATGATCAAATGATGTGACATTATCACAATAAAAAAAAAAATTAAATTTCAAATGTATAAAAGTCCGATCACCAACACTATTATGGGTAATGTCACATTACTTGGTCTATTTTCTTTGTCAGTCTAACATTATTTAGTTAAAAAGAGAGGAGGTGATTTAGTGTCTACCCCTAGAATGTACATATGACCCTCAATTTTTTCCAAAAGAATTATTCATGACTTCTGATGGGTCAAGCCCAAGAGCTTAACTCATGTTATAAGCTCAAGGGCCCAACTCCAAGAAGTCTAGTTAGTCAAGCCCAAAGAAGTCTGTAACCAGTCAAGCTCATCAGGTTCCAAGACTTACATCAGTAAAGGAGCAAGTAGTGTCGTCTAAGAGCTCAACTAAGAGTCTCTTCTACCACCTTGGAGTAAGGGTCAGCAAAGAGCCTCCTCACTACCTTAAAGTAAGGGAGCATCTAGGAGTCTCACCCTCGCCGCTCGGAGAGAGTCAACCTTCCCTCATTCTTTGACCAAGTCATTTGGAGAGGATCATAACTTCCTGACCCATTGAGGAGAGGAGAGGTCGCTAAACTATTTAATTATCGTTAAAGTCACCCCAATCTGTTATGACTATTAAACGGTCCCAACTTGTTATGACCATCAAACTAGTTATTCAATTACTATACTAAGCCATTATAAATTGTAAGCCCCATCAACACTTGGGGGGCATCAGATTCATTCGAGATAATTCTCTCCTCCTCTCTCAAAGCTTGTAACTTATTGCTCTCCTTGCACACCGGAGTTAATAAAATATCAGCGACCCTTACCATTCAAAGTGGACGTAGGTCACATTGACCGAACCATTATAAACTTTGTCTTCCCTTTCCCTTGACTTCTCAATTACTGCATTTTATATTGCTTACTTGACAGGTGGTATGCAAACCAATTTGTGAATTATCAACTTCCTCTTCTAATTTTATTGAACTGTTATTACTCATGAAACATCAGTATTACACTTCATTTTTTTTTTCAAATAACCACTCAATTTTCTTTTTAACCTTATTACATTTTCTAATTCTCTTTTCGCATGGATAACCGTATGTGTAGAACTTGTAGTTGCTTTTAGTAAAAGGAGAGAAGAGTTATATGGTGTCCCCTCCATATAAAAAGTCACAACATTCTTACTCTCTTTCCCCTCCCCCCCCCCCCCCAACCACCCATAACTCTTTCTTGAACTACATTAAACCGCCTAGGTTATTATAGCCACCCCTATTAGAAGTAAATATTGAATGTAACAGTTAGAGCATATCAACATTATCACATAGTGTAATTGTTCATTGTTAAATAAACAAATGTACAAGGTGACCCCACTATAACCATCTATCACTAACAACCTAAAATATGGTGATGTCATAACAACATAATTTTTAAATACCAAATTTACCCTTTCTTTCCCATCTTTTTCTCTTACTTTATTGGAACTACACCACCCACCCATCTCCTGCAACCACCTAAGTTGTAAAACTACCATGGTAGGGTAGTGATGGTTTATTTGTGTTAAATTGTGATGTGCATAACCTACAACCATTGTCCATCCAATCCCGTGGATACCCAAAGAAAATGCAATACTCTCTAAATACAACTTCACTTGAATGAACATGTTTGTATCTGGCAAAACCAAAGCTATGAAACCAATGGTAAAACCCTCCCATATTTTACATTAATTCCATTCCATGAATGTTTGGCTTCCAAATCCAATAGCCAATGCAATCAACAAATTCAATAAAAACTCAATTCAATCAACCAATCCTAATTCAATTAGGTCTCTATAGCGAAGCAAGGTGATGATCCTTCAAGCAACCTTCCCCCCTCTCCTCAAATCACTCAAGAATACTTGTAGACATTTAAAATTTAGCAAATAAAATAATAAATGATTGTAATTTAAGATTTTTTTTATATTAATTTATATACGAAATTTGATGTTACAATACTATTTGTTAGTACACCTTGTCCAACAAAAACAAATAGATCCACCAACACTAAATTTAACAATTCAAAAATTCATCCAAAAAACAGATAAATTGTGAAACCCAAGCATGCAGAATGTTTTATTTTATAAATTGTGTGGGTTAAAGTGAAATTTATGGAAATTTGAATTTATTTTAAATTGTGATAATTAAACTCTGGGAATTAGAGCACGTTTTAATTGAGCAATGTAATTGTAGAATTATGAGGTAGTGGGGAGCAAAGTGGAACTTTGGAAGTGTCGAGAATACTTGAGTAGTTAAATTAAGAGATAAGCAAAACATGAGGAGGCTTTAGTGTAAATGAGATAATTCTTGCATGAAAAGGACACCCGGGATGTGTCTTGTTTCTTCATCCATGTGCTTTGAGAAAAAAATATAAAAAGGAGAAAATGGTTTTAGGCGGTGAGTGGAAGGAAATAGAAGAAGAGAAGAAAAACAAAGGAAAGGAAAAAGAAGAAAACTTAAGGGTTCGGAGAGTGAGATTCGTTGGAGTTGCTCTTGCATGTGCTCTTGAGTGAGAGAAACCTTCATCTTTGAGAGTTGTATGATCCTTGTGTGAGTAAAAAAGTGGTGTAGGGTTGTGTTGAAGCATTGAAGTGAATTCAAAGCTCTTAGGTGGGAAGTCGGAGGAAAATCAAATGAATTGGGTCGCAATGGAGGTACGAGATTCTCATGAATTTCTATATATTTCTACTTCTAAATATGTCCTTTAGGCTTGGGTAGATGTTATGTGGTGTTAAAATTGGAGTTGGGTGGAAGAGGAAGAAGTTTGGACTAAATTCTGGAGTTTTGGTGTTGTTCAACCGGTTGAAGCATGTGGTTGAACCAGTTGAACATTTGGTGATGAATAGGTTGACTAGCTCCCAATACTTTGGTGTTGAGTCTGATAAACCGGTTGAACCAGCTGGACTTCAACTAGTTGATCATAGCCTCTCCGACGTCTTGTCTATCTTCGCTTAGGTTCTCCACTACAATGGATCCTCTAGGCCTAGGCAATCTTGGGCGCACCAACGATGCTCAGTATGCACATTCCAATGAGTTTGTTTTTCAACTAATCAATATCTTTTTCACCAAGTTTTGAGGTTTGATAAGAATCACTATATAGTAGCCTTGGGTCTGAGGGATCTAGGATCTAGGGTTATGGTAGAAACTCTTTATGTAGAAGATAAGATTTCTTTCTCAAAATACTCACAAGAGGCTTACCATAGGTGTAGGAAAGGTTTTTTTTGTTTATTTATAGGTTCGAAATACGGGTAATCTTTGCAAACAAGAAAACTCAGATTCATGAACGATTGCTCGAGCCGTGAGAGAGTGATCATAGGGCAATAGTAACTAAAACAAAAAATGGATTTCAAACTGACCTGGGATATCAGTACTACTCGAGCGACCTCAAAGGGCGACCCCTATTGTCCTCCATTTAGCCTTTGCCCGTGTTTTCCCTTAATCATGAAGAGACCACTCTAGTGAAGGGTAGCGAGCATATGGCAATCCTAAGCTGAAAATCAAGCAAAAAACTTGTCCTTTTGATCACTAAAGGGTGTTGCTCATGAAGGATCCGATGATGACTTGTTCCTATGTTTTTAAAAACACACAAGGTTTAGAAAAATGTTTCTTTTAAGAACACATATGAGCCATTCTCATTTTAATTCTAATCGTTATAAGTTTATTAAACCAAAGGATCATCTTAGGTATCTAGGTCATTACATTGTCCTAAGAAATAAGGTACATACATAGTGCTTTTTATGTAACTTTGACGCATGATCTCCTTCCTTCAAATAATATTTTTGGATCTTCATTGTTGTAGTATCATGACCATTGAATAGGCTGAGAGTTACAAAAGACTCTATGAAATTAATCGATTATAAAACATGATCTAACAATCTCCCACTTTGACAATTTCATGGCAAAATATATATAGAAGAAATTAAGAGTACAATCCACAAACCATTGAACAAAATGAATTGTAAACTAATCGAAACACTCATGTCTATGTCCCTAATGTCTAAGTTGAGGAATTAATTTTTTGAATGTAGCAAGAAGATCACAGTCCTATACGTCACCATTAAACCAAAACCATGTGAAAAGCATAATATGTATGAAAGACATTACACAATCACAGGTATGGAAAGCACCAAGTTAAGTATAAAGCATATTCATGTTAACATTATGCAAGTGCAAACATATAACATATGTAAGAACTACCTTGCTCAATATGCTTGAGAATCTTTAGATGTAGCATGACAATGCACAAATAGTACTCCCCCTTAGTTGTTGTTCGCAATTAAAATAACAAGTGTAAATAAACAAAGAAAAATAGGTGCTTCATGTGAAGTTTGTAAATGTACTCCCCTTGAGTATTAGAACAAACTCCCTTTTCTTTTGTTCACATGCAACTTACCTAAGCTAGACAAGAGAATATCTCCCTGAATTCTCTCATATATATTTAAAATATTCTCCCTTTTTTGTCACAAAGTGTCAAACCAACATAATCAAGCTATCCTAACATATCCTTTCCAATTTGTCAGAAGATGCCACCCAGGACAAACCATAGCAAACAACATAGAATTATGGTATAATAAGAAGGTATAAATACAAACCAACTAGCTAAAATAGGCATGCAAAGCAAGCAAAGTACGAATAAGGCATATAATTCAAAGTCTAATTGATAAAGCATTAAATAACAAAAAATAAGAGTATGTAACAACAAATTGTTAGACCATGTTTTGTAATTGACTAATTTCATGAAGTCCTTTGTAAATCTCAACATATTCTACGATCATGATGCTACAATGATAAAGATCCGAAAGCATTCTTAAAAGGGAGGAGATCATGCATCAAATTTTCATAAAAAATACTCCGCATGCATCTACTTGCTTAATACAATGTAATGAACTATATATCTAAGATGATTCCTTGGTTTAATAGATTGAGGAGGATTAGTGTTAAAATATTATCGATATTAGATTCGAGAATGAGTCCTAGGTATTCTTAAAATAAAAGTTTTCTTGAACCTCTTGTGCGCTTTGAAAACATAAAATTGAGTTATCATTGGATCCCACTTGAGCAACACCCTTTAGTGTTCAACAGGATAAGCTTTTTGCTTAGTTTTAAGCTTAAAAAATCATTAGGGGTTGCCCTATGCTCGTTATTCATTGCTAGAGAGGTCTCTTCATGACTTAGAAAAAAGATAGACAAAGGCTAAACAGAGGACAGTAAGGGTCGCCCTTTAAGATCAGTCTCAGAGATCGCTTGAGTGGTTCACTGGTTGGCTCAAGTGGCCCTACTCTCCTAGGTCAGCTCGGATTTTTTTTCATTCTGGTGACCACTGGCCTATGGCCGTCCTCGAACAGCTCAAGCGATCATTCGCAAATCTGAAATTTCTTGTTGACCAAGATTTCCCTTATTACAGACCTAGAAATAAGGAAAGCCTTTTTCTACACGTAGGATAAGTCTCTTGTGAGTATTTTGAAAGAAAAATATTATCTTGTACCTAGAGCTTTTATCAAAACCCTAGATCCCTATGACCCAAGGTTACCATCTAGTGATTTTTATCCAACCTCATAACTTGGTGAAGGAAAATGTTGATTGTTTAAAGACCAAATCCATTGGAGTGTACATACCGAGGATCGTTGGTGCACCCAAGAAAGCTCGAGACCTAGAGTATTCATTGCGGTGGTGAATCCAAGTGAAGCTATAGAAGACTTTGGAGAGACACGTTGCTGGAGAGGCTTATTGAAGGATAGGAGCATCAAATAGTGATATTGGTTGAGTTATAAGACTTTAGTACTTGTAAGTTGATTTTGGGATAGTGAATTAGGCTTTGGTGAACTAAGAAGGATCCTTGCAATTTTTTTCAAGGGTTTTCGCAACAACAAATCACTTGTGTAATTTATTTTTTTATCATATGCACTTGTAAACCCCACACTTTTATCTTTATACTTGTATGTAGGTTTATATAGCAAGTTATTAGTTCTTTTGAAATGATAATATGGAAAAATTCGAGGAAATAGTTGTTAAAAGTTATTTTAGCTTGCAAATATATGAATTGTTGTAATAGAACTTGTACCAACTTGGTTTAATGTACAAAAGTATGTTGTATAAGTTTGGTTTGGAATTGGAAAGGTTTGGAATGGATTAGAAATCAAGAAGGAATGATTTGTAAAAAAACAGGCAAAATCTTTTGGAAGGTCGCTGAAAAACCTTCCGGAAGGTTAAGGTAAAGGCTTATCCAGTAGGATAAACCTTCCAGAAGGTTGATGAAAATGGTTGTCTAGTAAGAAAAACCTTTCAAAAGGTTAATGAAAAGGTTTGTCGAATAGGCAAACCTTCCGGAAGGTCGATGAACAACCTTCCGACAGGTTTTCAAAAAATCTGAAAATTTTAAGTTGCGAATAGCCGATTGCCCTTTCACTATAAATACTTAAGGACAACCCCTTTAGCCCCATTTCAACACTCAAAACCCTAGGAGACCTTAGAGAGGAGTAAAGGAAGAGAAAAATACAAGATCAAAAGGGATTTCAACTTCAAGAAGATCAAAACCTAGTCTTTTCAAGAACATCAAGGTAGGAGATTTTCTTCCATTCTTGTTCATTGAGGCTAGGGCTTAATTTTATGTATTCTTTTGACTTTAAATCTTATATATATGCTATGAAATCATCTTTCAATGGTCTTTTGCAACTATTAGTAGGTTTTAAACAAAGTTAGGGTTGCATACCCATGAAATCTCATTTTCTTGATATAAAACCCTAGTTTTCAAAAGAGATGAACTTTCTTCTTGATTCTTCCTTTGTTCTTGACTTTGAAACTTTAGTGCTTGGCGTCGAGTAATAAAATGATGTTGTAATGATCTCTTTCTTATTTTCTTAATTAGTTCTCTTGTATTACAAATTGTGAAATTGGAGAATTATGGAATTGTTTGTTATTTGAGGAAATTGTTAGAATTGTATCTCTTGTATGGTTGTTGTGATAGACTTTAATTACATTCGAGCACTGCCGTAAAGTGTTAGAGGTTAGTCTATTCCAGTGGGGGTGAGATGGTTTCCTAATACTTGTAGTGGTTTGTTGTTTGTGAGAGCAACCACTATTGTTCATGGAAGTTCGAGGCTGAGGGTGGGTATACCTTTCCTGGGAAAGATTCGTTAATGTCGTGGGAGACGGTATACGCCCTACCTAAAGTGGTTTGTGTGGTTATGGTTGGGTGAACGAGGTAGAGTCGTTGTGTAGATTCATGAGAAGCAACCAACATCCATGAGAACATGCTTATTGTGTGGAATTGGTTCCTACAAGAGTTTGTGGAGGTATGAGACTCTACAAGAACTTGTGGAAAATGGATTATGGTTAGAAATAGTTTATTGTTTGAAAATTCATCTTATTATTCATTTAAATTATTGTTATTGTATAAAGTTGTGATCTATTGAAATATCCCGGTTTTCTTTCAAAAATTACTATATGATATTTGCAAAATGAGACCGACTTGTTTTTACATGCTTTCTAAACTTTGTATGAGTTTGGGAGAATGTTGCTACAGAGTTTCGTGTTCACCCCCTACAAACAACATATTTTTCAGATTATGTGCTAGAAGAGGAGCTAGGAGTAGATGAACAAGCACATTGGGAAGCTCCTATAGAAGGGAACGTGGATCCCGAAGTGGACGTCTAGAGTTATATTCTCTCTTGTTCTAGACTAGGCTATTTGTTTTGAGACTATGTAAAGTCAATCCTTTTGTAAGTCCGTTGTGAGTTTATGTTTAATTATTTTAGAATGTAATTGCCATAGCTTGACATATTCTTTTGGATATAGTAGTCATGGTTGGCCTATTCTTTTGGGATGATATTGTAAATGATATATTTGATAAATAAAATATTCTTTAATGATGGATTTATTTAGTTGCTCTCATGCTGTGAATGGTTTATAAATTATAATGCTATCCAAGGTGAGTTTTGGGGGGTTACAACACTTATGATTTGATGCACACAAGCGCACTATTTGTTTGATTAAATTAATTTTTGAATATCTTAATCATCCATAGTTATGCGTTCAAAGATTTGGGTCATTGGATTGGATTTCCCGTGTACGATTGTGGTAATAATAGGTTTAAAATTGGTGATTGTCCAAGTTTAAAGTTTAAGAACCTATTTATCCCCCTCTAGGTAATGATGTGCAATCCACGTTGTGAGGGAAGATCCACATAACAATTGGTACAAGAGTGTGGTTGCCCCAAGTTGCACTCGACACATTATAGGCATATTTTGTAATTACTTGCCTAATTTGTTTGCTTCCAAAATTTCTATTGTTAGTATGAGTTATTTTCAAATGGAGTCTCAAAAGAAAGACGATTCAATTGCATGGTTTGGGCGTTTAGTGTTCTTATGGAGGAACCCTACTAGAAAAAGAATAGGAAGGTCCTTCAAAAAAAAAAAAACGAGGGAGTGATGGACAACCTTAGTCTATATGTTGCTCATGAGCTGCTAAGTACCAGTCTCGCTACAGTATTGGTGCAAAAGGATCAGTCCTTCACTTTCTAATTGTTTGCGAGTTAAACTCACTCTCTTGCCACGCCTTTCACTCACTCGCTTGAGTCAGACTCCATCATTTTTTTTAGAGGATCATTCAATCTTCACTCTCTTGCTATTACCTACAGAAAAAAAAACTGGAAGACTTGGATGAAAATCGAGATTGAATAAATGGGGTGAAACTCAAAGACCTGAATTCCATATTCAATGCCATGACACCAAATGAGTTCTGGAGGATAGCAAATTGTGAAACCTCCAAGGAGGCAAGGGATATTCTTGTGGTATCTCACGAGCGAACTACAATGGCCAAGATGTCCAGTCTCCAAAGATACACATCTCTGTTCACTACTTTGAGGATGCAAGAGGAAGAGACATTTAGCGATTTTTATGCTAAGTTGTGTGATATTGTGAATTCCCTTTTTGCATTAGGTACCAAAGTATAAAATGCCGCCATCAAGTGAAAAATCTTGAGATCTCTAACAGAGAGGTTTCATGTTAAAGTGACCTCGTTAGAGACAAGTATCAATCTGGCTTCAATGTTAGTCAAAGACTTAGTTGGGTCAATATTGACTTCCGATATGTACCTTTTTCCACCCAAGGAAGTAAAGGGTGTTACTTTAAGCTCTATGAAAGAAGAAGGGGTAAATCTGAGTCACCTCATTTAGGAGAAGAGGACATAGTCTATCTCCTACAAAAATTCAAAAGATATTTTAAGGCTAATGGTGTTGAGTCCTCAAAGAAGAGAAAGGGGGAGCAAAAATTCTTGATGCGAGGTTGAGAAGAAAAGGCAAGGTCTCTAATTCTATGAATGTCATGGTTTTGGACATGTATTTGCAGAATGTCCAAGTGCTAAAAAGAAGGAAATGCCCAAGGAAAGGGGGAGAGTCATAAAGCCTAGAGTGAGTGTGAGTGAAAGTGAGTACACAAGGAGTGATAACTCCTCTTTTCCAAGTGATGAAGATAATTTCATAGAATGCCTTTCCCCTAAGAGAAACTTACAAAGGTGACGATGAGAAAGTTGAGTCAATTCCTACCAAGGAGGTAGATGGCTCGAAGTTGAAGTCTCTACTAGTGAGGATGAGACTAATAGTGTTGAGGACCTTCAAGATGTATACAATCAATTATCTATGGAATGTCTTAAACAAAATGAGAAGTTGCTTTCATTGAGCATGACTAGATCCGAAATGTATACACCCAAGTGTAGGCGGTTAAGTTGTAGTAATAATCTGGTTAAGTCTAGAGTCGAATCCACATGAAACTATTGTTGGTGTTTTGAAGTAAGCAGTGATAAAGACTATGTGATTGTAACCTTTGAGATTTACAGTGATGATGTTTAGAGATTTTCTTGGGCCAAATATATAATTCTTTCCAAGAAGATTTTCTAAACAAAATATAAGATAAATTCAAATGTAAACTCTCACTCTTTATTTTGAGGATCTGGATATGTAGTTGATCATCCGGTTTATTATACTTGTGTTTGGTAACTCAATTAACCTCCGTGTCAACAACAAGTTAATCAGAAGAAAAAGGTGGATTGTGAGAATTAAGAACATGGTTATGATGTCTTTCTAGAAGTTTACAAGAATTGTCTGTGTCGAGACTCAGCCTGTCTACAAACAAGCATTTGTTTCTACAAGGCATCCAACCTTGGTATTAATATTCTATTCTTTAAATGAAGCACAATAATGGTGAAGATTGAAAGGTAGTCATGAAGATCTAGCCAGGATACTTGCCTTGAACCAATGAGTCTTTCTATACAAGAGTTATATGTGTTATAGAAAGTCACGATTATTCAAAATACCTTAGCTTTGCTAGATACAATTAATCATTCAGTAAACAAGTGAAATATAAAGCATTAAGCGTAATTAAAATGCACAGATATAACTTTCGGATGATTTATCAATGTTCATTACCTCTTAATAAAGAGCGAATGATAAACTAATCACTCTTCATGACTTTAGTAAAGTTAGAAAAGTAAGTGATGCTCATCCCTCCAAGTAGAGGAGTTATAAGGTAAAATACACTACACACAGAGTCGATCTTTGACAAAGAATAAGTGAATCATGTTCCACCCTTCATGGCTTTGGTAAAGCTCTAGAAATGTGGAAAAGTTTCACTCCTTTAAGGTAAGAAAGAAGCTCAAGCAATGGAAGTGAAAGAAACTAACAATGAAAGAGAAGAAAACTAGTCATTTTTGGAGGGTTTTTACTACAACCAAAAGATGATCTATCTAGCTCTATTCAAGTAAAATGCAAGACTAAGTCTAAGACTAATTCTACAACTAGCTAAGAAATGTTGGTTTAGTCTAAACTTCCAATCTCCCTTTAAAGCTACCACAATGGGAGTATTTATAGGCAAAGAGGAGGGGGCAAGGGAGTGTGGATGAATAGTACAATGCCTTCAAAGTCATGTGTAAGTCCCAATGTCCGAAGAGAAAATCAACCACTTTGTAGCTTGTCTGGGGGACAACGTTTGAACGTTGTCTGGCGTTCAAACTTGTCTCCTGTCTTTGCTTGATGGGAGTTCGAATGCTAGATGTAGTTTGAATCTCCTACTCAAGTAGCCTCTATTCCTTTGTGTGAGCTATTTCCATACGCCTTGAACCACTACCCTTGGACTCATTAGCCTGGTCCTCAATAGTTCAGGAACACGTTCGAACATGGTACTCAAGTACTTCAGTGTTTTCCTTCTTAGTGCAACACGCCTTGTCTAAGTATTTCAAAAGTGTGGTCATAATTCAAGGGAACATTCGAACGTGAGTTGGCGTTCGAATGTTTTTGTTTTGTTTCAACCTTCTCCAATTTTGTCCTAGGGCATGCTGGTGTTGCATGAAATTTGATATTCATTGCCTTTGGACCTTTGTACAATTAATATCCTGAAATGTCATCATTTAAACTCCATCAAGTATAATTAGTCTCAAAAAAGGCATAGTGGTATGTTAATTTTAACTACTAATCAGAGCACAAGGCTCAAATTGAGTAAATATGATAAGAAAACACTTCATGTGGACTTAGTGAAGTCTAAGGCTCATATTTGTGGGCTTAAGTAGGAGAAGAAGTTCCTCCATGATAAGGCGAGCTTCCTTGAGAGTGAACGCAAAGGGCTTTTAAAGTCTAAGCAAAGTCTTGAGTTTAAACTTGTAAAACTTGATGGAAACCTTCACAAATCGTAAGAACTCTCAAAAAGATTTTCCCAAAGCACATAAGATTTTGATAAAATGTTGTCTATGGTGAAGAGTGTGGGTGACAAAGAGGTTTAGGCTATACAAATGAAAACACCGCCCCCACTATATCCATGATCGTATTTATGAAGTGTAATCTCAACCCATCATCCCTACAAGTAAGCACAAGTCCTAAAAAGACTAAAAATAGTAAGGGTAAGCATTTAAAGAAGCCAATTAAAAAGTAAAAGTCAACCCAAATCATTTGTGTGTTTTACTTTTGGTAAACATGGTCACTATAGTGCACATTGCATTCATGATAGGGAAGTTTTAAATAAGAAGCTCATTTATCTAGCTAATCAATATGAAGTTGTAAACAATAAAGTTATAAATTTTCTAAGCTTTTGGACATGCCAAGTGAGTCCAAACATATACATGTATCATCATGTAAAGGACCACATGCTAGAGTGCACAAAACACTTTTTATTGCAAGGTCAATATTTATCTATACATATCTGGAGAGAAGAGAGTTAGTCCTCCACCCATTCGTTGACATAACTCGAATTTTAGGAAGGGAAAATAAGTATGGTTGACTCTACAGGACTGAGAAACTCATCATCTAAACCAACTTTTTTGACCCGACTGTTTGCAACAAGATCATGACACTAAAGAAGTAGGTGAGATGAGATAGTGTGGACCTAAGTGATCATTCATATACTGCATCAAACACCCTAGGGTCATACTTTGCATACACTTTTTCTTTGTTTATGCTTTTTTATTTTCTTAAATGAAAATCCAAAAACATAAGAAATTGAAAATCCAAATACAAAAGAAATAGAAAAACCAACAGATTTTTGATGTCAAGTTTGGCATTCCTTTTAAGATTTATGGTAATTCTTTAATTGTCTTTCCTTTGTTTATTGCTTGCTTGTGCATATTTTAATTTTTATATGTTATTTGAAAAATAAAAAAAAATTGAAAAGAAAAAGAAAAAAGATTTTCTTTTGCTTAATTTTCTTTGTTATTGTTCATAGTAATTCACACTTTAGTTTACTTTATAATCATTTCATCCTTAAATAAATGTTGAAATATGCATTTCTATGAGTCATATTATGGGATTGAGAACTAAGTGACATAAATCTTATTGCATGATAAATGAGCCAAAGTCTTTTTCATCCTAGTGTACTTGGGTGGTGTTTACCTGTAAAAAAGTCATAAACCAATTACACGCCAACCATTCACCTTCATACTTAGAAATCTAGTTAATTTAAATGATTAATGGCCTTACGTTATTCTAAGTATTGGTGATAGGTTAACACATGACTAAATGTTAGTTGAACCTCATTCCCTTAAAAGATTCCAAAGGCTTTATGTGAGAAAAAAAAATGTACAATGTGGCCAATCATTAAAAAATAAGGCATAAATAAATAGCTAAAAATAATTGCACTTGAATTATTGAGAATTTTGCTTAAAATTTATTGCTTATTTGTAAAGCTCATAGAGCTCATGCTAAACATGTTTAGAAGTATATTGATAAAGTACAAAATTCACAATCGTGTTAATTTAATCCATAAGAGAAGAAGGGATAAAAGATAGGGGGAGTTACCTAACAAGAAAAATGATTAGAACACTCAATAACAGGCCATGTATTCATTTAGCCAATGCATTAGGATTTCATTTATAACTTATTAATGATTTGAACTAAAACACAATCCTAATTGTATGAGAGTTTGGTTTTAGACACGTTGCACTTGAATTAGTCAAAGTTGAACAAAATTTGAACATGTGTGAATGAAATTGAACTAAGTGAGGGAACATTACTCGAGGATGCATACAATTGAGTTCAATATTTTTGAATATGCCTTAGAGTAATGTAATGAGACGATGAAATACATCCTGAATGCCTTAGAGTATTGCATTACATTTAGTTCCAATTTCATCCATGCATGTGCATTTAATTGCATTTAGGTTGTATACACTCTCTTGCATGCGTTTAGAGGCTCAAGCGATGAGTTTAGAGGTGAAAAAGTGGATTGGACAGTTGAAAGAGAAATTTAAAACTTTTAGGGACTGCTCGAGCGACCCTTGGCACCGCTCTAGCTAACTGCATGAAAATTTGGTCCAACAAGATTTAAAAATAAAAAATTTGACATTCTCACTTTATTTTATTCTCTTTTATCACTCGCCCACCTCTCTTTGTACACACCCATAACATTCCCTTCAATTTTAACTTGATATGGAGGGAGTTTTGTGCATTTTGATCTTAGATCTGTGATTATTTTTTGTATTTGCACTATTTTAATGATTAATTTTGGGAAAATGCCGCCAAGAGCCAAAAAAGGGGCAAGTTTATGTGTATCCAATGAGAGGAGCCGCTTCCAGACCTCACAGTATTGTGACCTTTACAAGAGACAGTTTGCTTCTAGGACTGTGTTGGTGGAGCGTGGTGTGAATTTCACTAGGGTAAGTAGCACTACTATCCCTTTGAATGTTGAGTGGAGATAGTGGATTGAGCTATTTGCAAATCCTGTGCTAGTAGATGTGGATATGTTCAGGTAATTTTACACACACACACACATTAGGAACACCATTAAGGAGAGTGAGCACTTTCAGACATATGTTCGATGTGTTTTGTTTGAGTTTTACATTGACCTGATTTCCACCACCCTACACCTACCCCAAGTAACACATGATGTCATTCACTCTAAACTAGATGGTGCCACACCTAAGCTCCAAGATGTTGCATCCGTATTATATGAAGATTCATTTCCCAATGGGTGGAACTGCCAGTGTTGATACGGAAAGGATTTAACTAGGGTGTATTGGTTGATAAATTTGATAGTTAATTGCAATATTGACCCTAAGACTCACATATCTACATTACCTACACCACGAGCTTACCTTTTACATGCTATTGGGATAGATGTGGAGATTGATATGCCACATGTCATTTTAAAGGCATTTGGAGAGCTTTTGATGAGGGTAGGATCAGTGATAGTCTTCCAATTGGTTCTCTTATCACCCAAATTTGCCAAGATAAGGGAGTTGGTTCTTTAGAAACTAATTAGATTGTAAGACTAAAGAGACCTTTGAGGAAGGAGTGCTTGAGACTGAGTGAGATTCATGCTAGTTATATTTTTGACCCCATTGAGGTAGAGATAGAGGATGAAAAGATGGAGGATGAGCTACATGCTTCAATTACTACACTTGAACCATCAAATTGTATTCCACCAGTGAGGCACACCTAAGCTACCACCTCACGTGCACCACTCCCTAGGACTCCTCGTGCTGCTAAACTTGATCAGTGGATTGCTATTAGCACAACTCTAGGTCATAAACAATGTAGTATCGATCAACAACACAACCTCACAACTCTCAGACTAGATTTTCTTAACATAGGGATGTCTAGCATTGTGAGAGATCAGAGAGACATATCAGACACATGCTTCAAAATGCTAGATTTATCGCTGAGGATGACGAGCCAAAGATACAATAGTAGGGAGGAAATAATGGACATGGTGAAGATGATACAAGAACTTGAGCTATTTTGAAGACTTTAGTATAGGACCATATGAGGGCTTTGAGCGTTATTATTCATTCATGGTCTATACTTAAATTACTCTATTTTTTGTAGACTTTTTCTATTTTGTTGACTTTTATTTGTTTTGCTATTTTTCATTTTTTGTTACATACTCTTAGTTCTTGTTATTTGATTATGTATGAACACGCTGGAACAACATATGCTTTATCATTCAAACTTTGAGTTATATGTCTTGTTTGTCTTTTTTTTTTTTTACTTTACATGCATGATTTAGCTAGTTGGTTTGTATTTATACGTTCTTGTTGTACCATGATTCTATGTCACATTTGTTATGAGTCGCCCTTGGATTGAAAGAAATAAGGAAAAAAAATTTTGGGATGACTTGATTCTATACCTTGATTGTCATTGGTCATAATTAGATTGACATTTGTGAAAAAAAAAAAGAGAAAAATAGTTTAGATACATATGGGAGGAATCTGGGAGATTACTCTTGACTAGCCTTGGTAAGTTGCATGTGAATAGAGTAAATGGGAGTTTGTTCTAATTGTAAGACCCGAACATGAATTGCATGACATTTTATTAATGTCACGGTCTAATATGTAATTTGTGATATTAGTATGGGGGTTAAATTATAGAATTTGAATTGTGGGAGTTAGGTAATTTTGTAAAAAGTAAACCTTAAGGGTTGATTTCTTAGATGGTAAATCTTTTGCAAGTGATTTTGTTATGATGAAAAATTAAGTGGTGTGTGTGCATAAAGAGAGAAAAGGGGACCAAAGTGTAATATTGGCCAAAAGGGTGAGTCATTGAAGACACACGTCAACATTTGCCCAACTCTTTGCCTATTATATGCTTGTACCAGTTCTCTATTGAGGGAGTTGGTGGGGAAAAACACTTTCGAAACCTAGAATTCTTTTAAACCGAACCTCTTTATGTTATTTTGATTTCTTTTCATCACTTGGAGCTTAGGAATAGCTATACAAGATCCAAATATCAGCCAGTAAAGGTTTTTAATTATTGTTTGTATTTATGCTATGTAAAACAATGGGAAAAAGTTGGGTAAAATTGTGGTAAATCTCAGATGTGTGAAAGGTGGTTTCGAATTTGGTTTATGGATTTTGATTATTAGATTTTTGATTAGCTATGAAATATCATGTATTTAGTGACTATAATTTATGGGTATGAGTTTGAGAATTGTAGGATTGAGAGAAGTAGGTTGAGGAAGAAACAGGAACAAAGGAAAAAGGGTTCTGTCAGGGTTGTACCAGTACAAAGTAGTGTTGTACCGGTACAACGGGTCTCTATTCCGATACAACAAAGTTGTACCGATACAAGTGGTGTTTGCTCCTGCAGAACTAATAGGACTTATACCGGTACAAGCAGGTTCTTCTCCATTTTTGTTGTGTTGCTCTGAGTTCGTCATTCGATCAACTTCAGACCTTTGCCAAAGTATCCAAAAGAGTTTATAGAAAATTAATTTTATTTGCCTACAAATATATGATTTATGTATTTAAACCCAAATTAAGCCTAAGTGAGGTGAGTTACTATCGGGTAAAGTTTAAGTGGTTAAGAGGTGATACTTCGGGAAGGGATGAGAAATGTAATATTTTATTCATAATTAATCATTTATCCATGTGTTGCATACCATTATGTGTTGTGAATGATACTCATATGCCTTGTGATTACATATATGTTAGGTGCGAAAGCAACAACGATGTCACAATTTCGGGTTCACCTAAAGATTATACATGGAAATTGAGTTGGGTTTGGAATTTAACCGAAGTGAATATATTGATTGGAAATGTGATTGTTTGACTAATAGTTATACTTATTTGTATTAGCTAGAATGTGGTGTAGTGGATTATTAATTTGTGGAATTGTAATCGGTTATGAACTCAAGTGATAATTATGGTGGTTTTGTGCTTCTTGATACTATTGATTGTCAAGACTTTCGGGCATAAATGGTAGCGATGTGAGTGCCAGACATAAATGATAATTATGAGAGTGCTGGGCATAAATATTAACGATGTGATTGTCAAGACTTTCAAGAGTTATTGAATAGTTGGATATTATGTTTTATTTTTATATGTCTCCAATATACTCACTAAATTTTTGATTTTCCCCCCCCCCAACAGTTGTTTGGTTACCCCCAATAGCTTTTAGGAATGACCTAGGAGGAGGTCCACTGTGGAGTCTGTCTTGACTTTGGAGCGGATTGACTTATGTTGTACTATATGTCATGAGTCATTGTGTACGTGGTTGGCTAGGAGGTTTTGAAGACAAGATGATAACATGATGAGATTATCTGGTTCCGTACATACGTAAATATCTGGTCTTTGGTTTATAGAAATGATTTTGATTAACTAAGATTAATTGATGGTAATCTGTTGTTTCAGTGTGGATGTATGGATTATAGTTTAGATCTTCTCAAACCCCAACTTTTTTCTGGAATGGGTTTGACACTAATACTCAAGTGGAGTACATTAACAAACTTTGCATGAGGTCACCAATTTTACTTTGTTTATTTTACACTTATTATTTGATTTGGAACACCAACTAAGGGGGAAAAATAGTTGTGCATTGTCATGCTATATCTTAAGGTTTTCAAGCATTTTGGGCAAGGTAGTTCTTACATATGTTACATGTTTGCACTTGCATAATGATAACATAAATATGTCCTATGTTTAACTTGGTGCTTTAAATACTTGTGATTATGTTATATATTTCATATATATTATGGTTTTCATAAACTTTTGGTTTAGTGGTGATGTGTTGGACTAAGACTTTCATGCTACATTCAAGGAAGTAGTTCTTGTACTTAGAGATTAAGGACATAGACATTAATGTTGAGATTAGTTTATAGTTTATTTTGTTCAATGGTTTGTGGGTTGTAATCTTAATTTCTTAATTATGTGCTTTGTCACAAAATTGTCAAAGGGGGTGATTGTTAGATTATATTTCGTAATTGAATAATTTCGTGAAGTCCTCTATAAATTTCAACATATTCCATGTTCATGATGCTAAAAAAATAAAGATCCAAAAGCATACTTGAACAGATTAGATCATGCATCAAAACTACATAAAAAATACTCTGTATGCACCTTGTTGTTTAGGACAAGTTAATAACCTATATACCTAAAATGATCTCTTGATTTAATAGACTTATGAGGATTATTGTTTAATGGAATCAGTATTAGATCTGATATTTTTTTTCTTGAAAATCAATTAGATTCTAGAATGGATCCTAGGTATTCTTAAAAGAAAATTTTTTCTAAACCTCTTGTGTTTTTTGAAATATAGAATTGAGCCATCATCTCTTGAGCATCATCCTTTAGTGTTCAAGAATACAAGTTTTTTGTTTGGTTTTAGACTTAAAAAATCAATAGGGACCATCCTATACTAGCTAACCTTCACTCGAGTGGTCCCTTCATAACTTAGGGAAAAGATAGACAAAAGCCAAATGGAGGACAACAGGGGTCGCCCTTTGACATCAATCTTAGACGTTGTTTGAGCGGTCCAACTCTCCTTGGTCGGTTTGGAATTCATTTTTCATTCTAGTGATGACTGTCCTCTCATGGCTTGAGCATTCGTTCACGAGTCTAAGTTTTCTTATTAGCCAAGATTGCCCTTATGCTGGACCTATAAATAGGAAAATTGTATCCTATACCTAGGGTAAGCCTCTTGTGGGCATTTTGAGAGAGAAATCTTATCTTCTACCTAGAGAGCTTCCAACACAACCCTAAATCCCTAAAAACCAAGGCTAACATCTAATGATTCTTAACCAACCTTACAACTTGGTGAAGAAGATCTTGATTGGTTAATGATCAAACCCATTGGAGTGTTCATACTAAGGATCATTGGCGCCCCCAAGATTGCTCGAGGCCTAGAGAATCCATTGAGGTGATGAATCCAAGTGAAGCAATAGAAGACGTTGGAGAGGCATTTCGGTGGAGAGGCTTATTGAAAGAAAGAAACACCTAACCATGGTATTGGTTGCGGTATAAGATTCGAGTACTTGTAAGCTGATTTTGGGATAATGGAACTTTGGTGAACCAAGAAGGTTCCTCACGGTATTTTCAAGGAGGGTTTTTGTGTTAACAAATCACTTGTATCATTTATTTTTTTCTCATATACACTTTTGATTTGATGCATGCACGTGTACTATGTGTTTGATTGAATGAATGTTTGAATATCTTAATTATCCATAGTTCTGCATTCAAAGGTTTGGGTTCCCCATGTAAGATTGAGTGTTTAGTTATTAATTGCTAAAATCAATACACTCTTCAGGAATTCATGGGGTCATTGGGGCAAAAAAAGGGTTCTCATTATTAATTTTTTAATCTTTGTGAGAAGAGGTAATTGTAGTAATAATAAGTATAAAATTGGTGATTGTCCGAGCTTAAAGTTCAAGAACCTATTCAGCCCTCGCCATATAGGTAATGTCATGCAATCCATGTATAATTGCGAGGGAAGATTCACATATATTTCCCCCTTTCGAAACAATACAAACAAAAAATAGAAAAACAAATAAAAATCAACAAAATGGAAAAGTTAAACAAAAAATATAAAATAGAGTACTTTAAGTATAGACCATGAATGAATAATAACACTCAAAAGTCCCATATGGTCCTATGGTAAAGTCTCCTAAAGAGCTGCAATGGTTGGGTCATCTCCACCATCTCCATCTCCACCATGTGTCTATGTCTCCAACTCGTCATCCTCCTAAATAAATCTAGCATTTTGACGCATTTTTCTGAGATGATGTTTCTGTCTATGAGTGGCCCTCTGATCTTTGTCACTCCAAATAGAATTCAGTCTAAGAGTTGCGTGACTACATTGCTCATTAATACTACTCTATAAATGACCTAGAGTATTAGTAACAGCCGTCGTGTCACACCCTACCCTGGATAATAATACTTATTGTCCATTTTTGGTAAGTGGACCTCATTAATGAACCTATAACCTATTAAAATGAACATAATCATGGACAAACTCATGATAATATTAACATCATAACACTCCCACAAAAAGGTATAGCCATATATACACTGTTATAGATTTGGGCTTACTCAACAACTTACAACAAACACTCACACTACCTTAGCACTTGTAAATATTTACATAACCAAGTATCTTCTTAAAAGTTAACAACTAGGCACACACGCCAACATCCCTGACCACCTCGACTCAGTAGTGGACCTCCCATAGAGTCTGGTTAGCTAAAAAACAAAATTGTGGGTGGGTGAGCACAACACGCTCAGTGAATGTACAATTTCATTAAACTAATAATAACGAAAACATACTTTGCACACCATGACTATGTCATATAAATATCTACATTGAACTGATGTAAATACTAACATAGCAGCATTATCCCTCAACAACTTTCTTCACATATCATCAGTTAATCATTGCAATTAGTCACAAATAAATAGTTTCATACATTTTTATATAATTGTCACTAAGGCTACTTATCTGTCACTAAGGCATAATAATGCCACTAAGGCTACTTATTCTCCATTAAGGCCATATAGTTGCCACTAAGGTTATAGTCATCATGCTCATACCTCGATATAACACAGGCATATCTTAGCCATTATCGTCCATATGAAAAAGCACACTCACCTCAAGTCCAATAATATAACAGTTTAATTCCCAAATGACACTCTTGGTGTAGATGTCGATGTTTCAGTTCCTATCACATATCATAGTAGACCATGAGTAAGTGCTTAAACATATACTTTTATTATTAATCATGCATGTATGAATTCATTTCGATGCTTATGTTAATGCATTTATGCGTTCTTCACCAATGGTTTATTTTAACCACCCAAATCTTTGTTTATCAATTAACCACTTTACTCACTTTTAATTCTATGTTAGATCTTCAATTCGTATAATTATAAGCAACTAAACCCTTAAGGAACTAATTTGCGGTCAATCGAATGTCTGGATAAGTTTTTAGAAAAGTTGAATGGAAGCCTAGAACACCATAGACAAATTGCCAAAGTTGACCTTGATGAGCCGATTGAAGTCTAGCTGGTTCGACCTATTCATCAGGTTCACCCCCAAAGTACTGGATGTTGTTCAACTGGTTCATGTTCAACCGGTTGACAGTACTCTTCAACCGGTTCAAGCCTAACTAGTATCTGGTTCAACTGGTTCAACAATTCTTCAACCAGTTGATCAGTACCACAGTTTTAGAATTCAATTAAAACTTCATCTTCTACCATCCAACCAATACCCGCACCACAAGGATGCATCTAGAAGTGGAAAAACATATTAATTCACAAGAATTCCTTTGTTGCGACCTGATTCCTTCTAATTCTTCTGAATTTCACACCCTAAACTTAGAGTTCTTCAATTCTTCATTTCATCATCTTCACTCCACTCCTTGAGCATATACTAAGATTATTCAAGCTTTTAGCAAGAATTTTCACTCACAACCTCAATAACACATGATTTACGGCCAATTCTCCACTGCCCATGAACTAAGAATTTTTTTTTTCTCAACTCTTTTCTCCCAATCGGTTGAACCAAAGCCTCTTACATACCCACTGCTTCAAGGGCTGAAGACTTCCCAGGCTGTTGGGTGTCCTCTGACTCACCTCTCTTTTCTCTTAATTACACTAAAGTCCCCCCTTAGTTTCCCTATTTCTACATTTAACCATTCAAATCTCCCAACACTTTTAAATTTTCACCTTTACTCTCCACTGTCTCAGAATTCAAAAATTAAAAACATACTTAACCTATCAGAGTTTAACTATCATAATTTTAACCCCATACAAATACCAGCAAATTACACGTTAACCCTCAATATTTATAAAATGCAATGTTATGTATACTCGGGTCTCACAAGTGGAATGATTAAGTGCAGCAATAGGAGGAGTCCTAGGAAGTGCTGCACGTGAGGTGCTAGCTCGTGGTGTACAACTCGATGGTCCATATGTAGTAACGGGAGCACGTGGCTTAGCATCCATCTCATTGTCCTTTGCCTCTAACTCAACAGGGCAAAAGTATGACTCACGCGAGTCTCAAGAACTCATTCTCCAAATGTCTCTTTGGTCTCGAAATATGATCAGTCTCTAAAGCATTAGCACACTTATCTAGACAACTTTGGGTGATAAGAGAACAAAATGGCTGACTATCAGTGATCCTACCTTCATCAAAAGCTTTCTGAAGAACTTTAATAATCACATGTGCATATCAATCTCGACACCCTTCCCAATAGCATGTAAAAGGTAAGCTCATGGTGTACAAAATGTAGATATGTGAGTCTTTGGGTTGATGTTGCAATTAACTATCAAATTTATCAACTGATATTCCCTAGTTAAATCCTCTTGGTACCAACACTATCGGTTCCACCCATTAGGATATAGGGAGCTCCATACAACACAGATGCAACATCTTGGAGCTTGATTGTGGCACTATCAAACCTGAAATTATAGGTATCATGTGCTACTTGGGAGCAGGTGTAGGGTGGTGACAATCAGGTTAGTGGAAACTCAAATAACACACCTCGAACATATGTCTAAAAGTGTTCACCCTAGTGAAATTCACACCACACTCCACCAGCATAGTCCTAGAAGCAAACTACTCCTGTGGGGTCTGGAAGCAGCTCCCCTTGTTGAATACACGTACCCTTGCCAGTTTTTCGGCTCTTGGTGGAATTTTCCCAAAATCAATCGGTGAAATAGTGCAATTACAAATGATAATCACATATCTAAGATCAAAATGCACTAAATATCACTCAATATCAAGTTAATGCTATAGGTGTGTACAAATAGAGGTGGGCTGGTGATAGAAGTGAAGAAAATGAAGTAAGAATTCAAAAATTTATTTTTAAGCTTGCTGGACCAAACTTCAATTCAGGTCGCTCGAGCAGTGTTGAGGGTCGGTCAAGTAGCCCTTGCAAGTTTCGAATGTCTTTTTCAGCTATCTAGTCCTCGTTTCACCTCTAAACTCATCAAGTGATACTCTAAATGCATGCATGAGTGTATATACAACCTAAACGCGACTAAATACATATGCATGGATGATATTGGAACTATACTAAATGTAATGCAATTTTCAATTAATCATAAATGCATAATGTCATTAATCATGAAAGTTACACATGTTCACATTATAATTGTTCTATCCAAATTTCATCATCTCATAGCATTACTCTCAAACATCTCAAAAATATTGAACTCAGTTTCATGCATCCTATAGCAATGGTCCTTCACTCAGTTCAATTTCATTCACATGTGTTCAAATTTTATTCAACTTTGACTAATTCAAGTGCTACATTTGTGAAACCAAACTCTAAAATAATTAGGATTCCGTTTAGTTCAAATCATTAATAAGTTGTACATTAAATCATAATGCTTCATTGAAGTGAATAAATGACCAATTAGTGAGTGTCCTAATCATTTTTTTAGACAACTCTCCGTTTCTTTTATTCCTTCTTCTAGTATGGCTTCAAATAGCACAATTCTGAATTTTGTTCTTTATCAATATGCTTTTAAACATATTTACTATGAGATCTATGAGCTTTACAAATGAGCAATAGATTTTAAGCATAAGTACACTCAACAATTCAAGTGCAATTATTTTTAACCATTTATTTATGCCTCACCTTTTAAAGATTGGCCACATTGGGCTCTTTTATTACATTTGGCCTTTGACATCTTTTAAGGGATTGAGGTTTAACTAATTTTTAGTCATGTTTTCACCTATTACCAACACTTATAGTCACGTAAGGTCATTAGTAGTTTAAACTAACTAGATTCCTAAGTATGAAGGTGAATGATTGGCATTTACGTATTTTATGAATTTTTCAAAGATAAACACTATTCAAGAACGTTAAGATGATTTTGGCTCATGAATCATGCAATAAGATTTATGCCACTAAGTTTTCAATCTCCTAATATGACTCATAGCAATGCACATTTCAATTTTAATTTAAGGATGAAATCATTATAAAGCAAACCAAATGTGAATTACCATGATCAATAACAAAGAAAAAACAAACAAAATAAAATTTTTTATCTTTTCTTTGTCCAATGTTTTTGAAATTTTCAAATAAACATATACAAAGAAAAATATGCATGACCATGCAATAAGCAAAAATCCTGAAAAGAATGTTATACTTGACATCAAAACTCTTTTTTGAGTTTTTCAATTTATTTTGTTTTTTTATTTTTTTATTTTTTTTATTTTATTTTTTTTTTTGTTTTTTGGTTTTTTAGTTCCTTTTGTTTTTGGGTTTTCATTTTAGAAAATCAATCAAAATTAAACAAAGAAAAACACATACAAAGTATGACCCTATGATGTTTGATGTAATGCATGAATTATCACCTAGGTCCATACTATCTCACCTCATCTATTTCTTAGGTGTCATGACTTTGTTGGAAACACTCAAGGCAACCAACTTGGTTTAGATGGTTTCTCAAAATCCTCCACAGTCACCCATACTTTTTTTTCCCTTCTAAACACTCAGGTTTAGTTAAGGAATGGGTGGAGGACTAACTCTCTTCTTTCCAGATGTATGTAGATCAATCTTGACATTTGGAGTAGAAGGAGCTTTGTACACTCTAGCATATGGTCCTTTAGATGATGATGTATGCATATGTTTTGACTCACTTGACCTCTCCAAAAGCTTAAAAAAAATTATGACTTGATTGTTTAAAACTTTGGATTGGTTAGCTAGATGTATGACCTTTTTATATAAGACTTTCCTATCTTTCATGCAATTTCTACTATGATGATCATATTCTCCACAAGTGAAACAAAAATCATGATTGGCTTGGGTTTTCTTAATAACTGGCTTCTTTCAGTTCTTACACTTACCATTTTTAGTCTTTGGTGGACTAGTGTTCACTCCTCGAGATGATGGGTTGGGAATACCCTTCACAAACTCAATCTTGAAAGAAATGTTAGTAGTATGTTCATGCATGTAGCCTAATCACGCTTTCACCCACACTTTTTTCCGGTAGACAACATTCTATCAAAATTTTTATTGCTTAGTGGTTGCCTTTAAAGAGTTCATTTGATTCATGAAGATCTTTATCTAGTTTAACACATTTAGACTTAAGAATCTTCTTTGACATTACAAGCTTATGACGCATTATCTCTAGGAAGCTCACTCTACCAAGAAGAGACTTCTTTTCTTCTTCAAGCTCACAAATTTGAGCTTTGGACTTTACTAAGTCCACATGGAGTGATTTTCTCTCTTCTTCACTCTAGTTTATCCTACCACTCAAGGCAAGCACTTTCTTTTTTATTTAAGGAATTTCTCATATAATTGATTATAAATATCATGTATATCCTCAAAGCACTCTTTATCCTCCACACATGTGAGGATTTCTTCTTCAAAGTCTTCTTCCATCGTGGTAGCACTTGCTTCAACTTCACTAGTCAAAGTTTCTCTAGGGAGAGAGGAGTGTGAACCTACAAGGTTGTAAAGTTCTCTTCACCATCATTAGAAAAAAGGGGTCATCATTCGATGTTGACTCACTTTCACTATTGCTCCATTTGGCCTTCATATCACCGAAGCTATTTGTCAAAATCCTTAACACTCAAAGTATTGGAAGCCTTGCCTCTTTCTCTCAACTATGCCTATCAAAATCTGACATGACACACAATTAACCAACATAAATCGACTCGAATTAAATTAGTTTTGGTGGTAAACGAGTTGACTCGTAATACACATTTAATAAATGGGTCCATGTTCGAGTGAGACCTGTCAACCCATTTATCACCGTTTACCCATTTAAATAAAATTAATGTAATAATAAATTAATAATTATTTTAAAAATTTCTGTAAGTAGAAAAGAGGAAAAACATTTCATGTAAGTTTTTTTTTTCACAGTAAATAGAAGAGAAAAACTAGAAGGAAAGGAGAATAAAATCAAAGTCTTTCAGTATGGCTTTCTAGGAGTCTCAACTATAAGATTTCAATGGATTCTCACCATAAAAAGAAGTAGAAATACACAGAAAGTTTTACTCCTCAAGATACCTTGAATGTGAATAGGTATCCTCAGGTTCTCTGACTACCATGTTCTTCCCATAGAGGTTGGTGGAATTTGGTTGTTTTGGATTGTGGTTTGTACTTTGTAATATGAAGTGGTATCTCTAAATATCATATTTTTTTTTATTATTTTGTTAGTTTTATAAATTTATATAATATTTTTAAACAAATTGGTAAATGGGTCTAACGGGTGGTTACCGTGTTTATCAGACCCTACCCAACATGACTCGTTTAAAACTAAACGGGTTAAACGAATCATGTCGTGTTACCCATTTATTAAATGAGTCGTGTTTGTGTTGAGATTTTTCACTCGTTTATTAAACATGTCATGTACGAGTTTACATGTTTTGCACGCGTCACCTGTTTAATCCGACAAGTAACCATTTAACCTGACCCGTTTGACTCACCTACTCTGAATCTCTTGTCAAGAGTCTCTAGCCCTTTTCTCTCTTACCTCCTTAGGAGTTCTAGGTCTACTAGGTTTTCCTTTAGACCTTGAGGACTCAACATTACTAGCCTTGAAGTACTTTTTGAACTTTCTCACAATGATGACTAGGTCATCATCTTCTAATCGGGGTGACTTAGGTTTACTCCTTTTTGCTTTAGTCGACATTAATGCCACACCCTTCATCTTTTTGGGTGGAATAAGGTTCATCTCGAAATTCAATATTGACCGAATGAGGCCTTCAATTGACACCGACTCCAAGTTGACACTCGCCTCTAAGGATGTCACCTTTGCATGAAATCTTTCAGGTAGAGATCTCAAGTTTTGCCATTTAATGGATGCGTCATCTACCTTGATACCTAATGCAAAAGATGAATTTATAATATTGCATAATTTAGCATAAAATTCATGAAACATTTCATCTTCTTGCATCCTCAAAGTCTCGAACTAAGAAGTGTACCTTTGGAGTTTGGACATTTTTACCATGATGGTCCCTTCTTGGGAAACTACCAAAATGTCTAAAGCTTCTTAGGAGGTCTTGTAATTTGTGATTCTCTAGAACTCATTAGGTGTTATGGCATTGAATATCGCATTCAATCCTTTTGAGTTTCACCCCGCTTGCTTGATTTTGAATTTTGTCTCAAGTCTTTGGGAATTTTACTTCAACCAACGCATAACCACCTTCAATCAGTGTGGTGGTAATGGGAGGACTTCAACGCTTTAGAAACGCTCTTGTGCGAGCTTCCAAATATGCAAAATTAGATCCTTTGAAGAATGGTGGTCGTATAATTGAACTTCCTTCCTTTTTGAGACTCCATTCGATACTAACACGTAGTAATAAATAGCTATCTATGAAGCAAAACTAGGGGTATAAGTAGGAAAAAAAATGCCTGTATACACGTGAATTACATGAGACTACTTAGAGAGAGTGTGAATAGGTTTTTAAATTTTATGCTTCAACAAACACCAAATTAAACCTATTACTACTGCAATCACCTTTTATCACAAAGATTAATCGATTATTAATGAGAACCCCTTTTAGCCATAATGATACATGAACCAATGATGATTAGTGGCTTGATCCAAAATGTGTACACCCAAGTGCAAGCGGTCAAGTTGTAGTAATAATCCGATTAAGTCCAGAGTCGAATCCACAGGGAACTATGATTGGTGTTTTGAAGTAAGCAATAATAGAGACCAAGTATCTGGAAATTTTGAGAGTTTGGAGTGATGGGGTTCTTGAATAGAATAGAAGATTCTTTTCAAGAGTTTTCTAGACAAAATATAAGATTCTTAAAATGTAATAGTCACCCTTTAGCTCGAGGATCAGGACATGTAATAGACTATCCGGTTTATTATGTTTGTACTTTATAACTCAATTAACTCTCGTGTCAACAACAAATTAATCGAAAGATAAAGATGAATTGTGAGAATTAAGTACATGAATTCGATACCTTTCTAGAAGTTTACAAGAATTGACTGTGCCGAGACTTAACCCGTCTACAAACAAGCAAGTGTTTCTACAAGGCATCCAACCATGGCATTAAGGGTCTATTCTTTGAATAAAGCGCAATAATAGTGGAGATTGAAAGGTTGTTATGAAGAGCTAGTCGGGGTGTTTGCCTTGAACCAACGGGTCATTCTTTGCAGGAGTCATCCGTATCATAGAGGAAGCCCTTGTTTATACAAAGTACCTCAACTTTGCTAGATGTATTCAATCATCCAATGAACAGGTGGAATATAAAGCATTAAAGCATGAAGAAGTTGTACAAACATAACTTCCGGATAATCTTTACATATTCACCTCTTACTAAAGAGTAAATGAGGAACTACTCACTTTTCATGGTCTTGGCAAAACTAGAAAAGTGAATGCTACTCATCCCTTTAAGTAGAGGAGCTACTAAATGAAGCAAACTAAACAAAAAACTTATCTTCAATGAAGAATAAGTGAATCACTTTCCACCCTTTACGGCTTTGGTAAAGTTCTAGAAAAGTGAAATAGTTTCACTCTTCTAAGAAGGAAGGATGCTCAAGAAATGGAAGTGAAAAACATGAACAATAAAAGTAGAAGAAAGCTTGTTACTTTTGGAGGATTTTCACCACAACCAAAAGATGAACTATCTCTCTTGATACTTTGGAAATAAAAACAAGTACAACTACAAGGGGAGTCTAAGCCTCTATCATGATTGTCACAACATGAATGTAAAGACTTAGCATAAGTAAATAAAAGACTTCAACTACAAGGGGAGTTTAAGCCTCCATCATGGTTGATATAAATGTAAAATGAAAACATAAACATGAAATGTTCAAGAAATAGATTATTAAACACTCTCTTACTTTACAAGAAAAAGGATTGCTCCCTCTTTACTCTACAAGAGGAAGAATGCCCCTTCCAACTCCCAACATGGGAGTATTTATGGGCAAGGAAGGGCAAAGGGGGGTGAAGGACTAGTGTTTGCTGCCCAAGTCCAAGTGAAAAGCCAACAACTCTGCAGCCAGTCAGTGGGGGACGTTCAAACGTGATCTGGCGTTCGAACATTAAGTCTGTCTTTTCTTTAAGGATGTTCAAACGTGAGATGTCGTTCGAACGTTGTCTGTGTCTTTGCTTTGAGGACGTTCGAACGCCAGATGGGGTCTGATTCCTTCCACTCAAGTGGCCTGTGATCTTCGGGATGGTCACTTCCATACGTCTTGAACAAATTTGACCTTACGCTTAGAGGACGTTCGAACGTGGGTTGACATTCGAACGTTATTTCTTTGTGCTAAGCTTTTCCAATTTTGCCCCTTAATCCACTAGTGTTACATCCAAGTGTGATGTTTGTTATTCTTGAGCTCTTGATCACTTAAGAACCTGAAATGTCATTACTTAAACTCCATCAAAGCACAATTAGTCCCAAAAAGGCATAGTAAAATGCTAACTTTAAGCATTAATCAATTAGTGTCGTTAATTTGTTAATTAAACACTCAAATACTCTCGGGGATACCAACCCAATGACCCAAACCCTTTAATGCACTACTATAGATGATAAAGATATTCAATCAATTACATAGTGTGCGTGTGTACTCAAATTACAAGTGTTATGAAAATACGGTAAAGAACACAAACAATTTGTTAACATGAAAACCCTCATCGGGAAAAGACTGCAAGAAAACTTTTCGATTCATAAAAACCTAATTCACTACCCCTAAATTATTTTACAAGTATTCGAGTCTTATACATCAACCAATACCATGGTTAGATGATCATTTTCTTCAATAAGCCTTTCCACCGAACTGTCTCTCCAACATCTTTGGTAGCGTCACTTGGATTCTCTACTGCAATGGTTCCTCTAGGACTTGAGCAATCTGAGGTGCACCAATGATACTCAACATTCGCACTCTAATGGGTTTCTTCTTTAAGATCTTCTTCATCAAGTTGTGAGATTGGATAAGAATCACTAGATGATATAGCCTTGGATCTTAGGGATTGAGTATTTTGGTAGAAGCTTTCATGGTAGAATATAAGATTTCTATCTCAAAATACTCACCCTCCCCTAGATGTAGGAAATCATTTCCCTATTTATAGATCTGAAATAAGGGCAATTTTGATATCAAGAAAATTCAGATTCGTAAACGACCACTCAATCTGTGGGAGGGCAGTCATAAGGCGGTGGTCATTGGAATGAAAAAATGATATCAAACTGACCTAGGATAGCAAGACCACTCAAGCGACCTCGTAGAGCAATTCTTATTGTCCTTTGTTTAGCCTTTGTTCGTCTTTTTCCTAAGTAATGAAGAGATCGCTCTAGTGAAGCCTAACGAGCATAGGGTGGTCCCTACTATTTTTTAAACCTAAAACTAAGCAAAAAACTTGTCTTCATGAACACTAAAGGGTGTTACTCAAGAAGGATTTGATGATCGTTCATTCCTATGTTTTCAAAACACATAAGAGGTTTAGAAAAACTTTTATTTTAAGGACACCTAGTAGCCATTCTAGGATCTAATACTGATTCCATTTTAACTCTAATACTCCTAAGTCTATTAAACCAAGGGTCATCTTAGGTATCTATGTCATTACCTTGTCCTAAGCAAGAAAGTGCATACAGAGTGCTTTTGATGTAGTTTTGATGCATGATCTCTTCCCTTCAAGTAATGCGTTCAGATCTTCATCGTTGTAGCATCATGACCATATAATATGTTCAAATTTATAAAGGACTCTACAAAATAAGTCAATTACAAAACATGATCTAACAATGAGGAAGATTCATCGTCAATGAACTTGCCATAGGTCCAAACCCCGACAAGTTTTGTCATCAATTTAAAGAAAATTGGTGTCGATGACTGAGTTGTGAGATGGGTTCTTACTTATGGGTGCTTGATAACAAAGATAGAAGGAAGGGAGGAGTTGTCTGTTGTGAAGAAAAGTACAGTAGAAAGGTGACTTGAGAAGATTCAGTATGAATATGGTTGTGGCAGCTTATGGGTGGTGGGGCCTTTGATGAGAGAGAGAGACTGTAATGGATGGAAGGTGGTCAGGGGTAAGGGGTGGTAATGGGTGGCCAACGAGGTTGGATGGGGTGTACTGGGGTGTATAATGCAAAAGGTGGGAGTGGGTGGGGAATTTGAATTTTGGTTTGTAACTGTAATGCCCCAAAATCCATCCAGGGAGGCCTTACTATCTATAACCATTCATATCACAAGAGCAACTAATAAAATTTATAAATCAAAGAAATTTCATTCATCATCCATAATAACTAAAGCATCATCTAAAACAAATATGTCAAGTTATGACAATTACATCCAAAAACCAAATATTATCTTACAACGAAATAAATAAAACATTATCCTTAATATTGTCTTATAATTAACCTCTCAATCGAGAACATAAAAGAAATAACTCTAAAGGTCTATCTCGGGATCCATATTCCCATCAATCTAAGCTTCCCAATTTAATTGCTCTTCCAATCCAAGCTCTTCCTCTAGATCGTAATCTGAAAAAGATATTGTTTGTATTGGGTGAGCACTAAGCTTTGTAGGAAAATTCTCCCAAGATCGAACAAGGTTTTGAAAGCATATAAAATAGGTCGGTCTCATCTTACAAAATATTATATATAGCTTTTGAAATAAAACACTGACAGTTCTTCATATCTCAAGTTTACGTAGTAGCAATCAATTAAATGAAAAGTAAAACCAGCTTTCAAACAACAAATCATTACCAACACTATATCTCAGGTATACTGTAAGACTTCGCATGAATACACACATTGAGAATATCCTGACCCCCACACACACACCCAATCCTTACAAAGATACATAACTTTAGGAAGGGCATATACCGATGCATTGACAATGACGAATTCAACCCAGGAATAGTATACTGCTACTCAGTCTCGATACCCGTGAGCAAATAGTGGTTTGATTCTCGTAAGGCACAACTCCACTACGAGTGATAGGGAACCTTCAAACCCATTCGAAGTAAGAAACGCATCAACCAACTCTACGATACCTAGTCAACGGCATCCATGTTTATCAAAACATCTACACAAGAGATACAATACCAAACCAATTCACCAAATCATAGGTAAACCAAGAACCATAATTCTACATGTATGTTTCTAACATAACAACTCAAGAAAATATGCAAGAGATCATCAAGAAATATAATTTTATTGTTCAAACAAAACACTAGAGTTTTTAAATCAAGAACAATGGAATATCAAGGTAAAATCTATATTTCTTAAAAATTAGGGTTTTGATAACAAGAACAAGAGTTTTTATGGTTATCAAACGATAACCTCATTAAAGACATGATACGATTTGCAAGAAAACAAAGAAACAATGATTTCATAATATTTATATACGATTTAGAATCAAAACATAAATATATATTAATCCTAACATAAATGAACAAGTTTAGGAAGAAACTATTACCTTTAATTCGATAATTGAAGATAACCCTAGCGTGTTTGAATCAATCCTGAAGCGATAATCCTCCCCATGTCTCCTCTTTTTCTTCCTCTCAAGTTTTTTAGGGTTTTCTCGGATGAACAGTTATTGAACATATGCCTAAGGGTCGTTTCTTAGGAATTTATAATGCCAAAAGTGGATAAAACTCTCAACACAGATTGTCCAATTTCTGTCCAGTGCGTCCGGACGCGTGTTTCTCCTTTTTGAACGTGTCTGACAATATACCCCCCACTTCTTGATCAATTTTGACTTATTTAGAAGTGGATTCATGAAATTTTCGCCAAACACACTTTTGTAGTCCTTAAAGTCTAGTTTCTGCTTTCTAAAAATCAACTCCATTGGATATTAGAGTAAAAAGTTATAACTAAACTACTAAGGTTGTGTCAAATTTTTTTTACCAACTTCCTCTCCAAAATAGGTTTTAACTCAAGAATACTTCTTAACTTCTAATACACCTCATATTACCTGTCCCTAGGTTTTTCAACCTTTCGGATTCAATTTAAACCTTATTTTGACCTAAATATATTTATAAACTTATTTAGCCACACTTTTCAATTCAAACATCTCCAAAACTCAATTTATCTCAATGTAAATATGCGCAATATTCAAATTTTATAATCAATCTTTCAACTATGATTCTAATTTTCTAACATTATTTTATTCATTTTAGGAGAACTTTTAAAATAATATTATCCTTATTTAAAATTTTTAATACGGAGTCTTACAGTAACTTGAGCTTTTTGTATTGAGAAAAAGTTATTTATATCTTCCTAGTAAAATCAATTTTTTTACAAGCAACCAATAATAACTTGACAGCTCATCTTATTGACGCAAACATACAAACCAATGTTCAGTAACTTAACCAATTTTATTTACCTTAGGTCATCTTAGCGTAGATATGGTTAAACTAAATTGTTCCCACTTGATTAACCCTAGGGTGTTTAAACTACAAGCAAAAAGAACAAAATATATGTATATATATATATATATATATATAGATAAATAATAGAAAACCAAGTGCTAGGTATCCACTCCAACACAGATGACGGTAAGCGCCGATTACTTCTTTGTCTTCTCCAGTCAAAATCGCAGGTGAGTTCTTTCCTTATCCATTTTTATATAGTTATATTCTGAAAAATATTTGTGTAATTAAGCAAAAAGAACAAATTGTGTATTTAAAATACTCACGAAATGATTTTTTTTCTTGTGCCGATCAGCTAATTTTATGTAAACTCCAGCCATAATTTTATGCCAAACGATACCATGAAACAAAATTATGTTTGATGAAAAAAAAGTTACAAGTTTAACAGCATTTTGGTTTAATCAATAGCAAGATGTCAGCACATGATAACCCCGTCTACTAAGATCGAAGCATCATAACATTAGAAAAAATAAATGTCAAACAATTAAAACAATGATTATGAAGTTCATACCAAAGTGATAATATCTCAGGTATGTGGAAGTTAAGCAAACAATATTACAATACTTTAACTATTACAAAAAAAATTATTCGAGAAAACTCAAAATTAGTCTCAAAATTAATCAGGTGTTTAACCCGTCATCTGTTTTTTTTTTTCTTTTTTCTGAACAGTTCTGTCATCTGTGTCGGGGTGGACTCTAAATTGAGTTTTTATTTTTCAAATGTTTTTTTGTTTTATAGCTTAATCCGGAGTTAGTCAAGTGTGGCCCAATACCTGTTTTAAGATGACCCAAGGTAATTATGTAAGTGATAGAGTACAATATGGATTGGGATTCTTGTACATTTGTTTGTGTGTTTGAGTTAATAGGATGAGTTGTCAAGTTATATTGGTTTCCTGTAAATAACTTACAGAGAAGCTATAAAGAACTTACTCTTGTATGTATCTATATTCATATCATAGGTATAGGCATGTGTATTAGTATATATTTTATGAGTAAATATTTAATACAACGTTAACACTACGTCATCAATAACTTACGATGTCATTGTTCAATAAAAATGAATTTAAATGAATAAAGTATATCCTATTTTTTTACATGCGGTGGTTACCAAATGACATAAAGGGTTAATTATTAAATGTGTGAAATCCACTTATTTATTTATTATGTTCTTATTGAATATGGATGGTAACCCTGCATAGTGATAGTGATATGATATCACTATTACATTGAATATTTTCTCAAGTAAAAACTGCAAAAAATACTGCTTTGTTACCTCTGTTAGCAATTATATACTGATAAAGGGTGTCAACAAAATTAAAAAAAAAAAAAATAGAGGGTGTTATTGAAGATAGACCTAACTAGGAAAAATGTGGATGAAATTTATTTATTTTTCTATGAACGGGACGAGAAGGTGGCAGGAATAGAGTTAACCCCACACCTATGGAAAGTTGGCGAATGCGCCAAACGGGACCTAATGGGCAACTGCCGCTTGTCATGTGCTGCATATTCAGGAGCAGTAACCTGCTGCCCCCACCCCGTAGTTGCACATGTGATGTGCAACAATCCCGACTTTGCTACTTTGATAATGGAATACTTTGCTCCCTTTTTAATTGCATTTAATTGCTACAATCAATAAACTTCATGGTCCAGAAAAATTGTTGCTTAAGAATTTTTAGGGATGATAGCTTTCTAAATGATACATATCAAATACGTCCTCAATTCAAAAAAGATCTAATCAATCAACGCAAGTAATAAACAGGTATGCAAGGTGGATTTTCATTTATGGAAGGTATGCAAGGTGGATTTGGTTCAGAACAAAAGCAAACTAGTCCTGTAGCCTTTGACTCACAGCCTATACAAAAATGATGCTAACACAATATAAACTCAGAATAAGGCTTTTCATGTATGATACAAACACACAAAATAAAAAAAATTTAAACATAACATAACACGACTCGTTTAACATCTTTAACATGGATAAAGCTCCTGCTAGAGTCTCTCTCAAACATCCATTTCTCCTGTCTTAAGGGCAACTCGTGTGCAGCCACTGCTACGTTGGTCAATTTCAGATGGTGACACGGATGCCGAGTTGCTTTGCCGTAACTAGGGTTTTGGAGATAAAGCAGTTAACGATGGAATTGGGACAAAGGACCACATATTGTTTCTCTGTAGGCTTCCTAGTAAACACCTGTGGGTATCATTATTGATTTATGCATGAATGTAGCCACTATAGGCTCACATGCATCCATGTCAGTTTGAACAGGTTGACCATCTTTTTGGATGAGTTACCAAATTCACTCAACTGTCTCTTTGTGGGAAATTTATGCTTTTCTCTTGTAGTGTATAAGAGACATAGGAGAACCAGGTCCACTGGCCAAATTGGTATCAATCTGCCTTCGTGAGAGATACTATGATTGATGTCCCATTAAGCTCTTTTACTGTTGGAGACATGAATGCTCATTTTGGAGCCCTATTTATACAGGAATTTTTAAAGCAATTTATCAAGATAGCTTAGATGAAAATATTTCAAAGTTTATTATATTCTAAGTTCAACTCTTGTTTTATTTAATGCACAAGGTTCTGGTATGAACAATATATTGGTCCTACTCACAATGACAACCTACATATTTACGAAAGAAACTGATTGTATAACCACGAGTATCCAATTGTACAATAAATATCATGATGGATAAAGTAAAATTCATTGATCCTACGTACTGTTTTACAGTTAGTTGGTAATACCACAGGTCAATGATAACGTGATCTCACCGACAGTTATCCGCCTTGGAGGTGGACTAATGGGATTAATTTCCTATAGATTCTTTTTCACCTTAGAAGTCGTTAATGCCCCAAATCCGTGCACTATACATGAACATTCTGAGGCCAGGTAATCCTTTCTAAACAAAGATTTAACGTAAAAATCAGGTTCGCCATTTTCATGCCTGTATTGATGTGCCTCATTCTAATCCAAAATTGAATGCATCTTAATTGAAATGAGGTTATGTGATTCCATGACTTTAACCAATCAAACTGGGCATGTTTTGTTCCTTGGCATCGTCCCTATTTTTTCCTGAGTTTATTCTAAATATAAAAGTCAATTTTCGATATAAGTTTAAGACTTTTCGTCTTTCAGATTGTATGTAGTTGTTTTGGCAATATAATTAGATTTCTTTATAAAAAATAACATATTCGCAGGGTTGCCCGTGATAAATGGAGGCTTAGGCAAAACTTATGATATTTTCTTTTGTGTTTTTGAGATGCAAAAAACTAAATAAACTTCTATAATTAGGTCTTGTTAATATAATATTGTCAATAGATAATATAACTGACCAATTCAATGTTTACAATAAAGTAGTTGGTCATAGAAAAGATTTTATCAATATAAGTTTTTGAAAATATTTTTCTGCATAATAAAATGTTACTCATATCTTTTGTGTGCATGGGAGACAGAGAGGTCTTACGGCGAGTGTGAGATGAGGAAACGGACTAAAGGGGAGAGACTGGCTGAGGGCATAGAGCTACGAATTTTGATAAATTAGTAACAATGTTGGGTCAACTCTTTAACAGAGCAACTAAAGTAAAAATAATGGATCTAGTGTTGGGCCGACCATTTAACATGGGCCACTATGCAATGGATCTATTTGTTGTGTTTAATGACTTGATTGAGCCATTGGAGTTCAATACAGTCAAAATTAGAAGGGAAATTTAGGACCGGTCCATATTTTACGATATAAGATCATCCAGAATCTTATATTGGATTTAAGTCTACTTTTTATTCAAATTTTTAAGGGTCCTTTGAAAGTCGGTATACAAAATTAAACATAATTATAAAAAAGTACACATAAAAAAATATTTTTAAAAGAAGTACACTGCTGAGATACAAAAAACGGAAATGCCCATTTTGTAAAATTTTCTTTCCTAAAAATTATAACAAGGAATTTATCTTAAACTACTGTAATTTAGGGATATTTATTTCGAATCTCTTCATCTTTGGAAGATGGTTTGTATACTCATTCGTCCTCGTAGAAAACCGCTTCATCTTTTTTGGAGAAAAAACCCAATTTTCTGTCTTTCATAAATAACAAGAGGGTTTTGAAAATCAAAAGTACATCGATTTACGGACAATTTGGTGTTACATTGGCACAAATTCAAGATTGGTGAAAGATTTGTTCGGGATTTGAAGAAACTTTTGAACTTCGGCATTTGTAAACCTAAAGGTGTTGATTGTTGCTCTTTCTTGAGGTAAATAAGGTAATCGTTGAACTTCACCATTCCATTTACTCTTCTTCATGGGTTAGCCAAAATCAAAATACATTAAATATATTTTGAATTTGTTGTTTTTGTTTTGTTTTTTTATTTTTCCTGAAAGTTCTTGTTAAATTCATGTTTTGGAGACATATTCTTGCCATCGAGTAACATTATATATAAAATCAAAATTGAAGACGATTTGGTACACTTTTTTTTTTGGCAAAAGCCCTAAAATTAAGTATTTTTCAAACCCTAGATGTTTGCGTCTTAGATAAACTATTAATTTATTGGATCTTTTACACTTAATATTTTTTTATTTTCAATTGGCTGTGGGGTACCAAATTCAAAAACATAGATGTACTATTTTAAATGAAGTTATATGTAAATATATGTTTGTCATAATGTAATAGTATAGTGTTTATGTGTTGTAACAGAGATGTACTGTTTTAAATGTAATTATATGCAACTATATGTTTGTCATAATGTAATAGTACAATGTTTATGTGTTGTATTGTTACACTGTTATTGGAACACTATTTTTGTTATATTGTTATAGTTGCACTGAATCTTTTGTTGTATATTGTAACTGTCAAGTTTTTACATCTGTGTAACTCAAATTAGTCATGGAAAAATAAGGAAAGCGAACCGAAGATAAATATAAATTTCGTCGTAGAGACAAAGTGTTGGACCAAACTGTAGGCCAATCGTCGATTAAAGTTGGTAAAACGCATGACGTAAGACAAAAAAAAAACAAATGGTGGAATCGAAGCATGAGCCTAAATACAGATCCAACTTTTTTTCCCATTATTAGAGCAATAGATGACATTAAGATAAGTGAAGCACACAAGGATATATTGAGAAAAAACCCTGTTTTGGTTACTCTTTCAAAGTATCATTAATAAAAAATTAGACAAGACATGGTGTCGAAAGAGTGATAATAACATAAAGGATGTGATATTTTTCTTTGATGTTAATACATCCAAATTTCATATTGGTGGGAGGACATTAAATTGCAAAGAAGTGATGTCAAAATAAATCTTTGGGATTGAAGATGGTTACGATCCAATGGATTCATTAACTCATGGGAAGGAAAACACAAAATTTGTTAAACGAAGATTCAAGAAAGATAATAGGTACACCTCAACTTTGATAAAGAGTAAACTGGCTGAAGCAGCAAATGAAACAACCAAAATTGACGTTGATGACATTACAAGACTGCTATGCCTATTCTAAATGGTAACTCTCTTTTACACACACACCGGAACATCTCTAGGATGGGACTATGTTTCATACATTGAGGATTTAGATGCAATGGAGAATTATGATTGATCAAGTGCTATCCATGAAGCCCTTATTTTTTCACTTAAGAGACAGAGTAGCACCCCATCAGGTGTTACTGGATGCGTACTGTTGTTACTGGTAATTTTTTAATGACCCTATAAAATTTCTAATTTTGTTTCCTTTAATTTAATAAATGAAAGTAATGCGTTTGTTTATAGTATATTTTTTATATGTGTAATATTGTGTTTGTGAACACACAACAATTATCAAAATTAAGAGGCTACATGGAATCACAAGGATTGTGAAATGGAATTTACCGACTCTTTAGAGAGCTATGAAACATAATAGGCTTGGAAAGTTGAAGTCAAAACATGTAAATAGCTCAGTTGTAATGAATTTGGTTTAATATGTCTATGTTACTGAATTATTAAATGTTGTATTTTAGCTCTATATTTCAACACTTGCATCATAACAATGTATTGCTACACTTTTATGCTATTGTCAATATTTTAAATGTATTTTAAAAAGTAGTTATTAAAAAAGGTTTTAATGCATCCAATTGTTAATATTTTAAATGTTTTAAAGGTATTGAGACATAGATTGAAGAGAACAGCAGAGGAGATAATTTTTATCAGATATAAGGGAAGCAAACAACAAGAAGGGGACCAATCTGAATTGGTGGGAAAGACCAAAAGTGGTAAAGTAAAAAAATCACAAGGTGAGATGGATGAAGAAGGATATGAGGATGCAGAGCATGACACACTTTTTGACGATGATGATGATATTATGGATGTAATTAGAAATAATGGCAAGGAAAATGTGTCATTTGAATCTCTTATTGAGGCTATTATTAATGAAGTAGTACACGATCATGATAACTATAAAGATGGTCTAAAACAAGTTTCTGAAAAATATAACAGTTAGGAAGATATTGATGTTGCACTATGGGATGACTGTGATGTAAGAAAAGAAGAAGACACAAATAGATAAACAGACAAACAGTTTAGGAACTTATGAAGGAGAATGATGGATTGAAAATTGTTATACGAAATATAGCCCCAAATAAACATTCTTTGGAACATGCACAGTTGGAAGCTAGGGATGATTCGTTAGACAAACAAAACACTATCTTCTCATTGAAAATGAAAGAAAATGATATGGTGATAAAGGAGTTGAAAATATCAAAAAATGAGAACAAAAGTTTGAAGCGGAAATACAAGCATGTAAGGAAACAATACAAAATTGAGAAAAATGAGAATGGTGAATTGATTGATCAACTTAACGAATTATCTATGCATGCTATAGCTTGAAAATATCAACAAAAATCCATTGCAGTCGAAGTTCCGGGGGTAATGCCAGAAAAAGGGCAAACATCAATGGTTCGAAACATCAAGATAAGGGATAGGAAAAGGAAGAGAGATGAAGAATTTGAATACAGTGGAAAGAAAATAGGAAAAATTCAAAGTGTGACATCAAATGTGATGAGCGATAAGAACACTGAGTGAAGTCGGATCTAGAAAAACAGTTGAGATTGTTGAAGATGATGATAACGTAGACAAGATCACTACAATTAAAGGAAAAACAAAGACAGAGATTAAAAAAAATGTGGTGTGATTGTGAAGCATCGGATGCAATTGATTTCAACAAATTAAAGACCATATATGACACAGAGGGTTACGAGTAAGTGTCACTATCCCAATAAAATGTGTTTATAAAAAATTATGGTTCTTACATACTTCATTATTTTTAAAATATATGACAAGTTTGCTTCCCCTTTTTTTGACATTATAGTGAAAAATTATGGTCTAGAGTTGGAATTGGAAGTGTAATAGATGTCGAGAATGAGTTGAAAATAATGGGAACTTGTGAACTATATAATAGCGTACGTATTGAAAAATTGTTAATAATTTCTTTAGTTATTTAACAACATGTTATATTGGCCCAAAAATTGTTATAGTATGTAAATATAACTGATATTGCCTTTTTTAGTTACAAAGTGTTGTTTGACAGTATAACATGGTCTGAATAGTGTAACAAAATAGTGTTTATGAGAGAGTTCAACTCTATTTCACCTTATTTGAATTGATACGCTTGTAAAAAAAATTATTTTTTAACAGATCATTGATTATTGGGCTAATATGCTAAGAGGGATTGATAATACAATGAGATGTCCACATTTAAAAGACGTTGCTACTTCATCAACAGTCTTTGTTGGATAAGATATCTAAATAGTAATGATACAAATAATTGCTTAATTGGATTATTTGTGAGTTGTTTAACATGTTATATTTTACATATTTTGAATGTGTAGTCCTTTGTAACTGATTCAAATTTAGGGTATGCACGTCAAGTAGAAATAGACAGACACATACCATACGTGGGAGATTCCAAATATGTTGTCTTCCCAATGAATTCAAATAGTCGAAAAGAAGATTATGCTCCTGATCACTGGACTTTGCTTGTATTGAATACTGAAGAAGGTGTTTGGACACACTACAATTCATTAAGGCCAAGAACAAAAGGCAACCATGATATGTACCTAAAAGATGCAAACATAGTGGTTGGATTATAAAAAAAAAATGTGGTTCGATTATGTCAAAACAGTATTGATAGAAGTGCATATTTTTTTGTTGTTAATCCATAATCTTAAAGCTTTTAATGTAATTGTAGGAACAATATGCAGAAAACAAGATTACGGAGTTCAATACTTCGAAGAGAATCTTTATAGACACACAAGATAAGGAGCTACCAATCATATCATGTCAGAAATGTCCACAACAAAGGTCAAACTCGTAAGTATTCATTCTCCAAATGCAATTTTTGTTTTTTAAAAAACATCAAAACATATTAACAATGAGAATTAATGTAGGGTAACATGCGGTATGTATATTTGTTACATAATGAAAAAACTTACCAAATGAGAAGAGATTGAAGAGAGGTTAATAGCAAGAAAATTGATCGAGTTTCGAGCTGAAATGGTTTCATTGTTTTTCAACCATCCAAATTCTTGGAGTGAAGAAAATCTAAAAATACGTAGGGAGCTGAATAAAATATGAGAACAAATGACAAAATTTTCACTGTTTGTGTATTTTAAAAGTGAACATTAGTGGACCATAAGCTATGGATTTAGATATTCTGTTTATAAAACATTTTATGTGGTGAATGTTAATTATCTAGATTGTTCAAGGGATGCAAGTGTTTATTCCTTGGTGAATAATTGTGTGATTACACTTTGTGTATATCTCGCTGTTAACTGTGTTCCTTTCATAGTGTAAGAAAGACGGTGTAACCATATAACGAATATAGTGTACCAACAACCGTCTAACACTGTAACAAAAGCAGTGTAACAATATAACAAAAAAAGTGTAACACTTTTAAAAATATAGTGATCAGTTGTTTTGCAAAAATGGTAATAAATCCAATATAGAACTAGTTATGTTTATGTTATTTTTACATTGTTCTTGATACACTGTTATGGATACGTTGTTCCAATAGTGTATAAATTCACTATATAGGACAATGTGGGTTGCATACAGAATAATCCATCAAATATTAGACAAAAATAAACATATAACTTACAATGTGAAAACGTCTCTAAAACAAACAAACCCAAAAAAATATTGTAAAATCAAATTGTAATAAACTTAAAACAGTGAACAATGTCATTAAATGATAGCATTCTTAAGTTTACAATAACTTGTTACAAGTTTTCTTATTGTGACTGCCTAAATGTCCACACCGGCCACAATGAATTCGCCTAATGAGTTCTCCCCTAGACCGAATTTTGTTATTCTTTGGTCTACAAGTTTGCTTCTTAATAGATAGTGGCAAAATATTAACATCTACTTGCAAACTTTCAGCACGATATATAGTCGAAATTGGATAAATGAGTTCAGAATATGACTTTTTGCATGTGCTCACATGGTAGTAATAACCAACAAATTCGTACATATTCTACCCACTCTTTCGTATTACTGACACAACATGTGAACAAGAGAACCCATGTATTTGCCACTGACAACATGAACACGAGTCATTCACAATATCAATAGTCACTGAAGGATATGACATAACTTCGTAGACTTGATTATTTGAAACCCGTACAGTGAAAGACCTCCCTTCATCAAATGCAGCTTGTAATCTGGAAGATATATTAGGGCATAAATTTCCATTCCACTCCGAATTTATTTTCATCCTTCGGCCAAGTTGATCCATTATCTACCCCTAATAGTGTCAACCATGCTAGTAATAGGTAAATGCCAAGCTTTCAAAATCAACGTGTTAAACGACTTTGCAGCATTAAAACGCATCTCATTGTAACGCTTACATGTAAAATGAGCATTTGTCTAATGTTCAAATGGAAGGTTGGATAGGAACCTATCCGCATTAGAACCACCTTCACGATGGAAAGTTTCAATCTTCTCATTAAAAAGCGACTGTGTTGTGCATAAGCACACTCACATAGCAAAATCACCATGTTCTCGGAACACATTGAAAAAACGAGCACCACTTAATTTATCCCGCAAATTATCTTTCAAATGCTGCAAGCAAAATGTATTATGAGAATTTGAAAAACTTTTGGCATTGCTTCTAACAGACCCAAGTTATGATTAGATACAAACATAATAAACTGAGAGTGATCTAATATCTTAGACAACCGTTCTAAAAACCAAAGCCTGTTTGATTCATTCTCCGAATCAACCACCACAAATGCCAAAGGAAACAACCCTGAAATTAACCACATAAATATTATTGAAAATAAAAATAAAAAACAGTGTAACATACATTGTTGCAATGTGTTTAAACACTGTTAACAGTGTAACACAACGATTACATTTTAACATAACCACAAAATTATCACTCCAAAAATTGTATTAAATTTTACCTTGGCTGTCATCTTTTGTTGTTGCCAATAAAATATTACCTCTATATCCGCCTTTAAAAAATGTACCATCCCAAAACAGTAATGGATGTCAATAATTAAACTCTTGAATACAACCCTTAAAAGAAACAAACAACCTTTTGAAATGGTTATTACCATGATCACAATCTAACACTATATGGTTGTTCAGATTAGAATGATTTGTTGTATCGACATACCAACGTAATTGTCAGTACGATAATGAGTGATCTCCAAAAAACATACATTTT
>CAUOFW020002522.1:0-47549 GCA_963454935.2 Ilex paraguariensis
AAGATGTAGGTCATTTGACAGAGGATTGCAAGGTTATAATCCTTGCTCGAACAATTGGTGCAGACAGACACCTCGGGGAGTTCATCGATAGGGGTCCTCCCAGAAGATCGGTGAGGGAGCGAGCTGAGGTGTCAGCTGAGGTGGCGCCCGTGATTGATGTTATTCATGCTTGCACAATGGAGAGGCCTACGTATAACTCCTTTCGTGTCGAGTTACAGAAGGCCTCTCAAGCAGTCAGGGTGGAAGAAAGGGGTGAGGAGCGGCCGCCCAAGAAGCCGCGAAGCGGTGTCGAGGTTATCCAATTTTTCGATGCTGACCTTGGCGGGGTGGTCCTTCCTCACGAGGATGCATTGGTGATCACTTTACGGGTCAAGAAGTTCAACGTCAAAAGGATCTTGGTAGACTCAGGCAGTTCTTCCGAGGTGATGTATGATCACCTCTTCCGTAAAATGAGATTTTCGCAGGGGGATCTAGAACCGTAAAGACTCCCCTCATCGGCTTCAATGGTTCTAGCACCCTGCCTCTTGGAAAAATTACCCTCATGGTACGTGCAGGGGTGGTGACCACGCTAGTGGAGTTTGTGGTAGTGGACTCCAACTCCCCGTACAACGCTATTATAAGGAGATCGTGGTTGCATGCGATAAAGGCAGTCCACTCATCCTATCACCAGAAGATAAAATTTTCAACACCGCAGGGCATAATTGAAATTCGGGGTAATTAGGCATCAGCGAAAAGTTGTTTCTATGCCGCGATGAAAACTGGAGTTAGCAACCGAAGTCAGGAATGTGATCCCGATGCGGTGGTTGCCAAATAGACATCACAAAGCGGTCGGCCGAGAGTGGATGAGCCCATTACAAAACCAGTCGACGATTTACTGAGGCCTTGGTTAAGATTCTCTTGAGCCTACATAAGGATGAGACGTACTTTTTGATAGAAGAGTCACTTAGCGACACAGAAAGAAATGATATGACCTCATTCCTACGCCGCAATGCCGATGTCTTTGCATGGACCCAGGTCGAAATGACGGGGATAAGTGCCGAGGTGATGACTTATTGGCTCCATGTGAATCCCTCATTCAAACCCGTTAGGCAGAAGGCCTGAAGTACAACACCTCATCACGCGAAGGTTGTGGATGAAGATGTGGATAAGTTGTTGGGGGCAGGTTCTATCAAGGAGGTACAGTTCCCCCAGTGGTTATCCAATATCGTGTGCGCCAAGAAGAAAGAAGAGAAATGACGAGTTTACGTGGATTTCACGGACCTGAACAAAGTCTGCCACAAGGACGAGTACCCCTTGCCCAAGGTTGATCAGTTGGTAGACACCACAGCCGGCCACAAGCGAATCACTTTTATGGATGCTCGGGCTGGATATCACTAGATTCCCTTACATGAATCAGATCAGGAGAAAACGACGTTCATTACGCCCCGGGGGATCTATTGTTACGCAGTGATGCCTTTTGAGTTGAAGAATGCTGGGGCGACTTACCAACGTTTCATGAATAAAATTTTCAAAGACCAACTCGGCGAAACGTGGAGGTGTACATTGATGACATGTTGGTAAAAAGCAAAGAGAGTATTGACCATCTCTATGATCTCGGGACAACATTCATCATCCTTCGGAAGTATAACCTAAAACTAAACGCCTCAAAATGGGCTTTTGGAGTGAGCTCAGGAAAGTTTTTGAGGTATTTGGTTACTCATCGGGGTATCGAGGTGAACCCCCAGCAGACACAAGCAATCCAGAATGTCTGGGTGCCTAGGACCATTAAGGATATTCAAAAATTGACTGGGATATTGACAGCTATTAACCGATTTATTTTCAAGTCGTCCGATAAGTGCAAACAATTTTTTGCCAAGTTGAGGGGAGCGGCTAAGGGGGTATGGGACGAGGAATGTGGTCGAGCTCTTGAGGGGATCAAAGAGTACTTGAAACATCCTCCAACTTTATCTGTCCCGACGGCGGGGGAGGTGCTTAGCCTTTACTTATCCGTATCTCAAGACGCCGTGAGTGGAGTACTGGTCAGAGATAGCGAAGGGGCCCAAAGACTCGTGTATTTCATAAGCAAGACTTTGCTTGACGCCGAGACAAGGTACTCTCCAATGGAGAAATTAGTCTTGACATTGGTAGTTTCGGTAAGGAAACTTCGACACTACTTCCAGGCTTACGCCATAGATGTCTTTACAGACCGGCCTCTCAAGCCGATCCTTCATAGGGCCGATATGTCCAGGAGGGTTGCCAAATGGACTGTAGAGCTTGAGGAGTTCGAGATCAGGTACAAGCCTCGTACTTCGATAAAAGGACAAGTCTTGAAGGACTTTATCACCGAGTTCTCTGCGTCTGACCCCCCGCCAACGTCACAGGATCTAACAGGGGACGTTTGAGATCTTCACGTTGATGGATCCTCGAACGCAAGGGGGCAGGGATAGGTATTGTGCTAGTCAACTCAGAAGGATTCGTCATTGAAAGGGCAATCAGATTAAAATTCAAGGCGTCCAATAACGAAGCCGGGTATGAGGCGTTGCTAGCAGGACTGGATGTCGCATGCTCGATTGGGGTTAGACACCTTCGGATCTTTTGTGATTCCCAGCTGGTCGTGAACCAGGTAAATGAGGACTTTGGGGTCCGGGATGGCAAAATGAAAGCATATCATGAGAGGGCAGAATCTAGGATCGAAAAGTTAGAAAGCGTGGAAGTCTCCCAGATTCCTAGAGATCACAATACCCAAGCCGACGCACTAGCATGTCTGGCTTCGGCATTGGCCTCGGAGGTAACTCAGCGCATACTTATTGAGACCCGAAAAAGTCCGAGCATAGATGAAACAAAGGTCGAACAAGTGTTGTCAGCCCTAATGCAAACACCATCGGGATGGATAAATCCTATTGTTGCATACTTAACGAAAGGAGTGCTTCCCGAAGATGTCAGAGAGGCCAGGAAGATTAAGCTCAAAGCTCCTAGATTCAGGATGTCAGATGATCAACAATTATACAAAAAATCTTTCTCGGGACCACTATTACTTTGTGTCCCCGATGATAAAGTGGAACCCCTGTTGTATGAAATCCATGAAGGGGTGTTTGGAAGCCACACGGACGGAAGGTCTCTCGCGCACTGATCAATAATGCAAGGATACTGGTGGCCCTACATGTAGAAAGACGCGAAGAATTTATGTACGAAAGTGTGACAAATGTCAGAAGTTTACCCCCCATTATCCGGCAACCTGCTGAAGATTTGAACTTGCTGACAAGCCCTTGACCGTTCTCACAGTGGGGTATGGATATTGTCGGATCTCTCCCGAGATCCCCACTAGGCAAGAAATTCTTGCTGGTGGCAACCGATTACTTCACCAAATGGATCGAAATCGAGCCCTTAAGCCGTATTCAAGATGTGGAGGCGAAGAAGTTCGTGTGGCAGAACATCATCACTCGATTTGAAATCCCTAGGGCTATTGTTTCTAACAATAAGACTCAATTCAACAGTGGCCCGTTTAGAGAATTCTACTCAACGTTCGGAATATGTAATTACTATTTTACGCCAGCCTATCCCCAATGTAATGGATAGGCTGAGGAGACCAACAAAATCGTGCTGGTAGGAATCAAGAAGAGACTTGAGGTAGCAAAAGGAAGGTGGACCGATGAATTACTTAACGTATTATGGGCATACAGGACCACGCCGAGAACTTCGACAGGAGAAATCTCATACGCATTGACATATGGGGTCGAGGTTGTCATCCCCTTGGAGGTGGGACTCCCAATAATATGGAGCTGAGCCTTCGAATTGGGAAAACAATGATCAAACGCTCACTAGGAATCTTGATTTGGCCGAGAAAATGAGGTTATCGACATCCATCAGGCTGGCATGGTACCAAGGGGAATTGTCACATCAACACCGGAAGAAGGTTCGGATGAGAGATTTTTAAGTCACAGATTTGGTATTGCGAAAAGTGGTGGGCAATACTCGCGACCCTACTGATGGGAAACTGGGTCCCAATTAGGAGGGCCCTTATAAGGTCGTCTCTGTGGGGGGCACAGACGCATATCGATTGTAACATATGAATGGTGACAATGTAATTCGGCCATGGAATGTATCGAATTTAAAGAAATACTATTACTGATCCAGAATTGTCATTATGGTTGTATTAACCAGCCACGCGCTCGGTTGTTAGGGGTACGGCCCCGAGGTATGTGAGACTCTACCTTTGGAGTAATGCCTTCAAATTATTAACACTAGTCAAATACTCGGTCGTTAGGGGTACGACCCCGAGGGATGTAAGACTCCATCTTTGGAGTAATGCCTTCAAATTATTAACACGAGCCACGCGCTCGGTCGTTAGGGGGTACGACCCCGAGGGATGTAAGACTTCACCTTTAGAGCAATGCCTTTAAATTATTAACACGAGTCAAGCGCTTGGTCGTTAGGGGTACGGCCCCGAGGGATGTAAGACTCCACCTTTAGAGCAATGCCTTCAAATTATTAACACGAGCCACACGTTTAGTCGTTAGGAGTACGATCCTGAGGGATGTGAGACTCCACCTTGGGAGCAATGCCTTCAAATTATTAACGAGCCACGCGTTTGGTTGTAAGGGCACAGCCTTGAGGGATGTGTATACTCGATCCCAAGGGGTACAGACCCAGAAACAAGTTCAACTCATAGATTCGACGTGAAGCCTTGTTATTCTAGAAGGTTATTATCAACATAACATCAAGGCCATTCCATAGAAACGAACATGATGCAGAAATAAAGAACACTTGTATAAAAATGAAGTTTCATTGCAATCAAAAAGGGGCTTTGTGTCCCCAAGCATACAAAACGTTAACTATACAAAGTTACAAAACAAACTCGAGACATTAAAGTTTTCATATCAACGGTCGCTAACGACCCTCGGCTTATATCTCCCCTACTTCTCCCCCACCGAGGCCTCCACGCCGCCTTTGTAGTTCAACCCCCAAAATCTCGTCTAGCTCGGTGTCATACACTCCAGTAATAATTGGGGCAGAGGGGAAAGATCATCTGTAGGTTCGACAGGTGGCAAAGATGGGAGGACAGGAGAAGGCTGGTCAGAACCATCACTAAGTGTGATGGGTTCGTTCCCACCTTCGGCCCCGACCAGCCCTTCTGCCTGAACTTGGTCACCTGGGTTGGCTCGGAGTTGTTCGTCCAGGGTTTTGTCATCGGCCTCCCTTCGAAGGCTATGCATGGCGAACAAGTCCGAGCCTACCTCGATGTGGCAGGCATGAAGGGCAGCGTCCCAACCTTCTTTGAAAGCCTTCTTTTTGGCTTCCTCGAAAGCAAGGACCATTTGGTCCTGAGTGGTCAACCACACCCTCTGACATTTTGACTGCAGCCTTTCCTGCTCCCCCGCCTTCTCTGCTGTCAAGGAGTCCACTTTGGCAGTAAGTTCATTGATTACAGACTCGGACTCTTACAGCTTAACTTTGGAGAAGGAGACTCGCAACTCATACTCCTCAGCCTTCTTTATCATCTCAATTTCACCCACTTTGGTCTTTTTCAACTCGGTATGAACGACATCTCGATGGCAGATGAGCTCGACGATGTGTTTGGTCTGGTCGCCGAGGGTCCTCTCGACCTTGAGGATATGGCCGTCCTTAGCAGCTAGGGCTCGCTCGGCATTCTTCGCCTCTTGTTTGTATTCCCAAAAATGCTCAATTATGGCCCCCACCTGCTGGCTGGCCAGCCTGAAAAAGGGGGACTATTAGAGAAAGACTAAAAGGGTGCAAGGAATATCTCGGAAGCCGATTGTCTGAATTGCCTTTGTATACGACCATATCGGCATCAAACTGAAACGTCCCCGCGATGGCAAAGGCCACTTCAAGGGACTGGAGAATGGAGTCGACTTCCAGGATAGGGCGGTCGCTTCTTGTCTTAGCTCGAGGGACCTATTCGCCCGAGACAGACTGGCCCGGGGTGTCATGCTGCCGCTTCACATGGCACTCCTCAGATTGCTCGGCATCCTGAGCTAGTCGGTCCTTCGACCTGTCCCCCGAAGCGGAGACTTGTTGAGATTGAGGCCTTTGCATGGTCGGCACAGCCGGGTCCCTGGATGGTTGGGGACGTGGAGGCAGCAGGGGTGGTTGCCACCGAGGAGAACTAGGCGGGGAATGATAGGGACAGTGTTGGAAGGCCCGGCTAACCTAGCGAGCCTGGCTCTCCTTGCCGCGACGGCGGCCTCCAATGTAGCAGCGGTGACTGGTGGTGGATTAAACATTTCAAGCGCAAGGGGCTCGGGAGCAGGATGATCAGACTCTTCTTCGGAATCTCCCTCAAATTCTTCCTTTGCCGACGAGGAACGGTCTTCCCAAAGAGAAGGGTTGAAGGGAAGTAGGATCTAGGAAAATTGGCTGTAGGTCGGGAGCAGGATCTAGGAAAAGAGTGTGAGCCGCTCGGTCAACTGGGTCTAAGGACCAAACCCTTAGGAGATCGGCAAACCAGACTTAGGACCTCAAGGGTTGAGCAGCGTCCTGACGGTATCCTTCTGCAAAAGTAAAGATAGCGAAATCAGTACATCCCTTGGGTCCAAAAATAGCAAAATCAGTACAAGTCAGGAAGAAGACACACCTTTATCTCTCAGCATTTTGGGGCAGTACAATCCATCATACTCGGGCCCTGGTCCTTTCTCCCAACTGCCGTCGAGCATGATCAGATCGTCTACATACCCCTTGTCCGAGTCGGGCATGTGGGTTACCAAATACATTTAGGTGTCTCGAGCTTGGAGATAGTATCTCCCCCCGACGACTAACCTCAGGTCGTAACAGAATAAAATTTCATCTACTCCTAAGTTGGTCTCCAGCCGAGCGTTTAAGGCGACTAAGTCCATCACAATCTTAAAGAAGTTAACCCCACATTGAAGGGGGAAGAGTTTCAGTTGCATCAACACTCCAAGCAATAGGGGATGGAGAGGGAAGGTCAAGCCTCCTTCCATGATGGCCTTCATCCAGAAAGGCATCATGTCCACACTTCCCATATCCCTCCTATAGTGAGTAGGGTTAAAGGGGAAGACAAAGACAGACTCATGGATGTGGTACCTAACCCTAAAAGCTTGGATATTCTTATCAGTCACTTGGGGTCTCCTCATCTTATGGGTAGTCATAGCCCTAACAGATGTCTCCCCCCTAGTTGTACTAGTTCTAGTCATTGGTGGGCTCTAAAATAACGAAATGTAGAGGAAATGAAGAGAGAAAAAACTCAAGTGGAAGTACTTATAGGAAGGTGATCTTCAAAAAAGGAGCTTGGAGGACGAAAGAAACTCGGAGGAGAACAAAGAAACACTCGGGGTCTGATTGCTGAAGAGAGGCTGAGGATGCAAAAGTTCTGAGAATGCATGAAAATCTTCTATTTATACTGCCTTACAAGGAGCAGGAATCAAAAAGTTAGGTCATCATTTGGGCATTTGAAAAGGGGCGACACCAGACGTGCAAGTAACCTTCGCTATTAATACGGCGTGATGATTGAGCCCCCAATCTCTTTACGCCACTTGTCTTACACTGCGAAAAGGATGGCGACTGGGAGGCAATTGACAGGACTCTAGGTGGCTCTACAGCCCCCAGATTGACACGTGGAATAATGAAGCCTTGGGATGTCCAAATGGCACCGAGGAAATAAGCCAAGGTATGGTGACACGGAGCAGTCGAGTACGACAGTTGACATCGTATTTAATGCGATGTGACCCCTTATTTATGGCGGAATGAGTGATAGTGACAAGGTAAATAAATACGCGCCTGCAAGTACCTACACTCTAGGAGTCTAGGCCTACTGTCATGATGGTTAAGCATTAATGGTTGATGCGTCGAGATGACGCTATCGACTCCCCCCGAGGAACTGTTCCCCCGAGTATTCAATACTCAGCTGAGGTCAGATCGGCATCTGGGAAATTTGGGTACTCGGGGGAGGGGCATAAATGCTCAGCATTTGGCCGAGCATTTATCTCATCTTCCTAGCATTTAATAGGAGGAAACGTGAGTAAAAAACACTCATTGTACGAGAAATGGTATGTCAGATGTAAGATGTCCAAATGAGATTAGAGATCTTTGACAATCATTGTTAATTCAGGAATAAATACTCCTCAGAAAAATGGACAAAGATACACAAATTTGAATCAGAAAAAGATTGTCCATTGAGCTAAACCCTTCGACCTTAGACTAACTTTAGCTTCAGAGGAGATAAACCGGGTGCTCACCTAACTTTTTTTTTTGACCCTGTTGTTTCAGGTTCACCAACTTAAAGATCGCTGTCTCAAACTATTACAGGAATTATCGCGTACACCAAACATAACTTTACAAAAAGTAGTAGCAAATTAGTGGTTGCCATAATTTTCCTCGAACAGTTTCAGGTCAACGCAACTATTTAAGCTTAGAAAATCCACAATCAAAGCGGAAAGCAAGACAAAAAATCTGCAAATAGCTTTGGCTTTGGCCAAAGCTAGTTAAATTGTTGGCAACTAGTAACGAACAGGGAGGGCAAGAGGCAAGGCTTCATGAGTAGATATCGGAATTGTCTGAAATTTGCAGTCACCCGATAATAACTGGGTAGAGTTAGTGGTGTGCTTCTCTTCGATAGAAATGTCGTTAATAAGTTGGAGCAACACGCGTTCAAGCTCTTCTCCATCGGTCCATTCATGGATTTCTGCCCTCAAAAGCATGCGATTTTTGCATATCAAGTCCCATACTGGGAAATCCTTCCTTGGCATCATATAATCACCCTCCTTCAGCTTCAAGCTTGGGCAAAAATCACCACTTCCATCTCCTAGGTAGATGATCTTTTTCTTTCCCTCTTTATTCATGGAAGCTTGGATCCTTTCTATTATCAGACCCTGTAAAAAAATCACCATAATCAGCTAGTGATTATCCAAATATAGCTACTTTGAAATCATTGTGAGTGTGCCTAATGGTTCTTTTAGTTTAATACTTCATTGACATACTAGTTGACTCACTGTCACTATCTCACTTCTCAAATGACTTACTTTGTCTTCTAAGTTGTTAACTAAACAGATCCAGTGGGGTCATCAAAGAAAACATTCTGTTGTTTTAAGTCGAAACCAAAAGCTGAAGCATATTAACATATTCCAATATATTCGGATGAGAGAGAAAATCATTCCTTCACAGAGATCCACATGCACAAAGAAAATTTGTTCTTGATGACCTTTCTAGATCTGGATCCTGGGCACCTCATGAATATTTATTCACCTAGAATAATTCTAGATTTCTCTAGAAAATGTTATGCCTTAATTTGTCAGAAAACGTGTGAGAATTTGTCAGTAATAAAAGAAAAACAAAGGGGAATAACTAGTTAATTTACCTTGCACATGTTTGGTGGGCAAAGATTGCAGCCATGAGGAGAAGAATGAAAATCATGGTAAGGTACGATCCTTAGCCTCCCTTCCTCATCAACATAACCCGGGTTCGTGTTGATTTCGGTGAAACAATCCCTTATCCCAAGATGGTTCAAAATTGTCTCGATGAAGAACAGATTAGCATCGCTAACTACCCTCAGATCACATCTGAAATCCATCGACAATCCCACATTAGTTTGTTTTCCAGGAACAAACAGAGCGTAACAAAATGTAGATGACATTTAAGACATATGAGAGAGAGTGTTACCCTAAAGCATGGGCAGATTTGATGGCAGGGACAATCCGGGGATGTAAAGGAACCCTATTGAGTACCTCTTCAATGTCCCCAATAGTTTTGCCTTGGGAATGAAGCTCCTTCATCATCCTATCCTGCAGATACATAACAGAGAATTGGAAATCAATCAATACCCACAAACCTTGGACACTGACCCTCTAATTTATGGGAAAAATACAAACAAAATGAAGGTACTAACTGTAATTAAGCCATTGTACATTAATCTTAAGAAGGTTATGGGGTGAAAATACTTACCATGAGAGAATTCCAAGGCATGGAAGGAAGAAGTTGATCGAACAATTGAGTGGCACCCAACTCGTCCACGACCCAATTATCACTGTCCAAGTCGATGATCGTCTTGTCAAAGTCGAAAACCACCACAATTCCGGCCATTCTAGTACCCAAAAGCTGTTTTTGAAACCTCAAACTCCCCAAATAAATCTAGGATTTAACACTAAGAAGTTCTTGGTTCTGAAAGGCACCGAGGAGGCAGGGTTTATATAGGAAGGGAAAGGCATTGTGATTTGTGAGAATGTTTGATTCCAAAGGAATATTCAGTGAATGAGTTTGTGGTGTGTTAAAGGAACGCCATTCGATTCGAGTCCCTTTTTTTTTTTTTGTGCTGACATCTCTGGCGAGAGAACTCATTATCCTGTACTTCTCAAGGTAATCTAGTACACTGATTCTAAATCATACCAGCCGTACATTAAACATCACGGGTTGTGATGAAGCAAACGTACGGTGATAGGTGTGTGGAATATGTGTTTAGGTGGTATCCGTGAGTTAGGTGAAACGCGGGAATAAGCGAATATTCGTTGGGGAATTGAATTTGATTTCGAACTGTCCTTCCAACTATGAATCCACTTCCTAATTTCCCTATTAAACAACAACTTACGATGGCATATTCGGTTCTGGTCCGGTCGGCTTACCTCAAATCTTTGTCTGGCGGCGCCCTTTTCGCAAAAAAATTTCCCTATGTGCAGGCCTTCCAACACATTATATTCCGATCAGTTTTTGAGCTATCCGAATCAGATGCCATACGAACGTTTGGTTCATAATCAGATTTAAATATCGGGTGAATTATAATTTATACTTTTATATGTTATACTTGATTTTTATTTAATCCTTAATAATTAATTATAATAATCAAGTCCTTAATTTTTATAACTAATTTTAATCAACCTTTTTTGTTAAACTTAATCAATAATTATGACCAGAAAAATACCATGTGAGCATTAAACACCTCAACCACATTATAGAATTTTAACCAAATACATATAAATATTAATTAAATGCGTAAAAATGAGTCAATGCATCAAATTCAACTACTCAAATCTATATCAAATGAGTTAGCAAATATAATTTTATTGCATAAATTCTAATTTTAGAGCCAGCTTATTCAAAATAAATTTTATTATTGATTTACATTTTGCTCGTGTGACTCTTTTCTTTTAAAATTTTAACCGGGGACTTAATTAAAACATAATATAAATTTTAAAGACTTAATTGTTTTAATTGATAATTTAGGGATTAAATAAAAATTAAATATAAACTTTGAGGATATAAAATATAATTTATCCTTGAATTATTTCATAGTAGAATCCGGTATCATGTTAAGTATGATAAAAAAAATCTCATTCTATTCGAAGAATTAAAGTATGACTTAATCTAAAAAATTACAAGATTTATATGAACATATAGTGTCATATACCATGCTGCTAAGTTCACAATCATACTAACCTTTTGGGTGGTCAAGTATGCCCTTTTACTAGCAAGAGGTCTCACGTCTCATATTTTTCATATTCTTTAATGCTCTGTTTAGTAGGGATGATGAAAAGTAGGAGATATATTCTTTGTATCATTCAAAGATAAAAAATATGAATGATACACTTTCCTCCCTTTGTGTTTGGTTGAATAGATGAAAAATAAAAATGACTTTTTTTTTTTTGTTGGCTAAGATTAGGGGTGACAATCGAGTCGAGTCGTGTCGTTTCAAATTCATATTAAGTCATTACGGGTTTGTGTCGAATATTAGTAAAACCTAACTTAACTCATTTAATTAATTATGTCGTATCGAGTTGCGAGTTGACCTGCTTATTTTTGTATCGTTAGTTAAGATGGAAAAAATATTTTTTTTAATTTAAATTTTTAATTTTTTTATTTTTTAAAAATATATATACATATTTTACCATTGTATTTTTATATGAAATTAATGTATACATAAGATATATAACAAATAAGATACATCTTAACACAAATAATTAATTTTTCATCCACTTTCCTTCCAATTTTAGAGGGATTGATTTTGGTGAGAGAAAAGTTAATCTATCTATTATTTCATCCTTCCTACTTTCCTTCCTTATTAAACATGATATTTTATTTATCCTTCAAATTTTTTATCCTCCTATGTTTTTATCATACTAAATAGAGCATAAAGGCCGATCACTCTTGTTATTCGTGACATGTCTTTAAATTAATTCGAGTTACAAGATCCAGAACGTATGTGGCTCCAATTAGCCCTACTGGTCAGTTTTTCAGCTCATGTCCTGTCATTTATCTGGTCCTCAAGCCCCCATACCAAATATATTATGTTGTCCTCGTATTCCTGTTTTTTTTCTATGGCATGGTGACCCCTTGACAGAATAGGTTCCTCTCACTTTTGTTTCTTTTTAATCACGAGTGTGTCCGTGCCAATTTATGTATATTTTAAATAATCGTATTTTTAATTTGATCAAAAATAAATTATTCACATCGAAATTAAGATATTTATGAGAAATAAATCTCTCATGAGCTAGTTCCAAAGAATTGCCAAAATTTAGGCCTAAGATATTTAAATTTATAACTCGCACTTATTACCACTTGAACTACGCATTGGATTAATAAGTTTCTCTCACTCAACATCTTTTTTTTTTTACTTAAATCTCGGTTCATACTTAAAATTGGATAAACACACGATAAAAATAAGTTTCGGTGTTTTATTTAAGCTCATGTTAAATAAATAAAGACTCAAATTTTACTAAAATGTCTAATTATTAAATTTTACTCTCTTTTAAAATTCAATGAGCATGTTTTAAATTTAAGTTTATTTTCCTCGTGTCTTCATGTTATATCTTTCTCCTTAATTATTCGATTGCGATAAATTAGATTGAATTTTACAATTTTTTCTTCTTCAATACCTTGACTCCACTTTGTTATTTGCCCAAAAAAAAAAGGAATCCAACGCGGAGTATTATTTTGTTTCTCGACCAAGATTCAATAAATTATGAAGGACACGTGAATCATCCTAAGGTATTGAGGTTTTCATACTCTATTTCGAAGAAATTAGTTTCGAAGAAATTAGTGATGAGTGGATCATTGATGACGTAGATTAGCAATATGGCCGAAAGTTTTTGTCTTGTTGGGCTTTCCCCAATAGTGGGGGATTTAACATCACCTTTCTTAGTTCAACGTGTAAATAGTGATTGCAATATGAAGGGGCTGGGTCCCTGCACTTGCGTTAAATGACCCCATGTGATCAAGACAAGTCCAATCACGTGATAGAGAGAAATCATCTCCAGTTTATCTAATAGACATGAATGTAATAGGGATAAAAAAAGGGCTAACCTGTTGATATCATGCTTTCATGCATCGTTTCTGATAATGATTAGTTTAAATCTGAATTTTTTTAAAGCTCAAGACTCTTTAAGCTTGTTAAAAGCGGCCCACACAGTTTATTCAAACAATACTCAAACTAGGCTACAACCCAATTTCAAGGATGCGTGATATTAACGAGTTCGATACATCTATCAACTCAGGAGACGAGAGCACAACATAGTGCTAATCTACAAAAGTTGTAGCATGACACATGGACAAGGGACAAAGAAATATTACCTAATGACTCTTATCAACAAAAATCCGTAGATAGTGAAAATAGATCAAGTACTGTAGTCGACAAGTAATGGATGCAAGATAGAGACAAACACAAAATGGACCACAGAATCAATCAAATAAGATAAATACGAAATCCTAACTACCAATTGTATATATAGGCAACAAGGCTATAGTTGCACAAAAATGCCATTCGAAAAGCTAACAAGAAATACTTGGGTGATATCTTGTAAAAGTCTTCAAGCCAAACACTTTATAACAACAATTTTTTTCCCTAAATAATACAATCCCCAAGGAGTAAGAATCTCCCTTACAGTAGACGTAATTTTAATCTTTCGATTAAGGCGAACCACTTAAATCATTGTCTTCTCTTTGCATTATACACATAGTATACACGCTCACATTCTCACATGCACACACACACACTCATTGGGCCACACTCCAAATTATTCTACAATCTAGTCCAGTCGATTTTGAGCACCATTAATTTCTGACGTCAAACTCGACGATTGAACATGATTCTAATTCATGTGATCTCACTTTTTTTTTGCGCCACATATGTTTGTGGTTAGCAGATTCTTGATTTTTCTCCTTATGAGTTGTTGTTGTCCTCAAGATTAAGATGGGTTTGATGCTTGTTTCTGGACCATTTGTTATATTTTTTCCCCAAAATGTTGCTAAATACCTTATTTAAGCTAGAGTATATATATGATCCATATTTATATAATAAAGTAACTTATAATTCAAATTTCAAAAGATAAATAAAATAATTTTTGTTTATCGCGGTTCAAATTATTTTAAATTTTACTTTAAAGTTAATCAAACGGTTAATATTAATACCTTAAATTTAATAGAAAAAATAGTATCCTAAGGGTGCGTTTGGAGTGACTTTTTAAAAATACTTCTAGAAATTATTTCTCATAAGTGTTTTAAAAAAAATAGTGTTTGAAATTACCCTACCACCACCACTACATCTACCACCATCGCCTCCACTACCACCGTTACCACCCTACCATCACCACTGTCGTCACCGACACCGTCGCCGCCACCATCACCACTGTCGCAGTCGTCGTCACCACCACTGCCACCGCCATCATCGTCGTCGCTACTACCACCACCATCACCACGGCCATTGTCACCCACCACAACCATCACCGTCTCCTACCACTACCACTGCTGCCTACACCTTTCACCCCTATTATAATCGATATTTAAATTCATTTATCTCTCTTCTATGTTTTGTAATGTGATTTTGAATATAAATAAAAATATATTTATTGTTTATTATTTTTTATTACTCTGTGCCTTTCGACATAGACAATAACTAGTAAATCCATAAAAATTGAATTATACTCTAAAATCTACGTAACAACATCTTGTGTTAGTTGTAAATCCTATGATTATAATACAACATGAGATTATTCACGTTAACTCTCTAATTAGAAACTTACTTGCAAATACCAGGATGAAAACACGGCATGAGAAATAGTTGTGTAATATGTGTTTCGAAGACGATCATTGCATGTGATTTTTGTCACCATAGGATCGAAAGAAAATAAGATTTAAACTTATTTACCTTGTTGAAACTATCAAGTTACGGAAATAAGTTTTATATATGTTACACAAAAAACAATAAATAATAGTTTCTGAAAATAATTTGGTGATCCAATTAACCTATCTACTCCATTTTTGTTCTTAGATTGACAATAAATTTCAATATATAATAATTTTATATCATATTCAGATCGAGAAAAAGAAAAAAAAATTATGCTTGGCAGGCGATACCACCTGACAATATATTATGTACAAAATAATGTATATTTTTACGTGTTTGACAAAATAAATTATGTAATAATTTTTTATTGATCGTAGGCACTGATTGACAATGGTGTCTGGTGAGCACTGAAAATTATTAGTAGTCCAAGAATTGTATCATTGCTTTGAGTTACTGGTACCAGTCTATTAAAGGCTTGAACCATCAATATACCCTCCTTATGACCATCGTGGTCCATTAGAAATGAAAACGGCATCGTATTTTGGGGCATGCTGTCAAAGCCGTATGAAATGTGGGGAAGGACCATTTCGGGGGTTAGGCTATCCTTCTCCAAATGTTTTTTTTATAGTGAACACCTTAGGTACAAATAATATTACTTAAAAAGTGTTAAGAAGTCAATTTTTTTCAAACAAGACTGACTTGTCCAAAGTGATGACACTCCACCATACTAAACATATTAGAAATTGTCCATGCCTAATACTAAAAGAAATTAATAATTAAAAAAATAATATTTATTAGAAATTAAGATTAAACTTCAACAAATTTTCCTTAGAATCCTACAATCAAAAAATATATTAATTTGTATCCCTAATAGAGAGGAAAAAAAAAAGATTGAAGAGAGAGGATACTAAGTAAAAAAGATTGAAGAGAGAGAAAACTAAGTTTGACATTAATTAAGGTGAAATGAAATGGGCTGATTGGGGTTTTCAAGTTTTGGGGAGAGGGAGAGAGAATTTTTTGGTGATGATTTTGAACCATTAGATTAAATAAATCTCAGTTACTCTTATAGTCGGCTAACTTAAAGATTCAAGTCCGCACACCTATAGAGGTAGGAGGCCCCTACCGTCCAAATTAGGATGGAAAATAAAGAAAGACCATGAAACACTTTGTGTTGAAGCACTTAAAAGAAAATATTTAAATCTGCTCATGAAGAATGGCATCCCAAATCTTCTGCTTTTCCAATATGGAGAGTTATCAATAAAACCAAAACACTTGATTGATGAGGGTAATAAGTGGATTGCTGGAAATGGGGAAAAAATAACTTTCTGGAAAGACTGGTGGATATGAGGAAAACCTCTGCAACAGGTCATGCAAGCTACTCAGACAGCTAATCCCCATAGCACAGTGGTAAAGTTCATCACTCTTGAAGGTAATTAGTATCTGTTGCCTGCAAGTTTGTTTCTTAGCCCTGAACTTCTCCAAGAGCTCAAATTCACCCCTTCCCCTATGATAGAATATTTGAGGATTCCCTTAGCTAGAGTTGGGTTTAGTAATGAGAAATTTTGTACAAATGAGGCTTATAGACTCCTTACTCAGAAGAAAATCATTTATCCTCTGTTGGTTGATAGGGAATGGATATGGAAGCTAAAAGTACCACAGAAAATTAAATGTTTCTTGTGGCCGGTTAAACATGATGCTTTTTTCAAATAACTTGAGAGCCACAAGAAATATTATAGCTGAACCCACCAACAATAGAGGCAATGTACTTATTGAAAACACAACCCACATTCCGAGGGATTGCCCCAACGCCAAGTATGGAAAAACTTCCTCAATAACCAAGAGATTGTCAGTGACTCTGCATTGAACCTTGTTAATTAGCTGATCGTCAATTACAAGGGCAATAAAAAGAAAATTTGGAATGAAATTGAATGGCCCATCTCATTTTCTTCTATCAACTGGTTCATAATATGTGCATTAGAAATATAAATACCCCGTCAACTGGTTGCCAAAAATGCTTGCTAGCATGCATTGGAAATGAGAAATGCCTTCCAAGCCCCTTCCATAGAAAGCCATACTACTGCTAACACTTTAATCTGTTGGTCTTATCCCCCTACATCCTAGTTCAAGCTTAACATTAATGGGTGCTCTAAAGGTACCCCAGGACCTACTGGTGTGGGTGGTATCCTGAGAGATGATCAGGGTCGTTGGCGTGGTGGATTTGGGCTTTATTCAACAACTCAACTAGCATCAAAGCTGAAATATGGGTTTTATTCAAAGAATTGGAGGTGCTGAGCATGAAAGGAATTGATAGAGTCATTATTGAATCAGGTTCAGAGGAAGTCTGTTGCCTCCTCAACTAAGGAAATGACAACCCTACCCAGAAAGTGTTGGTGGGGAAAGGCAGAGTTTTGATGAAGAACAAGAACTAGGTGATACGTCATACACTTCGTGAAGGGAACAAATTCTTAGACCAATTGGCAACCTTGGGTGTTCAACTTCATCTTTAGGAAGATGTTACCGACCTTATCTTAATGCCTCCCACGCTGGGACAAACTTTTGTGGCAGACTTAATCTGCACCTCTTTTGTTAGAGTGTCAAACGGACCAGTTCTTTCTTTTCCACCATACCCAAAAAAAAACTTAAAAGATTCAAAATCAGTTTTATATTATTAGTATAAATGTTCGAACTCGACAGTACTTCTTTTACTTCTAATCAAATGACCTTTATTTTATGGGCTGTTCCGACACTTGAGTAAATGATTGAGCCCAACGAATAAGCAGCCCAACTTATCTGCATCCCAAATCGGCAATTGTCATGAGAGGTGCTCTGGTGGTGAATCGAATTTAGCAAGATTGTTAGATACACCGGGAAAAAGCCCAACTAGGACCATGTAACTATATAAGTTTTCGCAGCATGCGACTCCTCCGTGATAACTTCGTCAGATATGCATGAACCACCATATTGAGCAAGTGGTGATGCTCCCTAAAATACTTATTAAATAATTATTTTTTATCTATAGTACCCATTAGTCGTGTTATTTGTGTTGAACCTTAATTTGACCCATTTATTACTCGTATCAACGAATCATGTTATTTTCGGGTTTGTGTCGAGTCAAAAATTGACACCCTTAGCATGAACCCATTAAGCAAGTCTTGAACATGGCACAAACATAATACAATACAAACCTGGCTACACACGATTAAAAATGGATCAGATATGAAATAAGAGAGTTTTGACGCATCGCGATTTAAACACGATACGAACCTATTGACACGGGGTAGTAATTGTTTGATATGGGTTACGCTTAAAGTATTTGGGCCACTGCAGAAAATGCATGCGTTATTTTAATTAGGCCTGTTTTTGATTGACATGGGGTAGTATAATTGTTTGTGATCGGTCGCGCTTAATGCATTTGGGCCACTGCAGAAAATGCATGCGTTATTTTAATTAGGCCTGTTCCTGATTGACATGGGCCGAATTTACACTATGCTAACCTGAAATTTATGGTGGTGGACCCTTTAACTTATGCCTTCCTAGCACAATCGGATGAAGTGGACATCAACCAAAATTGCAAGAAAGGCCAAGGAAGGAAAGTTTTGGCATGACCTCGACATTTCGATGATTACAATTGGAAGTGTTAACCTACCTTGTTGGTTACATCTGATTACAATAAGAAGTGTTATACTGTGCAAATATACCATAAATCTTCCCCATTACCAGTCTACATAGGAATATTTGTAATTAAAAACCATAATGTATGAAGCATAGCAAAGATTCTATGCAATATGATAATATATTTGTGACTCAAATAAAGACTATTTCATTGTAATTTGGGCTACTCAAATTTTAAATGACGACGATAGATTTAGTTATATTTAATCCTCCATGAACGTGTACTACCCGAAATCTCAAAAAAACACCAAGATTTTGGTCATTAACATGCAACGCGGAAAAGTTGGCCATTAGATGTTTTTTTATTTTATTTTCGAGTAATGAAAAACTTCTTTAATGTGTGTTGCAACAGACGTACTACTGTAAAACAAAAAACATGCAATTACAAATATAAGTATCAATAAATTCAAAAGTAAACTTGAGCTCAAAGCGTTTGAGTTGATATGCATGGATAGAATTACTATTCATATTGAGATCGGTTTAATTATAAAAAAAAAAAAAAAGACAAAAATGAGTAGGCAAGGACATTAACGTCATTTTACACAACCTCACCTTGTGTCCTCTCCAACAATGCCCGGTCGTGTAAAGAACTTCAACAACATATTTCTTATTCATTTTTTACTAATCATACCGGCTTGCTATCAAACCGCATCCCTCACCAATCAATAACAAGCTTTTGACCAATCAGATGAGTTAAGTAACTTAATCAAATTCACAGCCGGTGAGTTTATCAGAATTACGAAAAATATAAAAAAGTATAGAGAGGGAACATATTATTGATAGAGCTTCGACAGGGAGAGAACAGTGTTATGGTTCTCCGAGGAACCGAAGCCAAAGAACGGTTTGCTACTCCATTTCCCATTTTCTCCTCTCCACTGGGAGAGAAGGAGAGAGAAAATCTCAATCTCAATCTATGTTATGCGGGAGACCTGAGTCGGTGTCGTCGTTGGACTAGTAATGGTTGAATCTGAAGAATCCAACATTTTTCATGAATCTATTGCCGATTCCGTAGCTGCGATCTTGAGACGAAACCTCAATAGCGATCGCTTGATGCGGTGATTTCCATTTTGATTTTGATTTTGATTTGGTGTGGCGGTTGGTTGTTTTATATTGGTGCTGTTGATTTGACGGAAAATGAACGGTGGTGATGGAGAGGTCGCGGCAGCTTCGGCGGGCCCACCACCGCTGCTCGAGTGGAAATTCTCTCAGGTCTTCGGTGAACGCACCGCCGGTGAAGAAGTTCAGGAAGGTACCATATTATTACCTCTAGATCCACCATTTCTTTTTGTGTATACCTGTGATTAGGGTTTGATTATGTGTTTTTGATCTTTTTGAGGTTCGTTTGTTGCTAACTACTAAATTGATTTATTGGGTAGTAGGGAAAATAATTAGATTTAAGTTGTGAAATTGTTAGTGTGCTGTGCATGTGTATGGATGCGTCTGAGAATGAATGACGATTGAGTAATGAAAATTAGGCTGCTGTACTTCGCCGAGTGAACGTTAGTTTGATGTACTTTTGAGTGAATGCACTTGGTTTGGTGTCGGAATCGTGTATAATTAGTGGTAAATTGAAATCTGATACTGCAGGTTGGATCTCTGTAGCTAGCCAATGAGTAATGTGGACAGTGTTGTTATTGATATGCATTGTTTTAATGCCACCTATTAACCAATAAATTGTCGAGTTCAACTGCCAGTGAGGACTGGTCATTTAGTTTTTTATGATACCTTCCCTATCTTCACATATCCCTTGTTTGCTTTCGAAAGTTTTGGTAAATATACTTGGAATACTCAATCAAATTTGTTGACATATCTTGTGTCTAGCTCCCTTCAAAAGGGAAACCTCATCCTGATTTTACAATTTATTGAGTTTACTAAACTATTGTTTAATAAAAGTATTGAACACTGTATTCCATTGTTATCAACCGCCTGCTTGCCATTCAATTTTTTCACGCCTTAGGAACAAACCGAATTAAGGGGGAGGATACATGGAAGGAGTATAGTTGAATTTATGGTTTCATGACGCGGGATAGTAGAGGATGATCACTGATTATTGGACTAATGCTTTCCATGCTCTCATTAAGGAGTGATTTGCTAATTGATTATCTCTCTGTCCATGTCATTTCATGTGTGTGTGTATGCATTGTATAAATGTTTGGATAACTTTGCCACAATGATGGTAAATGCTAAATAATTGTTGGTCTCTGTGCATCGAATATTGGGAAGCCTCTATTGGGATCTGCTAATCTGTTTGATTGTATTTAAATTGTTGCAGTTGATATTATTTCTGCAATTGAGTTTGATAAAACTGGTGACCACCTCGCTACTGGAGACCGTGGGGGCAGAGTAGTGTTATTTGAGAGGACTGATACAAAGGAGGTAAGTTTGTACACACCAAGGGATTTCATTTATTGCCCTGGACTTAATGCTATACCTTACTCTTTATTCTTTCATAATATTTTAATTCTTATACAAAATACCAAGTGTAGCATGGTGGAAGTCGAAGAGATTTAGAGAGGATGGATTATCCAGTTGGTAGGCATCCAGAGTTCCGTTACAAAACGGAGTTTCAGAGCCATGAGCCTGAGGTATTCATTTTAACCTTTCATTTTTGGTGTATGTAAGGCAGTCCCCGCTAAAGCCGCTATATATGAGGGACGTAAAGCAGCCCACTAAAACCATTAGATATGAGGGGCGAATCACTAGTGTACTCAAATGGTGAAACTGGAGAGCATCAAAGCTCAAAAGACGAATGCAACTTGACCAAAGAATCTTTATACCATCGATGCATTTTGCGGAAACCAGAAGAAAAGCGCATTAATTAGGGAGCTTGCTTTCCTTAGAAAGGCCTCATATGTTACCATTTTTTTAGCTTTTCCCTGAAGTTGTGATTGTTTTATTTCATTACATCTTTTGCATCCAGTTTGATTATCTCAAGAGCTTGGAGATTGAGGAGAAAATCAATAAGATTAGATGGTGCCAAACAGCTAATGGTGCACTCTTTCTTCTGTCCACTAACGATAAAACCATCAAGTTTTGGAAGGTGAGAGATTTATTTTTGAATAGCATATATAGGCTTTCTCTATTTAGGTTTGTTTCTATAGGGTAGTAATTGTGTGCCTTATATTCCAGCCACTTGCATATCCCTTGATTGCTCCTTTTTTTTAGTATGATTTCAGTTTCCTTGTAAGCATTCTAGTACTATTGCATGAGAGATTTTGATTGCACGCGTTAATTATTCATTGAAGGCCTGAGTAGTCATTTGAATTCCTTCTTTTCCTGCAAGATTCTTATAGGACTTTTTAGGACTTATGGGTATTTAAATAACTTAACTTTGGTGCTTTCGTTTGATGTATGTGTTCATTCAATTTATTTATGTGTTGTTGTATGGGTTCATTTAATTTGTATTAATCTTCCTGCAGCATGTTTATTTTCATGGGAGGTGTCTATTATCGAATTGCATGTATTGTGCTTACTGTGTTCAAGGCCATCGTGCTGATGTAGGCACTAACGGTTCTAATCGATTCCGGAAGGGTGCAATCTCTATGTATAATGGCACATCCTTATGCTGCAGAGTTACAGATTCTAATTGTTGGAACTTGGGAGTAGAATAGGAATCGAAGGCATATCACACATAACAATGCTAGTGAATAGTGATATTGGTGCTTATATTTTTTCTGTTCGACTAATCGTTGAGTAAATGATGTGCACTATTTGTAATCAGTCAGGACTGCCAGGACAGCAGAAGAAAAAGTTGTCCCTCCATTTGTCAGATCTATCCATTTAGTCAAAATTAAAAGATGGTGATGATTTTATTTTAGCCATTTCATCTATAAACTCACTTTGGATGATAAAAAATGTTCAACCACTTCATATGTAGTAGGGTTACTGGATACAATCCTATGTCTTGTGCTGACATGTCAGAGATGAGTGGTTCTCAAAAGCTTGGGAAACATAAGTTCAGTGGCTGAAGTTAAACACTGTTGGTTGCCAAGAGCTGTCTGTATTATTTTGAACTTGAATAGAGTTTAGTTCTTATGGAATCCAATTAATGCATGTCAACATAATGGTGCAAGATGAATGTCACCCTTCTACCAGGCAGGTAGAGGGCCAATATGAAGTACAATCACCCAATGAACATGCTCCTGAAGTTATTCGAGTTTTGATGTTGCTATTAACGATGGACTGCCCTTGCCGTGCCAACCTGAACGAGTTGGTCGTGATGCTTTGTTTGGTCAAGTTGAGTTGAGAATATATCTTACAAGATAATTGCATAATTTAAGAGTGCAAGATGAAGTAAGCCAACTTATTTGAACAGAGATGGCCAGGCGAATAGTGTGCAGGAGGTCGTCTATGAAGTTTTCAATTAGAAATTTTGGTTGTGCTTCATCTCATTCTGGCTTTTATGACATAGAAATAGAAATAGTTGTCGAGGGAATGTAACTAACCCTTGATAAATGGTTCTGATTTTTGGTTTGTTTTGTTCGCATTTAATAGTTTCTGAAGTAGATATTGAGTTTGGTGTTCTCTTTTATTCTTGTATGTAACCTTTGATGAGTTATATTGCATTTCTTTGTGTGTGTTAAACAGGTTCAAGAGAAGAAAGTCAAGAAAATCTCTGACATGAACGTGGACACTTCCAAGGCTGTTGGAAATGGCACTCTTGCCAGTTCAAGTGTTACTTCCAGTCCTAAGCATTATCTTGCAAATGGAGGATATCCAGATAAATCTTACAATGGTTTGAGCAGTGACATTTCAATCCCACCGGGTGGCCTTCGATCATTACGTTTACCTGTGGTAGTTGTACTCAAGTCACATATTTTGTTTGAGTAGCTACTATGGTGTTCTGGTAGATGACTGTTTGCACGTTTGTGTGTGAGCACTTTTGACTATGCTCTGTCTTTTTCCCTCAAATTAACCTGGCCATGTTATGAAAGGTCAAAGGTGCACACACTTTTCAAAAGACCTACAAAATAAGAAAGTAAATGAAGGTAACGGAAATAGGTCTAGAGGATGAATGAAGATACTATCTAACTATGCCCACATACATACATAGAAAGAAAAGGCAGCTATACGGTAAAGTGAGGGTCCCGTGATATCTTTTGGCGTATGAACTAGTTATTACATCATTTGTTATTTTGGGTTTAGCCATGCATCCAAGTAATGAAGTGCAAAAATGAACCTTCCAGCAAATCTGTGGGCTTTTTTCAGTTGAGTCAAAATGTGAAAATTCAATTTATCTCGAGTCCAAATGCATATGCACATGCGCTATTCATTATATGGTTTTAAGTTTTGCAATTACCTTATGGAGACATGAATTTGTATGTGTATTTGGAAAACATATTAGTGTGTACACTGATGAAGGCTTTGGATTCTAACACCTTGCACTTGGGTGATTGGAGACCTTAGCACTTGTTGTGCATCAATCTTTAGTATAGCTGATACTATCCATTGTAAATAGGTTTTAAAAAGTTAAACATCACTTTTCTTATGTCATTTGCTGAATTTGTAGCTTACATTGTTTCAGTCCCTCTACTTGATTCTACTTACCATGTAAGAGTACAATCCTTAGGTAACCAGCAATGAGACCAGTCTTGTGGCAAGATGTAGAAGAGTATACGCACATGCGCATGACTATCATATCAATTCTATTTCAAATAACAGGTGCGGATCCTTACCTTTTGTTGTTGGACGTTTGTTTGAGGATTGGGGTTTCTCATGACATTGTAGAGGTGCTATGTTATTCTTTTTGCTCGTTCTTTCCTCACTTCATATTGAGCCTTCTCTATTTAAATTTAATATCAATGATGATGCCCCCTTACTGAAGGTACCAAAAAAAGTTGCAAGATAGATGGAACTGAGGTAGTAATCTCATATTTCACTTTTGCTAAAGGTCGTTACTGATTGAAGGTTTCCTTCCGTCTGTGTGGCTGTGTTGGTTGACTGTGTTCACATGTGGCAAGACTAGATGGCAGTGACTTGGTGGACATAAGGGTGAGGGAGTGCGTCATCATAATATGATAGTGTAGGATTTGTTCTGCTGACCCCAAGTGTTTGGCTTAAATTGATAAGGCAGAGCTCTTAGGTATTGGGAAATTCGTGTGGACTCTATGTGGTGGTGCACACCCATCTCTCTTGCCATCCCTCTGTAGGATACCAAGCTATTTGGAAATAGCATAAGATTGAAAGCACCCATTTAGTTTAGAAGAACTCTTGGTACATAAATTGGATTTTGAGGTCGTTATCAATTTGGTCCCATTTACATATGTTCCTTGATTAGTTAACTACTATTTTACAAGTTATGAAGCACGGATACGGGATACGAGTACGATACGATACGATACGAATACGGCGATACGACAAAATCTAAAAAAATAGAATACGAATACGGTCAAGACACGACTATAATAAAATATTTTTATTATTTTCAATCAACTTAAAACTTATATATTTTGTTAACTCTTTAATACAATAAGGAAAATTAGTAATTTTTTTTAGTTTTAAGAAAATATATATCGTATCATTATGGTATATTCACAATGTGAAGTGATTAATTAGAGGAATAAAAACTAATATTTATTGAGTTGGTTTGTTTAGAAGTAATTTTTGCTCGGACTATAACGTTATAGATTTATTTTATGCTCTTTTGACATATAATTATAGATAATACTTAAAAAATACACATGTGCCTTTGAAGTAATATGAATTTTTGTTAATGTATTGTATGATATGTAAATTCGAAAGGAAATATTAAAAATTCAACTCAAAAATTATATATGTTGCTTGAACACAAAAGTATCCGTGAAATATCCTAATATTTAATTATTATCGGATAAGTAGAAGGTGTATCCAATGCGTATCATCGAGTATCCGACAAATATCGTATCCGATATCGGTACGCTGACCTCAACAAAGTATCCGTGTTTCATAGATTACAAGCCTACTCTTGCACATGTTAGTATATCTTGGTGATTGGATGGGCTTTGGACTACGGTAAGGTGTAGTGTTCAAGGACATCCTCCACAGTCCTCCAATTTCGATAAATTAAGACTAAGGAAGCATATTTGACCCTAACACGATCCATGTGATGAAAAGGAACCTGTGATCCCCTAGGATATCCTGGATATCTTTTTTATTTTCTGATTTCTATTTCTCATTAGGCTGAAAAGAAAATCTCTCCTGTTGCGATGTTTTGTTATATGTGAAATCTCTCCTGTAGTATATGTGAGAAAAATAAAGCTGTGCCTTATATGGGAAAATGGTTAGTTTGGCCGTAGTTCTATTTTGGCATTGGAGCCTTCTTTGTTTTTTTTTTTAATTTGATACCATTCCATCATTAACTCATGTTATGATTGTGAACATGCTGATTTGGCTTCTGTTATTATTTATTTGTGTCATAATTACCCATGGAAAGATTGACCATTATGACTACTGATTCCAGAGACATGCTTGTTTTCTCTGAAGAATGATATGGTCTGTTACGATTTTCTGGCTAAATCTTCATTTCTGTTACGAACCAGTAATCATATACCCTGTTTTAGAGTTGTTCTTTGTGGATTATTTTCTTGAACTATGTCATCTCTTGCATTTACTGCTTCATAATAAGGCATTTAGTTTAACAGCTGTCAACATCGAGGTACATAATTGAATGATTATAATTACTTGAATCTGAAAGTTATACAAAGTGATGTTGCCCTTGTTGGTGTCATGTTCTTGCAGCTATGCTGTCTAGTCTATGTCTCAATTAAAATGTGTTTCTGCTTTCACTGACTGTCTGTCTATTTTTCTCTTACTTTCTAGTGATGGTGAAACTTTTATATCGGCTGATGATCTGCGAATAAACTTGTGGAACTTGGAAATCAGCAATCAAAGCTTCAATATTGTTGATGTGAAGCCAGCGAATATGGAGGATCTAACTGGTATACGTTTTAGCAATTTAATTGGTTTTCCAAATTTATTCAGGATATGCTGAGAGTCTTTTCCTTCTTTTCCACTAAGATTTTGATAGATTCGAGAGATGTTGAGTGGACTCTAATTTTAAGAAACACCTAGCTTTTTTTCATCGGCACATATTCTTTCCATATTGTAGTTTTTGGTTCATAGAATATTCTCCTTCCTTTCTTTTTTTTTTTGGGCTATTTTATTGCTTTTCATGCTGTTGTAGGACAGTTAGGACTTGGTTTGGCATACTAATTCATGCTGCATTAGATTGACAAGAAAAGAGAGGAAAGGAAAATATTAATGTTTTCTTGATCCACTGGTGCAGTCGGTTGTCGCTAGGAAGCGTGTGGGTCTCACCATAAATCACTTTCACGTAGGAATCATTTTCCTTCCAAGATTTGTCTTGCATTTATACAACATATTGTTCCGCGAGAAGTTTAAGGCTAAGTTCGTAAACCAATTTCAAGCAGGATGATGAATATATTTAGTTTTCTAACCAAAATTTCCTGAAAACACATCTCGGGCCAGATTCCTGACAACTAGACAGAGAGTTGTGTATTGGTTTAAATATGCAGAGAAGTAAGACTGAAATATTTTTTTTGTAACCTTTTCATTCTCTGTTTTTTGTTGGTCAGATTGAACAATTTCATGGGATTCCCCAATAATCTGTTGCTTGTAACCTTTGTTTTTCTTGTTGCAGAGGTGATAACATCAGCTGAGTTTCATCCTACCCACTGTAATATGTTAGCATATAGTAGTTCGAAAGGATCAATTCGTCTTATTGATTTGCGGCAATCAGCTTTGTGTGATAGTCATTGTAAATTGTAAGTGTTTGTGTGGCCAGCCTTATTACTTTTCCTACCATTTCAGTCCTTCCTGTGTTGCATCCTTACAAGAAATAAACCAGAAAGAGAATGATTGGCTGGGTTGGGACCGTTAAAGCAGTTTTATTAAGGATAGAACACTGTTTTTTAAGTTCCCAATTGAACTTAAATTGAGCTCAATTGTTTCATTGTATGCATGTAACAATAATGTTTCTTTTGCGCACAGGTTTGAGGAGCAGGAAGCACCTGGTTCAAGATCATTTTTCACTGAGATAATTGCCTCAATTTCAGATATTAAATTTGGAAGGGATGGAAGATATATACTTAGTCGTGACTACATGACCCTTAAGGTTCGATTTAATTATACTATTTGAGGCTATATTTGGTATGAACTTTTGCAATTGTGTTGCTGCACCATTTTGGATTGGAGATGTTGGTCTCATAAGAGTTTGGCTGTGTGACCATGGGACGGTCATATGCTTCGGATCATTTTTTGTATTTTTGTATTCCACCCACAAAAGGAAAAAAAAAAAAGAAACACACACACACACACAAAAACCAACCCAGCCAACAGCCCCAGTGTGTCCCAACCCCACACCAAGGGCCCTTAACAAGGGTTGAACCCTGCACATCCCCATGGGAATGACAGAAGTATCACTAGGCCTCAAGGATTGTATATACTAGTGTCTAAGTCAATCTTTACTAACTCAAATTGTTGGATTGTTCAACTTTTACAAAGTTGCAAGATGCTATGATTTTCAATGTTTACCCAAAGGAAGTTGCTGTCATTAATTAGCATAGTATGGGAAATTTCTTTACCTACTGCTGATGGTAGTCCCGTGCAAACATTCAGTGCTACTTACCAAACAAAAAATCTGTTCAATTTCTCAGGTCATGGATTCATTTTGTGGGTTTGCAGCGTTATGGTTGCATGTTGAAAGATAAACAGGGAAATGTGTGATGTCTTGGATGGCTGAAACCTGTTAATGCACAATTTTGCAAAGTATTTCAAATTACCCTTTTTCATCTGTCCAAAATGTTGGTTGATGAACGTTTCATTATATTTGTAAATGCTAGTTTCCTCAATTAGGCTGAATACCACTTGTTGTAGTTAGGGTAAAACCAGCATACAGTTACTTTATTAGATGTTGGGAAATTAATGAACATCATAACCCTCAACATTTATGTGTACCAGTATTTTCTTTTATTTTTTTTTGTTTTTTATATTTGGATTGGCTACTGTACATTGATTTTAAGGTAATAAAGTGTGCGGATGATTTGAGATTGAAGATGGTGGATGATGTTTTCTTTTGAGTTGGAGTGTGGGCCATGGGGTGAACTTGTGCAGGTGCTTTGAAGTGGAAGGAGGACCCTTTGAGGCAGTGTTAACTGTCTTTTTCTTTTCTTCTCTGTTCTTCTATTCTCTTCTCTTCTCTTTTGTTTTTTTTTTTCTAATCATTGGGTTAATTCGAGTCAAATATACTGGTAGTATAGGATAGAATCATGTCATACAATAGGATGGTTTTGATGAGTTCTTGGTGTGTTTACTGAAATGTCTCTGTTCTTATTCTACGAACTTGTCTGACGTGTCTTCCAATTGACGGGTAAGGTTATTCACAGAAGTCCTTTCTTTTCGGTTTTTTTTTTGGCCATTTCAGGAGAATATAGAGTTTTTATCTTGCCTTTTTTATTCAGTTTATGTTATTGTTGAGTTTGTAGGAGCTTTCTTTATACAAGAAATTTGGTTGTATTACTCTTGAAAAGAGTTTCGATATGATTTTAGTCAAGCAGAAATTCATATCTTTTTGTATGTTACAAATGTTTGGCTTCGATGTGATTTTGACAATATTTGTATGTTCCCGTGGTAGTTATCTTATTTGCTTCTAAAGTTTTCAAGTGTCGAGCAAACCTCAGTTTGAATTTTAAACTTTCACACTGCTACTTACCTGTTGATTTCTCATCAAATTCTCTCTAATTTTGTTTCAGTTATGGGACATAAATATGGATTCTGGTCCTGTTTCAACTTTCCAGGTTCATGAGTATTTAAGACCAAAGGTGAATTTCCTATTTTCTATCCAAGTTTTCACCTGAAACTGTGTTGATATTCTTTTGTATTTGAGCTGATGGGATTCTACGGGGAATAATGTGCAGTTATGTGATTTATATGAAAACGATTCTATCTTCGATAAATTTGAGTGTTGCCTGAGTGGTGAGGGTCTGCGAGTAGCAACTGGTTCTTACAGGTCTGTGTTCAAGTTTCATTTTTCTTTAATTGTTCGTTTACAATTTTTTTTTGGCAATTCATCCTTATTGCTGTTTGCCTCTTTTTTGTTCTCGTAATAATCTTTTCAACATGTGTTTCAGCAATCTATTCCGTGTGTTTGGCTGTACTTCGGGTAGCACTGAAGCAACTACTCTGGAAGCAAGCAAAAATCCCATGAGGTATCTGTATAAAGATGAATTTAACTTGTATGAGACTAATGTTTGTTCATGCCACATCATTGATAATCACAAAATTTGGGATTTGCCTTTTTAGGAGGCAAGTCCAGAACCCTTCAAGGCCTTCCAGATCCCTAAGCAGTAGTATAACACGCGTTGTCAGAAGAGGTCAGTGCTGTCTTTATCTCTTTTTACTTTTTGTTAAACAATTGTAATTTGCATACTTTCAGTTAGATAATAATTTTTTAATGAATGTAATGATATCCATAACAGGATCCGAAAGCTCAGGGTTTGATGCAAATGGAAATTCATTTGATTTCACAACAAAGTTGCTCCACCTAGCATGGCATCCAACTGAAAACTCAATTGCTTGTGCTGCTGCAAATAGCTTGTACATGTATTATGCATAAGATGTCGGTCCAGGAATTAGTATATGGTCACTTGGTTGACATTTTTGGATTTCCAAAGGAGAAAGCTTCTTTCCCGGGCAACTTGAAGCTTCGACATTTCTTGCATTCAAGCACCTTTGAAGTTGGTAGCACGTGCTTCTAATGTCAAGGTCCAAACGGTGGCTGTCCTGGAATCCGCGGCAATGCAATTTGCCTTTGTTTAGGGACAGGCAGCTTGCTTTGTTCCACCCTTTCTACTTCTTAATTACTGCTTCACCCTCTAATTTCTTTCAGGTTTTTTTAACCTTTTGCAAAGGAAAGATGCAGTTCTGTTCTTATTTTGTCGGGGAGGTAAAAAAAAAAAATTGATTGTAGCTCTCCAACAACCAAGACCAAAGGATGTCCAATATTGCCACTAGGTCCAAGTTAAATGTAGTTTTACTCTGCCCGGAAAGATCTGCTGCTAACTTGCAAGACATCAAAGCTTATTTATTTTTTCTTGTAAACGACCAAATTGTCTTTAGGGTGATTTTAGTCTGGTGTTGTCTTAGATTATTAGTGAATATTTTTTTTTTTTGTAAAAGAAAATCAAGGGCTATGGTTTATTATATTGTGCTGTACTTTTGCATGCACATTTATGAAATGAAGCTTTCGTTGAAGTTACACTATTGAGTTAATTACTATTTGAAGTGAGTATGTTCTGAATGGTTTGTGAATCTCTCTTATGGTTTGTCCAGATGTTCATGTGTGCCTTGTTATAATGCAGACGCTACAAGTTGCACTGCCTAGTTTTAACGATCATATTTAGTCACTGGTGAACACATCTCATCCAAAAGGCATTAGAAATAACTTTTTAATTGCCCCAGCAAGTGCCCACGTTGTTTGCCTTCCTGGGACATTGGTTGAAAAAAAGTGGTCTCTCAGGTGTCGACCCAAAAGAATTCTCTGAAAAAAGAGAGAACAAAAGCGTCAGCGGGCTATACTTTACACATTTAAGAGAAGACCAACCACTAGGCCGCACCTAAAATAGCCATTCGCTGTTAACACTGTCAACTTGGAACACCAATGCTGCTTGATAAAAACAAATGAATCACAAACGAAAACCAAACCAACTACAGAGGGAGAGATGAATCACGAACAAAAACCACCAAAACCAACTACAGAGTGACACAGTAATAAAAACAAAACCAACTACGAGAGAGTGATAAAAACAAATGAATCACAAACTAAATAAAAACAAAACTAACTATAGAGTGAGAGAGTGATAAAAACAAATGAATCACAAACTAGAGAGAGATAAAAACAAATAAATCACAAACCAGAGAGATAAAAACAAATGAATCATAAGCTAGAGAGAGTGATAAAAACAAATGAATCACAAACTAAAACCAACTAGAGAGAGTGTGATAAAAACAAATGTATCACAAACTAGTTCTGCATATTGAAAGAGTTAGAATACTGAAAGAGTTCAATTACAAGCTTGGAATGGATTTGGCTCGGATGAATTGTTTGAGAATGGCTTTATCTTCATCAATGCGCTTCTTCTCTTCTGCTTCTTTTGGTTTGATCTTCCCTTTCTCCTCTGATAATCACCAACTGCTGATCTTCGAGTATTGGCGGCATCAGGACCGGCAAAAGTGAGGTTATCCTCTACCTCTGCTATAAAATTATAGACACCACAGTCAAATTTGAAGCACAATCATCAAGAAACGAAACCAATGCTATAATTCCCTGCTATATCTCTATCTACCTGATAGCCAAAAAGAAGGGTTCTTATATAGTTTGTTCTTTTTTCCCCTTCCGCCTTCCTTCATCTCTGGTGGCTCAACAACAGGGAGATTCGTCGCTAGCTCCGGGACAGTCTCTGGGACAAGGAGGTCCGTCGTTGGTGCCGGGACAGGGAGGTCCAAATGGCTCCGTCATTAGCTCAGGGACAATAACCTCAGTCGGTGGCTGCTCGGAGGCTCAGGGACCTCTGACGCTACCCCATGAACCTTGGATCATAACACAATTAGGACAAGTACATTAGAGGTATTAAATGATTGGATTGATAGTTCAAGTTTAGATCAAGGTCCCGTACTACAAATACCGACTCATATTATCTAACATCAAATTTTTGGGTTAATTGTTCAATCTCATACCATAATATACCCTAACTGAACATGTATATTTACAAACCACTCTTTTTTTAATTGAGCATTAAGTTTGATGACAAATTAGAAATTATTTCAGATTGACTTTGTGAGACATTCACTTTCCATATTTTAGAAGGTACCCATAATACCATGTGATATGGGATCAAAGTGAAAATAGAGACAAATTATAAAGAGCAGAAAATGTTAATATATAGCTTAACATTTCATTTATATGATAAAAAATTAACGAGAGAATAAAATAAACGTGTATACGTGGATATGATATTTAAACTTTTAAATATATATACATGGATACCTAGATATATTAAGATCAAGACCATTTATTTCATATAATAACAAATAAACAAGAATAAAGTAAACATGTATCCGTGGATATAATATTTAATCTTTTGAACATGTATATAGTTAGGGCTGTCAAAATTCGATACAACACAATTAACCAACACTTATCGACACAAATTAAATGGGTTTGAGTGAGATTTTAACGGGTTTGAGTGATAAATGTGTTGACACGCCAAATATGTTTAATCAACGAGTTGTGTTCGGGTGAGACCTGTCAAATTGTTTATCACACGTTTACCTGTTTAAATAAAATTAATATAATAAAAAATAAAAAATTATTTTAAAAAATTAGCAAGAAAAAAAGAACTAAAGAAATCAATAAAATAATAATAATAATAAAATAGTAGTTTAAAGACAAGAGAGGAGATGAGGAGCACTTCAAAGACAAATGCAAACTAATGTCTTTTTGTTTTTGTTCCACATTTGTTTCTTTTTTTTTAAGTCTTCAAGTCTTATTTTTATGAGATTTGGCTAAAAATTCCTCTTTTTTAGGTAAGTGCAATTAACAATAAAAAAAAATAGAGTATTAAAATTTGTTAATATAATTTTTTTTAAATTAAACAGGTTAAAAGAGTTGTATCATGTTATCCGTTTATTAAACGGGTCGTATTTGTGTTGAGATTTTTTATCTATTTATTAAACATGTCGTGTACAAATTTATATATTTTTTACTCATCACCCGTTTAACCCGACATATAACCATTTAATCCGACATATTTGACACCCTATATTACGGCATGTGTATGGACGGCGTGTGTTCTATACACACGAGACTCAGCCTCCTATTTACTGGTAAACAAATGAGACTCAACCTCCTATTTATAGGCTCTTGGATTTATAATGAATGACTAATATCTTATCAAGTGTCAATCATCTAGCCTACCTCTAAAAGTTCTATACAAATATATAGATATTTACAGGTATTCAAAGATTTCTCTAAATATTCTCGATTTTTTTTAGATTTATTTAGTATTTACAAAAAAGAAAAATAAAGATGATAAATTTCATAAATACACTCTTTAATACAAAGAGAGAACTCCTAAAAGATAGCCTCGGCCCTATTACCTAGATAACTAACTAAGAGAATCTCGAAGGCACTAGCTATTTTACATTTATTAGCTAAAATAAATAGTCAAAGTATAAAATTTTACTCTAAGGGGTTAGTTGTTTTATATTTGGGCTAAATGACTCTCTAAATGTAGAGAGTCTAGTTAGTTATTTTATATTTGGAGAGCCAAATCACTCTTTTTGTACTCAATGGGCTAGTTATTTTACATTTTAATGACATATCAAACTATGTAATATTTTTGACTTAAAATATTTATAATAGTTAATTAAAATAGAGAGTATAGTTAGAGTAATTTTGTAAAAATGACTCTTTAAAATAAAGAATGTAATATTTTAATATATTTTGACTAATTATTTTAAAGAGCACCATTGAAGATACTCTAAAAACCCTACTAAAACTACACCACTAACACCTTGCCTATCTAAACTTCTAGAAATTAGTTAAAAAAATATAAAAATAAATACTAAAAATTAAAAATACATTACATACTGACTTTTATTGTAAATAAGTTTCCTAAAAAAAATTGAAAAAAAAACTCTACATATAAATATAGAAGTTGTAATAAAACAAAAACATAAAATTTAGGAAAATCAAAACCCATAATAAATCCTCTACATTTTTTTAAGGATATGTTTCAAAATTTTTTGAAACTTTGAAAATTTTACAACTAAAATTAAGAAATTTTAATTATCTTATCTAATAAAGTACTAAAATTAAAGAATTTTGATATATATATATATATATTAACACATATATACGTCACCAAATTAAATCTAATGTAAAATTAAAAATTCTTTAATTTTAGTATTTTCTACAATAAGATAATTAAAATTCCTTAATTTTAGTTTTTAAATTTTAAAAACTTTCAAAAACTTTGAAACATATCCCTAAAAAAATAGATAAAATTTATTATAAGTTTTAATTTTTATAAATATATATGAGGGAAAATATGTCAAAAGAAAATCACAAAAAATCAAATTGTATATTTGAACACAATTAAATTCTAAAACAATTACTTAATTACTTAACATTAAAAGTTATGTACTTTTTAATAATTAACTCTAATTTTGTGTACCCCTTTATAATTTTCCAAATAATAAAGTAAAAATTGGGGTTAAATCCTCCTATATGGACTTATAATGACTTAAGTCCGTCAAAAAAACTTATTTGGTGTTAAGTTTATTTTTTATCTTATAAATAAGTATTTAAGTCCATTATTTTTTTAAATCCTAAAAATACCCTTAATATTGTTAGTCTGTTCAATTATAGAAACCTTAAAGACCTTAAAAGTAGCTTTGAATTAATTTCTTAAATTAGAAATTATTATCTCTTAATTCTTTCCTAAATTGAAATTCAAATTCAAATTCAAATTTTAAACTGATTACATTCAGTATTGACAAAGTGGCATTCAATTCTTGGCATTCAAAATATCTTCACACCTTTGGGACTCAAAAATATAGTTAAGGTATATGATTTTATGGAAAAGTTGATGTTTATTGTAGGGTTTTAAAAAATCTTCCACATATTCTATATTTCAAACTTTTCATTTTTTTGTATTCTTAATTTTAAAATTGCGATTCATTATTATTAAATTAAAGTAATATTGGTTTCGATTTTGTGGATCTTTTGTTGGACAAATCAATCAAAAAATTCTTTGTTGTGTTATTGTGGGAAAAAATTTGATGTTACTGTGGGTGAACAGGAAAATGAAGTTTAAATATTCGATGTCTTGATGTTCTGGTCATCATGAATTTCTATGTCATTGATTTTTGGGAAAAAAAAGTTGAAAAACTTGCTCACTATGTTATTAGTTTGATTCGACGGTCTGAATACGAAATTTTCACTCCCCCCAATTTTTTGAGCAAGACTTTTATTCCTTCTATAATTTTAATACTTCTATCTCTCTTATAACTTTCTATCTCATACTACACATTAATTAAATCATTAATTATGATTCTAATTAGAGATTATTTTTAAAAATTTTAAATAAATAAATGGACCTTAAATACAGATTCTTTGCATCAAAACGAGTCGAATGACTATTTTTTTGTCTTTAACTTTTCACAACTCAGATCTGTGACACCCCAAAATCCGGGGGTCCGTTGATAACTCATCAACCCGCGGAATGCCCGTGGATACTGAGTAACTCGATATCTCAACGTTATGCCCCATTTACCGGGGTCCATTCTTTATTAAAAATTTGGGCAGAGTCTCCTTTGCAAGGAGAACTCTACTCAAAACACAACATGTGCATTATATAATAACAAGACTCATCCGAGGTCCTATATTCAACAATGACCACACCGGGTCCATTTATAAATAAACATTGACCACACCGGGTCCAATTATCCATATTCATACAAACATGCAAGATTATATTGAAACAGTCGATATAGATTCTAACACAATTCATTTACACATTACATGCCAAAATTTAATTATAAGTCTAATTTTACAAAAAAAATGGATTGAAAATCACAAGTCGGCTTTTCTTCCTCCTTAAGTGCCCGAGTAAGTGTCGTCCCTCTGTGTATGACCCGTACCTGAAATGTTTCCCGTATAGGGTGAGCCAACGTCCAGTAGAGAAAAACTCCTACTAGGGTTACTCCCTACCTTAAATGCATATGCAATGTGTATAAACAACATTTAACATTTAACAACCATTCATACAAGAATATGTATTTAATGTTGAAATGCAACCATGTCATGCCATGAAATAAGATGATACTCACTCATGCACAAAAACTCAAGTCTTCACTGATTTCCACAACACAATGCAATGCCAATGTGTAATGGCCCGTCTTCGACGGAAATACATCCAATGATCGCTTTGAATAAAAAATCATGCGTTTTATAAATCAGATCATTATTGGATGGTACTCATTAAATGAGTATTTTCTTATAAATCAAAATCTTGTGTCTTGTTGGGCAACGAATTTTGGATTTTATACCGCTGGTTCTGTATACCATACTACACTTTTTCGAAATTTTACCACAGGGGAGTGTATAACCAAGTCGCCGGGTTTTGCACCAGAGGGAGAGTTTAGCCTTACTTGTTATACTCGACACAAGTTTTCTTCTATGCAACCATGCGACTCAAAGAGGATCTTCGATCCACTTTTTCCCGAACCCACATACCAACCACCAAACAAGGTGTTTGATCAACCATGCATCTCACACACCCACACTCATGACTTATGCCCATGAATGTGATGCCTCTATGCACAATGATACAATGTTCAATATGCTATGAATGACATATGAACAATCTCAATATATCATGTTCTAAGCATATAGATACCATATTTGTCACAAATTCAATATATATAACATGCATATACCAACAATTACATTTCCAATCATAAATCATGTCATAAGTCTATAATTTCACTTTCATAATCATAGGCAAGTGATATCACAACTTTTAGGCTAATAACACACCTAATCATTAAGGCATAATATAACACATAATGGCCCATGTAAAAGCCCACGTAACGGCTCTTCTCTAAACTACAAAACTGCTCATACAAACCACCATATAATAGCCCGTATATAGCCCACAAAATAGCCTAAAAATAGTCCGCAAAAATAGTCCAAAAATAGTCACAATTTCAGTCCATAACATGACCTAAAAATAGTCCATAATTCAGCCCTTTAACAGCCCAAACCCAGCCCCTTAACAGCCCTTAATTAGTGCACAAAACAGTCCCAATTTCAGCACAAAAACAGTCCATTTGGACAGCCCTTGGACATCCCACATATAAACCAATTTCAGCTACTAAAAGCCCACTTAAGGTAAGAATAAAACCAAGGTAGGAGGGAACCCTACCTCAATAGAAGTGTAAGAACTTCTATAACACCAAATCAACCTCAAAGTTTTGATTTTCCCCAAAGTCTCCTCTTGAATCTTCGGTGAAATTCACTCTTTTTGGTACGTACGCATAACCCTCGTCGAGAAAATGAACTTTGGGTCTTGGTCCGAATTGATTCGAGCGACGAAACTCCGGATATTGAAGAAGGAAGAATTGTTTTCTCTCTTTTCTCTCCTCTTTCTCTCCAATGTGTGAACCAGCAGAATACAAAGATATTTCTGCTAAAATATCTAATATTTAACACTATTTATAATTTCCAATACATGCCCCGAGTCGCGCCACGTGTCCCCCACTTGCTCGGTCCGTTTTCGCCTCGAAACGATTTAATTTCGCACTAGTTTAAGCTCAAAATATTTTATATAAAATTTATTTAAAATATTTTCCAACTTTCAAATTTCTTTTTTAAATTTCGTTTTTGGGAGTCACCGGACACCCGTCGCCTCGAAAAATGTAAAAAACTCGACTATCTCGAAATTCGACGAAAATTGACAGAGCAGCTAGATTTCGCAATGTGAATCCAACGGTGAGGTCCGTTTAATCACACAAAGGTCTAGAAAAATACTAATTTTTTAACCCGCGCTATAATGACAAATTACTATTTTACCCTTTTTTCAAAAAAAGTTAAAATTTTTCCCGGGTTTCACAAGATCGCTTGAAGAAAATATTGATCCCACGGTCCTAATACGAAATTTCCACTCTCCCCCCCTCCCAATAATTTTTTAAGCAAGACTTTCATTCTTTCTACAATTTTAAGACTTTTATCTCTCTTATAACTCTCTATCTCATACTACACATTAATTAGATCGTTAATTATGATTCTAATTAGAGATTATTTTTAAAATTTTCAAATAAACAATTGGACTTTAAATATAGATTTTTTGCATCAAAACGAGTTGAAAGACTATAATATAGGTCATATTTTATATTAAAATAAAAATATTATAATATTCGAATGGTATAATAGATAAATAATATATATGTCACAAGCACAAAATCGAAAAAACAAACAAACAAGATAGATGTAAAATCTAAATAAGATAAAAAAATAATAAATAATCTAAAAACATACATATATATACACACACATAAATTGTAAATAAAATTTTATTAAACTTGACAATGATATTAAAACATACAGAAAAAAGTAAAAATTCATACAATAAATAGAAAATCAAACATATAATTAAATTGAGAAGTAATATTAACTTGTATTTCACTGAAAAAATTTATAGCAAAAAATTATTTTTGTGAGTGTATGAGATGAAATAGAGAATGAAATCGTAATTATGACAAAATATAAAGTGAATTTACTTATTAAACAAAGTGTATGTAGCATGATGTGGACTTCATTACTAATAGGGCGGGTATAAAAGGGGTAGTAGACTACGGTACATCCCATAAGCTTTTCGGCATCATACAAAAATTTATCACATTTGTGATAGATTTTACCACATTTGTGGATAGTTTTACCACTGTTGTGATACTAAAAAAAATGGTAAAAATATTTATCACAACAGTAGTAAAAACATTCACAAATGTTGTAAAAGCACCCACATGTAGTAAATCAATCACAAAAGTAATAATTTTTTTTGTATTTAAGAAACATGGTAAAAATAGTTATCACAAATGTAGTAAAAATACTTATAATAGTGGTAAAAACACCCATTAAAGTGGTAAATCAACCACAAAAGTGGTAAATATTTTGGTTGTAAAATAACCCGCAAAAATTGTAAAAATATCCTTTGAAGTAGTAAATTTTGGAGATATGATACCGAATTTTTTTTGGTTGCACCATAGTCAAGTCCATAGAAGGGATGAATTTAGTAATTTGATAATGATAAATTAAATGGGGGTGAGAATAAAAATTTGTGGGGGTGGAAATAGTATCACCCAAACTTAAATTCGATTGAATTTTGTAAATATTTAAGTTAAACTAAAATGGAAACTGATTTTAATTTCTCAATAAATTTTTTTATATTTATGAGAATTCAAGTGAAATTTTTGGTTGCTTTCTTCATAAAAGTTACACAAACTCACATTGAAAAAATGGTGCAGAGATAATGTTATGAACTTTAATGTTAGTCAAACTTCTAAAATTTATGAGTTTTTAATTTTTAATTTCACTTCACTTATAAAAGAGAAGAGACAATCTAGTAAAATTGACAAAAAATAAATTTTATAATAAATAGGTTTTCTTGACGGATTTAAGTCTAAACAAGTCCATATAGAGGGACCGGTCTTCAAATTCCTCAAAAATAAATAGAAACCCAATAAGTAGTCTTTTGAGTTTTTTGGTGGTGAGTACAATTTTTTAGACTTATTTGAGAAAAAATATATGGATAAGTTGTTTACTCTATTAAGTTCAATTTTAATAAAACATATTGTGTTTAGGTACAAAATTCAATGAAATCAAAATTATTTTACCTAAATACCCTTCCTTAAATATTGCATTATTTGTTGGCAGTTATATATCTAATCAAATATGTAAAGATTTCATTAGATTCTTTCACTATCTCTCCCCTATTTTCTCTCTATCTTTTTCCCCATTATTTTCGTCATCTCTCCCCTATTTTCTCTCTCTATATATCATTGATAATTTATTTTCTTTTCAAATATATAAGAGATTTAATTTATTTTTTCATCTCTCTTCCCATTTTCTCTATCCCCTATATTTTCTCCAACCATCTCTCTCACCCTATTTCTTTCTCTTCTCTCTCACTCTCTTTATTTAAACATTGTAACAACATAATTATACTAATGAGTTACACCAATCAGTTACAATTGTTTTATAATACACCAAACAATTACATAAATTTATAACACCAACCCAATTTGTCATTCAGGTGTTTACATAAGATAAATAGTTGTACTATTTAATATCACGACATCGTTACACCAATTATACAAATTTAGTATAATGATAAATTATTTTGTTTAATAATAAATTCAATTTGGTGTATATAATTGGTGTAACTTTTTGATTTATGTAAATGAAAAATTGAGTTGGTGTTGTAATTTTGTATAATTATTTAGTATAACTATTTAATTTATTAAAACACACGAGTAACTGTTTAGTGTATTACAGGGTAATTGTAACTAATTGATGTAACTAATTAGTGTAATTGTGTTTTTGTAACATTGATATAAGAAGAGAGAAAAAATGAGAGAATAAGGAAATAAGGGTAGAAGGAGTGAGAGAGAGTGAGAGAGAGAGAGAGAAAGAGAGAAAAAAATAGAGGAAGAGAGAGATGAAAAAATTAAATCAAAATCTTTATATATTTAAAAAAAATTATCAATATGAGAGAAAAAGAGAAAGAGAAACATATAGAGAGAAAATAGAGAAGATAAAGTGAAAGAGTAATGGAGAGAGAAGGAGAGAGAGAGAGAGAGTAATGAAGTAATAAATACCCTTTTAGTCTTTTTTTTTTTTTAAATATACTTAAGGCCAAATATGTTTCCTTAATATAATTTAGTTAAAATAAATCTAATTTTTTGTACCGACTCAAATTTCCCTAGTCTTTTCAGGATCATGGGCCTCATTCGTTGTATAATGAACGATCTTTTCCAACCAACCCAAGATATAGCCCAATAGGTAGCAGTTTCTGGGTCATGATCCTTTTCTTTGTAGAAGGGTTAACCCAACCCAACCCATTCTATTAACATTCTTTTAGACTCAAGTTTGGCCCAATTCTAACTTTGTACCATATGTGACAAACCACGAAAGGCCTTGCGTGGCAGCGGTGGGTACAAGTACATCAATAACACTATGCTATGATTGGGGCGTGTACTACACGCGCCTAAAAACAGCACTGGATAGCATTAACTTTTCTTTTTCCTCGCAGAAGCCCCATTTTTGCCTTGTGAGTCCCCCTATTCACCCTTTACCTCCTCTTCTCCACTAGCCCCATTCCAGTTACTTCCAAAACATCACCCTCACAAAAACAGCTCTCTCTCTCTCTCTCTCTCTCTCTCTCTCTCTCTCTCTCTCTCATGTACATGTATACTTGTCTATATATGTATTTGTGTCTGTGTTTGTAATTTAGAAACTCGATTTGATCATCAACGTATTTGTATCTGTATGCGTAATTCAGAAACTTTATATAAAAATTTGATCAAGACCCAGTTGACCTTCTTCACCTTTTTCATTCGTGGACACGATTTTCCGGTGGGTCTTCCCACTTCAAGCCCGACAGAGATTCGTGTGAACAAGTTCAGAGAAGTTAAGACAGCTGGAACTTTCAATTTTAGGTACGTGGTGCTTCTTTGTCTTCTGAATTTCAATTCTATTTTACATCGGATACAAACGTCTGAAAGTTTGTGTTTTTTATTTTTATAATCGACTTTCTGTATTAGGTTGTTGCTACAGACCTTGAAATTTTCTACTTCTGGCTTAATTTTTGTCGGCAAATTTTGGGTTGTTCATAGGGGATACGGAATTAATGTCGGGTGGGTGTTTGGGAAGTTGTTTCTTGCTCTTAAATCCAACTAGTTGGGTTTTGATCCAAAACGTGACAGAAGGGTTTTTTAAATGCTAAGAGGCAGCTTTTACGGAGGGGTGATCATACTGGAAAGTGTTGTAAATATAGAGAAGATTTGAGAATTTTCTCGGGGGACTTGGGAAGAATTTTTTTATTAAGTGTTGTAATTTGTTTTTTTTTAATAAAATATGTCGTGAAGAAAAGACACTTCTGTAGGTGAACGGATCCAGAAATTTAGTCTCGGAGGTAGCTTTTTATTTTCTGAAAAAGTTGTTTAAAAGAGTTTTTCAGACCTTATGCTGAGGTTGCCCCCACTTGCTCTCCCTAGATCCATGACTGTATGTGTAGCATAGGTGTTCTTTGGTTATGGTTCCAAAAACTGGGTCTGGTGCTATAGATTATAGTGAAGGTTTAATTAGAATTTTTTTAAGTCAATTTCAAATCGGACGGGGTGGACCTTGGGACAACGGTGAAGTTAGTCCATAATGACTTGGGGTGTCATGACTGAGAGCAAACAAAATACAGTTCATGCTTGCTGGCGAGACTGCCTATATTTAATCCTCCTTAGACTGTACATGGTGGAGGCTTCATACACTGAGCTTCCCTCTAGTTTCAAGCATGATTCATGGCTAGTAAAAAGATATATGTACTTTGTCATTCGTAGGATGTGTAAAAGAGATCTGCATGGGTATTAAAAGTGAATTGCAGATATGTTGGGGGGAGTTATGTCAATTTAATTTATCATATCAGTGATTAAAGCAGTATAGCCATATAAATTGTGCACAATGTTTTTCTGTGCAGGGAATTAAGGATTTGAAATTGTCATGCTGGATGTTGCTGCCGGTTGGTGGGTTGGGGATGAATTCTTCGATGGATGATATGAACTTAATTCAACATGCACAGAGGCATCACCTGGTGGTTAGGGAGCTAGGAGAAGAAATTGACTTGGAAATTGGGCCTGGGGATGATGACCCCTCCTTTGTGCAGACCCCTCTCATTGGTGTGCCACCACGAGAATCTTCTTCCGCTGAAGAGCACGATGAGAGCAAAGAGATGGTTATGGTTTCTCAACAACCATTTGGAGATCAAGACTTGGCAAAGACACAACAGGTGAAAAGAAAAAAGAAGGTTGTGAAAAGATGGAGAGAGGAATGGGCCGATACATACAAGTGGGCTTATGTAGATGTGAAGGAAGGAACAGCAAGGATATTCTGCTCTGTTTGCAGAGAGTATGGTAGAAAGCATAGGAGGAATCCTTATGGAAATGAAGGCAGTAGGAATATGCAGATGAGTGCACTAGAGGAGCATAACAACAGTTTGCTTCACAAAGAGGCTCTTCGCTTGCAAATGGCTTCCAAAGATAAGATTATTGTTGATAAACCAATATATGTAAAAGGTTAGCTCATGTTTACGATGTTTTATTTGTACTTGAGGTGAAAAATTTTTTCCCACTTTTTTCTTGGTTTATAAACGTTGTTTAGATGAGTACTTCACAGGTTCTTGTCTTTGGGCACTAGATTATGCATTTTTCTTTCATCAAAGTGCTTCAGCCATATAGTTTTATTTACTCAAAGAGAAGAAAGAAAAGGACCGTTACATACTAAACTCTCTGGATTGTATGTGCCTTTATCTAACATCACACTGTTTAGATGGAGTATATATGATATTATAAGTTTGGAAACCGGCAGGATGCATATTTTAAACTCAATTTGACATCTTCCTGCACATGATTATTTAACTTTAACACATATAGTGATAGATGATGGCAGAAAAGGAAAGTCTTTTTACTTAGAATTTCATTCCTTTATTGCTGTCTGCTTTAACCCTACCACTTAAATTTTTATTGAGTTTTTCATCTAGGAGCCTTAGCCAGTGGTCTAAATCTGATGAACTTGTGTATAGCATCAGAAGATGCATAGGGGACATCAGTGCACATGTTTGGTGTCTAAACTTGCAGATGAAATATAATTTTAACTTAGATATCTCATTGGCCAAACAAGTCGAAAGTATTATAAATCTGAAAATAGCTACATGAGGCTTTGATAGATTCTTGCAACCACCAGGTTAATGTATAAGGTTTTGTTTGGCTGTTGGAAATCATTGTCTAGTCATTAACTAGGAGCACTAGTTGCATAAATCCATATTGTGAATCAGTGGAGAAAGGTGTTTGCATCCATGGAAGTGAAGATAGAATGTTTAGGGAAAGATAGGCTTAGAGAAAGCCACAATTCCAGGGCTTATGATAACTCCTCTATTGTGGGATAGCATAGAATTTCCAATGCTGACTGCCGTAGAGATAATACTGGTATTTGTTGCTTACTTCATAAAAAAGGTTATTACATCACCGCTAGAGTAGGAATGGACACACTAAACATTGGATTTTGTGATATGAAGGTTCACTTTTTTTAATGGGGGTAAAGAAAATTCCTCTTAACTGGCAAAGTGTGGAAAATCTGGAGTGTGTGCAAAGTCTGTAGAGAACCACCGAGGCTTGAGGAGATACAGAAGGATAAATCAGTTAAATGCTCTATAAGAGAATCTATGCTCCTTGGATACATATGTTTATTCCAAAAGAGTACCAAACTCGAAAGACCATGCTTGAGCATATGTATTAGAAACGTCATAAGACCTGCTATTCATTTCCTTCCTCGACATAAAGGTCCCTCATTGTGTCCCCTGACGTTCCTGTCAAGCATCTTGCCTTTAAAAGCTCAATAACCCCCTCTGAACTATGTACTACCCAACTAACTACAAAAGGGAAGCAGTGTAGACCACATACTGTTTCTACAGTCACTGCAACAGCAGATGATTGACTGTCCCCTCTGCTTTGTCATACATACTGGAGCAGACAACCCAACGCTTCAAGCCTTTTTGACTTGACTAAGAGTCTTATTAAGCCTGAAAAGTAGCAAAACCTGCTGTTAGAGCAGATTTTGTATTTATGATTAGGAATGACTCAAATTCTGCCAGCTGCAGGGCTCCAAGAAATCTCCATGCATATTTTTTCTGGTAGTAGTTTGGAACTTTTCCTTTGATGTAAACTTGATACAACCTTATTAATTCCTCATGTATACATCTCATATCCTACTTTTCCAAAGAGTGAGCAGGTCTTGTGTTTGGCCAATTGTGGTGCATTTTCCGTCTTTTGTAAGTGATCTTATCTGGTTTATAGGAGTGATGCACTTGTTTGGAATTTCTTTTTTGTAAGATTGAATTTGTTAACATACAAATTGATAGAAATTTTTAATGTATGTGTTGGAGATTTTTCGTTTTATTTGGACAGATGACTTTGTTCGAAGAGTTTCTGAATTTGTTTTGATGCATGCATTTGTATTCTTCATTTCTTTATATACGACACTGATTGAAAGACTCTTTTTCCTAATTTTTGAATTTTATTTTGGTTTTCTGTGATGGTTGAGCTCTCATAAAAGCTCTTATGTCAAAAACGGCTGGATCAATTGTTGAAGCTGCATTGAAGAGGGATCCTCATGAGGTTGAGTTCATACAGTCTGTCCAAGAAGTGGTTCATGCTTTAGAAAGAGTAATTTCAAAAAACTCCAAGTGAGTTACTTCCATAATGAACTGTATAATCGGAATCTAATTGGTCAAAGCAAAAACATGATGACCATTGATTTTGTGCAAACGTTGAGAAGTGGCTTTGCAATATTTCAGTTATGTCAATACAATGGAGCGCTTGTTAGAACCTGAGCGTATGATTCTTTTCCGGGTTCCATGGGTTGATGATAGGGGTGAAACACATGTCAATCGAGGATTTAGAGTTCACTTCAACCAGACATTAGGTCCATGTAGAGGTGGACTCCGTTTTCATCCGTCAATGAACTTGAGTATTGCCAAGTTTCTTGGTTTTGAACAGGTATTGTTACTACTTTTTTGTCTTTTTGGTGTTAATGTTTTATTGGCATTTTCCTCTTCTACCATTCAATGCTCAGATTTCATGTTAGACTTTGCCAGGCTCTTTTGTCCTTTTGTTGGAGTTGATTTTCTATTTGCTTGCTAGGTGTACATGGAATCATGTTTTTGGGGCCTCATGAATAGTTCTGCCAGCAAGGGTCAAACTTGTTCATAGTTTAGGCCCAGAATAAGATTCTGTTTTTGTATTGTCCCCTTAATTTGAAGCCAACATTCTCTGGAATGTGTTTTCCACACTTTACTAGGGGTTTCCTACTTTCCTTTCTGGTGGGTCATTGTTGGTGAAGTGATGATGAAGCAGATACGTCATATTGGCACACAGTACACTAAAAAATCCCTTCATTTTTTATTTTTTAGTTGATTTTGGCCGTCTGATGTATGAGGGCCTTGAAAGGTATTTGTGGAAAAGGGTAAAAAGCTGAAACTTCCATGTGAGCCCCGCTGACAATCTAGTGGTTCACACTATAGGTGTCACATGGTTGGAGACTATTATTGATGGGTTGGCACAGACCCATAAATCAGTATTATTTAGTTGTAAAAATTAGAGTTCTACAACCAAGAGTGATTTGTATTTTGTCCATTTATAATGTTCTACAGAGTTTGTCTTTGATTCCTGCTTGCTTGGTTGTACGGGTTTTTCCAGTCCCTTAATTGTAATTTTACCTGGAAAGCTGTTGTCTTGTAGGATAATATATATCCTGTTGGAATAGGTCAAACTAGAGTGTTTCTATTTAATAGAAGTTAAGAGAAATTAAAGCAATATGCCAGAGTTGACATGAAATCATAAGCCATCAAATTAAGCTCTAACCCAGGCATGTCTTATCATTGTGTACCTGAACCCTCGATATATCTCTATCACTAAATTCTAGCTTGTTATATCCTCAAGTTTCCTGGTAAAATCAGCGGCAAAACGTTGACAAATTCAATCCCTAAATTGATATGAGACCCTGGTGTTGTTTCCTTGCAAAAACCTAAAAACTATAGCTTTTGACTGCCATAGTCGATCATTAGCAGCCCAGTTGCTTTGCCTGAGGTTCTGTCCTACATCAACTACTTTTTATTGGGAAACCAGATCTACATAATTAGTGCCTTTTGACACATGATGTTATGGTGCTTCGGCTTGTGCAACTCAACTTAGCATAGCCTTGCCCTGAGAAAGCATGTATCCAAAAATACTACAGTTAATTTTTAGTGTGGCATGTTTACAAAAAATACAAGATCTGATCGAATTTTAAGTTTCTTTGTTTGATATCTCATGTTTGTCCACAAATCATCAACTCTGCTATGCTTTCTATGATCTGCCCCTGTAGTTGTCGACTCTCTTATCATAGATAAAGTGCCTAATGTCTGGGGATGACAAGTGGGTGGGCTCTACCTACTCATTAGGAGCTCCAATGGGTTCAGTTTTTTTTTTTCCTTATGAGGTCAAAGTCTGGAAAGAG
>CAUOFW020002523.1:0-47542 GCA_963454935.2 Ilex paraguariensis
GGGCCTTTATTCTAACAAGATGCCTATAACTTTGCATTATCATGACAATTTAGAACATTAATGTAGCAGAAAATAAAATAAATAGATCGCATAATCTAGAACTGGAATGGAAAACCATGCTTTTTTTTTTCTTTTTTCTGTAGAGCAAAAACAACATAATGTGTTTTTTATGTTGAGTAGCTAAAAAGGTGATTTTCCTATGTGTTTTAAATATTTTGTGCCAAGACCGTGTCACTTCAATTAGTTGTCAAATTAAGCCTTTACAGAAAGCATCAATTATCGCGAGTCGAAGCTTTAGTGTAATAATAAGCAAAAGTAGTTGAAGGAAAATAAAAATAAAGAAACATTACATATCTAAATATGAATAGTGATGCCAAAAAAAATGGAAAGACAATACAAAGGAGAGGTTATACGGAAGTTCAACTATTTCACCCATGCCATTCGGATCTCAAAAATGAGATTAAGTGATTTAATAGGTGAATTGAACACTCAGTATTTCAAGCTACAGTTTATCATTTAGGAAGCTCAGTGTATACCTAAGCTACCAGCAAAATATCCCAAAACAACTTTATTTCTAATGCAAATATGTGAATTTGAACTCAAGACATATGCTTAATCAAAAAAAAAAACATACATAGTGGCAATACTTTTAAATGTTTGAACCTATCCAGCTACATCCTAGAAACTACAACCTAGTGTCAAAGGTTTCAAATTCCATCATCGAAGCATAAACATTATGCACAAACCGAGAAATTGAAAACATACCTTTATATGAAGAGTACCATATCCCTTTCCAAGCCAATAATGCTCTACAGTGAGGAAAAAGAGAAAGGTCAGGAATAAGCAAAATCTACAAATAAACAAAACCTATTTATAGCAAGAGAGCCAAAGATCTAGATGGACAAAGACATTACATCATACACAGAGAGGCCAAATCATTCCTGCAATGATTCAAAAAGGTTTAAGAGATTAAAAAGGCTATTAACCCAACCGATATACATAGAGAAGCACCTGTGTAGATTAAATAAATAGAAAACCCAAGATTGTGAATATATTATAGCTTTATATCACCTACACGATTTTCAGATCCTGAATGAATGGATTAGAGTGTTGATTCTGCATATCTTGGGTGCTAATCTATGCAGGGTCAGTACTTTACAAAATAAAGACTCTCTTACCAATTTCATGATTCAAACAGAGGAGATAAAATCATAGGACTTCACTTAATTGAACAGATATATGCTTGTAGTCATACTGTATGTGATGGAAAATGAATCTATCTTGAAAGATAGACAGTTAGACATCATACAGGATAACCGTTGCACAAAATGTATTCCTGATGCCAAGGAAACTGACATTTAAGCTATCATAAACATCTAAGTGGGATTTGTTTCTTGAGCAACAATGTTTGCTATGCATGGAGAATTGAATAATTTGGTTACTTATTATGAAAAAGTAAAATAACTTAAATCATCAAAAACTGAAAATAACGCTAGAAGTCCACATGACTTTGTTTCCTGCTTCCTGCTGATCAGGAGTCAAGGCATCCTTCTGTTTCAACCAACACTACACCAACAACAAACAGATGAGCTTTTAAACCATGCAATGACAACACAGGCTACCTTGTAAACAAAGTTTTATGTGTTCTGCTCCAAAACCTTGAAACTCAATGAGACACCTAGGCCATGTTTGGTTATCATCTCGGAAACAGTTTTTTGTTCTCAAAATTTCAAAAACATCCAAAACATGTTTGTTTAGCATTTTTGTTCTTTAAATTTTGAGAAAAAATGAGATTTGAGTCAAAGAAACAGAAAACAAGTGTAGCTTATTTTCAGAGTTTTCTTTGAAAATTTTGGAAATAAGGAGAACAACATATATATATATATATATATATACACAATAAATAAATATAAAAATATATATATATATATATATATATTTTTATGTATTCATATATATATATATATATATATATATATATATATATATATACCGTGTGTATATATTATATATTATATACACACAGTATATATGTAAATATATATTTATATATAATATATATATTTTAAAGTTTGGTTTATTGCATTTTTTTTTATGAAATTGTCAATCTAAAAATAATTTTTTTTAATTTTTTGATTAATGTTTGAATTACTGTTCAAATATATATTTAGACTGTCCAAACAGGTTTTACTATTTTCTATATTGTAAAATTGTTTTTGAAATCATCTAACGAAACAAGTTTTTTATCTCAAAAAATATCAAAACCATTTTCTTAAAACTCTTCTCAAAAACTATTTTCGAATACTAGTTTTTGAAACGCAAACCAAACAGGCCCCTAATTTCTATGCATTTCAAAAATTTAAATAACAATCACAATGAAAGTATTGTTGTACAAGAGTGCAATACTTTTTGTAGTTGTGTATATTTCATTGACTGCAAATGCAATTTTTATGAAAGAACCTAAAATGCATAACCTTGAAAATAACAATAAAACATAACAATTGAGAAACAACCACAAAATCCTAAAATAAGAAACACAAAATTGAATGAAGTAAACAAAAGTACATTGTAAAGAGTAACAGAGTGTAATAATTTCACCAGTTTTTCTTTCTTGCAGGAAGAGAAGGAAGAATGTAATTTGAAGGTACACTACTACTATAATAAGTGTCGAATTGTGCAGTGGGCTTGGTTTAGGAGTACTGAATTGTGATATTGTGTGATATATTACAAGCTGGTGAACATGAGAATAGTCTTATGAAGAAATAGTATGTGGGAGCAGTCGCATTATTAACCATGGAATATGATATAAAAAATTGACACATAAATATAAAATATTTGGTAATGGTTCCTTGAAGATTTCTCAATCAATATCATATTACAATATTTTTTTTATACACATAACAAACTGCATAATAAAAGATTATATCATCCCAAAATAATAAAATTCATTGATTATATAACCAAACTACATACGACAAATATAAAGAAGGCAAAGAAGCTCACCCAAGTATTGAGTTGCGAATGAAGTTGGATAAGTTTTGATCCAAAAAAAAAAATTGTTCACCTAGGTATCCTCATCTAATTTATCTGATCACTTTGAGATGACAATCTGTATCTATTGCTTTCAAGATATGGCAAACCAACGGTTGGCTACAGTCATCAAACAAAATGACAAAATCAGTTGCAAAATGAGAATTGAGAGAGAGAAAACATATTGAATTACCTTGGAATAGAGAAAATATAGAATCCTCACTGTTTCAGGATCATGACTATCTGTCATATGGATTGTTTGTGTCGTTTCTTTTCAAATTCCTACCTGCTCGTCTACCAAACCGTAAATGGTAGTGGGAGAGATGCGGTGTCTAGGCTTGTATTGAAGGTGAGTGTCCTCTCTCTCTCTCTCTTTCCCTCTCTCAATTTTTTATGTACAACGTTAGACAACCCAATGGACTGTGCATTAAAGAGAGTATGAGAGAGGGGAAGCTGAAAAGGAGAGTTTTTGATTGTTTTTTACCCAGTAATGAATCTCAGGGTATTGAATATAGGAGAGAGAGGGAGAGAGAGGAAGAGACTGTTACAAGAGGAGAGAGAAAGGAAGAGACTATTACAAGAGGAGAGAGAGGAAGAGACTGTTACAGAGAGAGAGAGAGAGAGAGAGGAAGAGACTGTTAGAGAGAGAGAGAGAGAGAGTTTGTGTTGGAACAGTAGTAGGATTTCAAAAAATTTAGCTAAAGATGATAAGTTGGGTTTAATATGTAATTGATTTTGAGGATAAGAATGACATAGTTGTATTGGTGGAGGGTAAAGATGGAAAAAAAATGTTTTTCAGACATGTTGGCTTTTTAAAGTAGTATAGATAAACAAACCAAATTGCCTCTGATTTGATTAGCCATTCTATGGCTTCTTTATGTTTTCTTCACCTCCTTCACAATTTTCCATACAAATATATTGTCATCCCAAGAGAGAATGATCTTAACTATGTAATAGCATTCTCCTCCCCTTAGATCTAATACGTCTCTGCTTGTGGAATCTTCATGTGTTGAGGTATATCAATGTCAGTCGTTGCATCACTTTGGTTGTTACTTGTAGAGCACTGAAATATCAAGACTAACTACTTCAATACCTCCATGAATAACAGAAAAAGTAATTGGGACATTAAGATATGCTGGCATTGGACAAATAAGTTGATGTGAGTAGATGCAGTCAAGCATTTTTCTAAAATCGTTTACTTCCAAATTAAGGTTAGCAAGAATGGGAAGTGAATACTGATACTATATATGAGTAATTTTTAATTGTATGATTATGTTTTTCCACTCATTCTTTGTTCATTTCAGTTGGGTATTTATTTTATATTTCTTCTGCTTAGGTATTTGCTTTGCCATACTTTTGATTGGGTGTTTATTCTATGACTTTAGTCCATCTGATAACTAGGTGTTTATTTTTTGCCTACACCAACATGAGTGAAGATGGAAATGGTTTTGCCACTAGACATATCTTAGAGAAATGTTAATTTATCGTCATAAGCATTTCGTTTTTTTTGTGTCAAAGATGTACTCAAAATCATCTCTATATTATTTGAATATATGTGGATATAAGCATGATATTGTTGGTCGCGCGTTTTTTTTACTTTCACAAAGTATGTAAGTGAATTAACCTTATTGTTGTATTTTATGTCCTATAGGAAATTAAGGGTGATAGTGGACGGGTATAAAATTAGATAATAGCATGGCTTTGGAGATGAATATTTCTTACATCTAAACACTCCATCAAAATGGTGAGGTTGACTTTACTGTGCAATTATATATTCTCAAAATTGTTCATGTGTAACGCACGTGTGTAGGTACTAGTAAATTTAAAAGTTAGATTCAAAAGTCTAGTATCTATAATTCTCAATTCTAGAATACATTAGAGATATTTTTTTCAGTTAATTGGACAAGAACATTTTGCTTGTGGTAGATTAAATTGTTCCTATAATGTTCTAATTTATTTTTGTCATTTATGATCCTTATAAGTTGTTTGTTAAAAACTCAATGATAAACTATTGAGTTTAATGCCATTTTATTTTGTATGAAGGTAGTTTTGTTAAGTCTCGTGGAAAAGTTTTTTAAAATATTTTTTTAATACGTAAAACAAGATTATTTTAAAAATAAGGATATTATATTTTAGATCAAGATATACCCAACTCGATATTCACTCCAATAAGGCCACACAGAATCTAACTCATAAATATTACAAATATTTATCACAAATAGTACAAATTCTCACAACCTATGGGAAACTAAGTGAAGATAATTTATAGTATTTATAGGATTATAGGAGATTTTTTTTTTTTTTGTTATACGGGAAAATACCAGAGCCTGTTCTCAACGAGTAGAGGCGCACTCATGCGCACTCAGGATCCTGACTCTGAGTAAAACCAAGGACAAAGCCCGGGTGTATGAACCGATCCCTCAACTCATACACCATTTAAATCAAAACTTGCGCTTCGCCGAGGATTCAAGATTCACACCAGAGATTTGAATACAGTACGTCCAAGCAATTGAGGTTTTGTCCTACCAAACAGCCACATTTTTTGCGCCCAGGGGACTGTTAACCCTTGACCTCCCACCGGGAAGCCAAAGACTCTGGCCAACTAAGCTACCCCAGTTGGTTATTATAGGAGATTTTTTGTGATCCTTTTTATATATTATGGGTGTATGGGTCACACCCATAATATATTAATAATAAATTGTATTTATTCAAATATATTAATAATAAAATATTTTCATAAAATAAAATTAAAATTGCAATTTTTCATTTATTATTGAATTTTAAATTTTTTTATTATCTAATGTTTCTAGCTTAGTCCTTACCACAAAAGTAAAGAATCGAGTTGTGACCAAACATTATCTAGCTACGACTATCTGATAAACATAGAATTGGCCACGTTTTAGATCATGCTCATGTTAAATTTATGCTCCATTTGGTAGGGAGGATAGAAAGTAGGAGGGATATACTTTCTATCCTTCAAGGATGGAAAGTAGGAAGGATACACTTTCCTTCCTTTGTGTTTGGTTAAATGGATGGATGAAAATTAAAAATGACTATTTTTTTTTTTTTTTTTTGTGATGACTAAGATTAGGGATGACAATCGAGTCGTGTCATTTCAGATTCGTGTTGAATTATTACGGGCTTGTGTTTAATATTAGTCAAACTTAACTTAACTCATTTAACTAATTGTGTCGTGTCAAGTTACGAGTTGACCTGTTTATTTTTGTATCGAGTTCAAGTCGTGTCATCGTATTGAGTCAAAAATTTTCACCCTTAGTTAAGATGAAAAAAATATTTTTTTTTTAATTTAAAATTTTTATTTATTTATTTATTTTTATTTTATTTTTAAATTTTTTTTTAAATTTTTTTAAAATATATATATATACACATACATATTTTACCGTTGTATTTTTATATGAAATTAATATATACATAATATATGTATATATAATAAGATACATCTCAACACAAATAATTAACTTTTTATCTACTTTCCTTCCGATTTTGGAGGAATTGATTTTGGTAAGTTGGAAGGAAAGTTAATTGATCCACTTTTTTATCCTTCCTACTTTCCTTCCTTACCAAACATAATGTTTTATTTATCCCTCCAATTTTCCATCCTTCCAATTTTCTATCCTCCCATTTTTTCATCGTACTAAACAGAGCATTAGGCTAAATTATAATTTATACCGTTAGCACATGTTTGGTTAAGGTATAAATAAAAGATGAGATCAGGTAATTAATTTTCATCCAATCCATAAAATGGTGTTAACAAGAGTACTATTTAATCTTACCCTTGTATAACAAGTTTGGATTAAGGTCGAGATAATATAAACATCTATATTTATAATGCCAAATTTATGTTTGAATTAAGTAATAGTGTATGATATTAAATTAAAAATGACAAAATAAATATTGATGATAAGAATGAGAATGAGATATTTGTCCAAACTATTCACCGGATATTAGTGCATTGAATAAGCTAAACAGTGGTATAGGATGGCAACAATTGAGAAACAGACAATCAGGCAATACCTCAAAGCAAAGGGTAGCATCGAACAGCACTTTGAGTGGCAAAAAAATGTCGAACGCACGAAATATTGATTTCAGATTCCATACTTTCTATGATGAAAATCATTGATTTGGGTCATATTCCTCAAATCGGCTATTGAAACTTTCCACCATTTTTATTTGTTCTTCTTTGTTGAGCTTACAATTCCTCCAATCGGCCCTGTCTGCCATGTTCAGCAAGCCCACCAAAACCTACAAATTGTTCAACACAATACAACAGGTCTATCATATAGTCATCTCAAGCAATATTTCCAAAAATAACACTATCATTAATAAGTTTCTATGGGACTCACATGGCATAAACAACACATGTTGAAATTATTTGTAATGGATTTTCAATATTGCCAAAACTACCAATGACGAGTGCAAATTATAGGAGAGAAACCTACAATGCTGTAGTGAAAATTATTCAAAAAATTCCATGAACCTGAGGCCAGGCTGACTATCACAAGTTTACAAGCTATTCATGACATGTTGACTATCCATAAACTGCATGTGAGCCATCATTACAGCCATGTCACCAACAGAATGCCTTATTTCTCTATTTACAACAAAAAAGTGTCTTAGTTCTCACTGGTGGCATGACTTACAAAGCTGCATTGCCATATTGTTATTTTTTAAAGAACAATGAAATAGGTCTGTACCAAACGCATTTTAAATTGGTCTAACAAAAAGAGTTCAAGTGATATAATAAATTTCATTGACTTGCGCAATCACGTAATCATAATCTTTTCTTTTCTTTGGACCAGGAGTACCACTACAATTCAAACAAGTATTCCCAAAATGAATACTGCTAAAGACAGAATAAAATAAATTTTAACAGTGTAGCAAATCAAACATATGACCCAACCATATCAAAGACATGCAGAATTCAGTTTCAATCTTACAGCAGAGCTTATTACTATATTATTCAATTTCTACTATATAAAATGAATCAAAGCCCAAGAGTTTCAAGTGAGGAATGATTCCAAGTTTCAATTTAATCCCTAGAAAAAGTTAAATGTCATGCTAACGGTTCTTTTGATATGAATTGCTTCATATCCTACAAAACGCTAGGAAAGTGGTCACACCTGTATTTGATTTCTCATTTTTATTACTCTTATAACCTTGAGTGTTTGTTCAACTAACATCCTTAGACATGCTTATGCAACTTGAACACAATGATGGCTTTGGAAAAATTATGACCATCTGGTACATGCAGTTTTGCTAGCCTATTAGTAAAACTCACACATATGAAGTATTGGATGGCAAGCAATAAATCCTCATTGCAGCTTAGTTTGACAATTTTGTGTATTAGTTTTTCCATATTTGTTGTTTTGAATTGTTTAGTTACCTTTCCACCTTGATTTGACTCCGTAGCCAAGCGTTTTTTGACAAGAGGATCTCACAGGAGGTTAATGAAGATGCTATTGGAGAGGTATGCATTCTTCCTCTGTAGTGCCAAAACTATCAATTCCACTTTGAGTTCTATATTAATTCGGAGACTTTTTTATGCTTTGTAGGAATTTAAAGGCTATGTTTTCAAAATCATGGGAAGCTGCGACAAGCAAGGATTCCCCATGAAACAGGGTGTTAACTCCTGGCAGCGTTTGTCTCTTGCTCCACAGGGGTTGTGTTGTTTGTCTACCATCCTGTTCAAGTGTTTTGTATCATATCCACAATGGACCCTACCAGCTGTTGTGGTTTATCTTTGGCATTTTAGATTCACTACAGGTCATGCACACACAGTACATGTGTACTGATAGACAGAAAGAGAAAGATACAGAAGCAAGAAGAGAGTGGAATTGATAAGTCAAGATCGTAAAGTATGGTTAGATAGAAAATTTTGGAGTTAAATGTGATTAAAAGAAAAATATAGGTGTTTATATGTGGTCACTTGGAAAGAAATTAAGAAAGAAAATTATAGGTAGTTAACTGGTCATTTGGAAAGAAATTAAGGGTAATAGTGATATTTCATTTGGAGACCGTTGAAAAAAATGAGTTATTGGTGGTTATTATATACATCTTATGGGTATAATGATCATTGTATGGGTGGACACCAAACCTACCGCCCTCTTTCTTAATTATATGGTATTAGATCTTTTTTTTTTGTGTGCTTGCGATTCTGTTTTTCAACTACCTTATTTTGGTTTTGATAGGGACGCCATGCTTCCGTGGATATGGAAGACGCAATGGAGAATGAAGGAGGAAGTTTGTGCGTGGGTGCACTGTCAGCCCAGACCTTTCTGTTCTGAACTTGGTTATTGTGAAATGATCTTCCTGGGCGAACTGACACAGAGAAACCAAGAATGAGAGGTCCAAAGAGGGCATCCAAAATTCGCAAACTCTTCAAATACAAAAGGAAAAACTCTACTATACATAATACCCATAACATAACTGATCCCCAATACTTAGTCCAATTCTTCCACAATAAGCATCGAGGTTAAGGTTTAACTACAAAGATTTAAATAAGAAAAGAAGAAAATAACAAATCCGAAATTATAGTCATACCCAACTTCTGAGTCATCTAATCCTTGTTTTCACAACTGAACAGCTACCATGGGAAGGGGAGAAGATTTTGGGTTGTTAGTGGAAGAAACATTGCATTGGTCAACAAGAATCAGAAAACAAATGTCTGAGAGGGCTGATCAAAAGCCATTAAGCCACTGGGTTTTGCCTGAGAGGCATGATCTTTGAGTCCTTTAACTTTCCCGAAATCATTTTCTCTACTACCTCCACTCCTTTATAACCATCACCAAATCAGAAAACAAATGTTGGAGGGTGACAACTTAAAGAAAAATGATGGAATCACTTTGTGTCATAGTCAAAAAAGATGGAAGGAATATGGACAAGAGAATTTATGTATTCAACTTGGTATGCTGGTAGGAAATAATAAACACTCCCAAGTCACATATCCTTTATGCAGCAAAAAAAAAAGATACCAAACACCTTCAAAAGACAAACTAATGTTCTCCACCAGTGTTGCAGCAACTAAATAGAATAATAAATTGAATAAAAAACCAAACCACAAAGAAGAAAACACCAGCATAAATGAAATCTAATTCAGTAATAATGCAAACCAAAACGAAACCAAAAATACTGAACTAATAATTTGAACACACATGGCAATTACCTGGTCAGAGGGAGAGGTTGGAGCTCCTCTAGCGGTGGAAAGCTTGATGATGCCAAAACACAACGGGCAGCCGGACAGAGAGGGGCTAAGGATGATGAGATTTCGAAAAATTTTTTGAAAAAAAAAACCTGATTGTAAATAGGATTTTGAAGAAGCTCAGCGGCTTTTTTAATTAAACAAATTAATTGTTTGATGCTTAATTGAAATCTAACTGATATTTGTAATTTAATACATGTAATTAAATAAAATTGAGGAGAGAGAGACTGAGAGGGGGACGGTGAAGGAGGGTCCATTACAGTGTGAGAGAGAGATTGAGAGGGGGATGGTGAAGAAGGGGCAGTGTGCTCTTCTCTGTTTGTGAAAATGCAGGGGAGAAAACAGATATACAGACGGAGTGGGGAAGATGAAGAGAAGAGCTAAGAATTTGCAAGAGAGAGAGGGAGAGAAAGTCAGACAGAGGAAGAGACTGTAACGGGTGACGGAAGCAGAGCCTAGGTGTGTGGAAGATGAAGAGAAGGGCTGTGAATTTGCGAGAGAGAGAGAGAGAGAGAGAGAGAGAGAGAGAGAGAGAGAAGAGGGAGAGAAAGTCGGAGAGAGGAAGAGACTGTAATGGTTGAGAGAAGTAGCGCTTAGGTCTTTTGACTTTGAGAGAGGAAGAGGAAGAGGAAGAGGAAGAGGAAGCCGTTAACGGCTAGGTTAATGGGAACCGATTAAATGTGAGGACATGGATGACGTAGTTATAATATTAGAGGATAATATAGGAAAAAAATGTTTTTTAAATATGCTAGTATTTTAAAATAGTATAAAAAAAATATTTTCACATATACTAGTATTTTAAAATAGTATAAATAAGGGTGTCATTTGAATTGAGGTTGAGTTATGTTTTATTATATAATAATAAGCGTATATTGTATCTTAAAATAGGTACGGTACAATGTGAATAGTTTTAAGTATGATGTTAATGGTCATTAATCGAGTCTATTTGAGACCGTTGAATAAGTTTATTGAAATATGTCTTATTTTTTAAAAAATTTTATTAGTAAATCATTTATCAAAATTAGACCTATTGGAGTATCTCCAACTCACTCACCATTTCATCTACTTTAGCTATATTAGTTAGTCAAACACAAAAAAAAAATACTCTCAAACTCACTTTCTATTTCTTATTTCATCTAAATGGTCTAAACGGCTTTCCAAATGTAGAAAGTCGTTTATCCTCTCTAATTTTTTTTTTACCTCTTTCTGTCTCTGTCATTCTCTCTTTCTATATATATTTCTTTTAAATTATTGAAAGTTAATAAAAGTTAGGTAAAATAGTTAATTAAAATTGAAATGAATATGTAAAAGTGACTAAATAAAATAAAAAATATAATATTTAGATGTATTTTGACTAATTATTTTATAGGGTCGGATTGGAAATGTTGTTAGTAAACTAAAAAATTAAGAAGACTTTTCACGGAATTTCTTATGTCGTATATGCTCTATACGTGTCAGCAGCATTACGAGCCATGTGTCCCCCCTTCACCCCTCAATACGTACTGTTCCTTCGCCAGAACACAACAGACTCGTCAAGTGCTCTGTTCTGATTCGAAGGCGATCATGTCTCGTTTAATCCCCTCAAGACTTTCTCTCTCCAGAATCTAGTAAGTTTGCTTCAACTAATCTCTCTCGCCAATTTCTCATTCTAGTAATGATGCTGGTTGCGGGAAAATAAGGTAGAACGTCAATGTAAATAGTCATTTTTGAGTTTTCCTTTCATTTTTCTCTGGAATATTTTCTAATGGTATCTTTGTAAGACCGTTCATATGAATTCCTAGCTTGGCTTGTCTAGATTTTGTTGTGTTGTAGTTAATCACCTTATTTATATCTAAGAAATGTAGATTACTGGGGGCTGAATTTCACTGCATTGGTAGCCTCAACGATTTCTGGTTTGTGATTCTTGTAAAAATTGGGGCATTTCTGTTTGGCTGTTAAGAAAATGGAGGAAAATTTAAGTATTGGGAATATTTAATCTATTTTTGACGGTTCAGTTTTACAAAAAACTAAGCTTTATAGTGCAATTCGGCTGTGAATATTTTTGGATTCTCTTTTTATTTATGTAGTTTTTGGCATGAGGAAGCTGGTTACAATATTTTTTGACACACAAAAGAAGAAAAATGCAAGTTGGGATAATCGAAGTGCCACTAGGCCATCCCATGTCTTCCCCTGGTGGAATCTTTTGTTTTTCAATGAAACAGACCCATTTGGCTACTTTGAGGTTTGGTGGAAAAGGATACTGGCAAAGGACCAAATGGTACTGTAAAGCCACTAGAGTGTAGGTTTTTTCCTGGCATTAGCTCATCTTCTTTGTTGCCAATGGTGATCTAACAGTTGATATTTTTTCAGCCTTATAGGTTGATATTGCTAAAGTAAAGGCAATTTTATCCATTATACCTGATGGGTTAAGCCCAAGTAGTCCAATTTATGTATTAAAGCCCAACCCCGGTTGAGGAGCCCAACCTCATCGTAAATCCACCAAGTCCAAGACAGACCAAGGCCGGTTAGACTTCTTGCTTAGCACGTCACCAAGAGGAGAGCACGGGAAGTTTATCTGCACCGCCTTAAGAAGCCCAAGGCCGGTTAGACTTCTTGCTTAGCACGTCACCAAGAGGAGAGCACGGGAAGTTTGTCTGCACCGCCTTAAGGAGCCCAAGGCCGGCTAGAACTCTTGCTTAGCACGTCACTAAGAGGAGAGCACGGGAAGTTTATCTGCACCGCCTTAAGGAGCCCAAGGCCGGCTAGACCTCTTGCTTAGCATGTCACCAAGAGGAGAGCACGGGAAGTTTATCTGCACCGCCTTAAGGAGCCCAAGGCCGGCTAGACTTCTTGCTTAGCACGTCACCAAGAGGAGAGCACGGGAAGTTTATCTGCACCACCGAAGGAAGAAAACGGTCCAATCATTGACCACATTTCATGAAGAGCTCTCCAACCTCTTCTTTCCGTTGAGGATAAGTCGCGATCTCCACCAAAGATAATCTCTAAGCTGCGATAAAGAAGCCTTGAGGATATATCATGATCTCCACAAGAATGATCTCTTAGCTAATATAAAATGGCTCTAATCTGGGAGAGAAAGGACACACGCTCCATCAGAGACTTACAGAAGACGAACCGACTACCGGAGATTATTATTTTCTATGATTCTCCATTCCCCCTCTCAAAGCTTGTATCTCCATTCTCCATACCTTTGAATCAATAAAATACCCGGCGACTGAAGCCATTGAAGAGTGGACGTAGGTCGAATTGACCGAACCACTATAAATTGTGTCTTCTCTAATTTTTTCGTTGATTTCATTGCATTTATTATCTATACTTGACAGGTGGTGTGCAAAACCATTTTTGTGCATCATCAGTTTGGCGCCGTCTGTGGGAATCGACAAAATTCTCACTCCTGAACATTACGTCCATTCACTAATGGCGATCACAACTCGATTCATGAACCAACACGAAGACAATCCTCCACGAGAGGAGGAGGTTGCTCCCCCGCCTATCAACCCTGTTCCGGATACTTTAGCCCCGAATCCCCAACAAATATTGGAGACCATGCAGCAACTGGTTGCTCAAAACCAACAGTTACTGCAACTCATACTTGCTGGACAAGGAGGAGCACCACACGGAGGTGCACAACATGGAGGACCCCAAGGTGAAGCACCACACGGAGGTGCACAATGTGGAGCACCACATGGAGGTGCACAACGTGGAGCACCACATGGAGGTGCACAACGTGGAGCACCCCAAGGAGCTCCACATCCTGGACATCAAGGAGCACCACGCCCTGTTGCTCCACGCCCGGGTGGCCCATTGGGCGCCCCACTTCAGGAAGCCCAACATGAGGGAGCTGCACCTTCCCCTCCCCTTGCTTTCCAGGGAGAGGACCCTTATCTCCAGGAGGATGAGGGTGAAAACCAAAGCATGGGGCATGGAAGCCACTTCCATGATCATTCCAGAGGAGCCCCCAATCATTGGGACGAGAAAATAAAGGAGGTACAAAATCAACTCGGTGATGTCTTCAACGCCATGACGGCACAGGGACCCGAGACTGTTGACCACCTGGTAAGGCGTACTGATACCCCTTTCAAATCTGATGTAGCAAACTACCCCCTCCCTCAGAAGTTCAAAATGCCATCTGTGGAGACCTTTGATGGAACAAAGGATCCACTGGACCACCTCGACACTTACAAGACCTTGATGCAATTGCACAACGTACCAGACGAAATCATGTGCAGGGCGTTCCCAACCACATTAAAGGGGTCTGCCCGACAGTGGTTTGCTAAGCTCTCCCCCGCCTCTATTACCTCTTTTGTCGAGCTTAGCAGATCATTCGTCTCACACTTCATAGGAGGGCGTCGCCACCAGAAGCCAGTTACGCACCTGCTTAGTATAAAGCAGGACCGCGAGGAGAGCCTGAGGAGTTACCTCACTCGTTTTAACGAGGAGGTACTCCAAGTTGATGAACCCGACGACAAGGTGACGATGACCGCCTTCTTGGGTGGCCTCCGTTCATCAAGTTTCCTTTTCTCGGTTCTAAAGCGCCCACCGAAGAGCATGCCAGAACTATTCACAAAAACTCAAAGATATATGAATGCTGAGGAAATCAACAAGTTTAGGCAAGGTGAATCATCTCACAGATCACCAAAAACTTGACCTGCCTCTGCACTGTTCTCAAACAGGCAGTCTATCTCCAGTTTAGCGGCTCTCTCACGGGTCGCCAAAAAACTTGGCCTCTGCACTGTTCTCAAACAGGCAGCCTATCTCCAGTTTAGCGGCTCTCTCACGGGTCGCCAAAAAACTTGGCCTCTGCACTGTTCTCAAACAGGCAGCCTATCTCCAGTTTAACGACTCTCTCACGGGTCGCCAAAAAACTTGGCCTCTGCACTGTTTTCAAACAGGCAGCCTATCTCCAGTTTAACGGCTCTCTCACGGGTCGCCAAAAAACTTGGCCTCTGCACTGTTCTCAAACAGGCAGCCTATCTCCAGTTTAGCGGCTCTCTCACGGGTCGCCAAAAAAAAAAACCTCTATATTGTCAGGCAGTATACCTCAAGCTTAAAGGCTCCCTCATGGGTCGCCAAAAGCTAGGTCTCAAAAAATGTAGCTCTCTCACGAGCAGTTCTCCAACTCTGTCTTTGCTCTTGCGCAAGCAGCCTACTTTTCCCTCTCCAGGTAATTATGTGAGATATTTTAATGTTTGGAATAACATTATTTTTGTCATCACAAGCAGGCTCTCCCGAGGCAGCCCTAGGCTCACCCAAGGCGCCCAGCACCTAGAGAAGGGCTTGATCATCAAGAGCAGCACTCAAACCTTCCTTACTACTTGCAATGTCTAGCCCAGCGCCTAGAAGTGTGCTTGACTGCTGTTGCTCATCAAAACAAAGTTGCCCAGTAGCTTGAAGGGTGCTTGGCCTTTCAATATTGCACAAAACAGAATTTTCGGCGCAAAAATCAGCACCTAAGGCGCCCAAATCAGCACCTCGAATGAGAATCGGATCAGCCCGTGCTCCCAGGCCACTGCCTAGCTCTCCCTGACAAACCTTGGACTGATTTTCAGCACTCCTCGATGGAAAAATGCTGCTGCCCAGCGTTCCAAAGCCGCCCAGCGCAGCAGATCTGAAGTTGTCCGGGACAGCAGAATCAGCAGCTAGGCTGCTGCCCAGCGCACCTGGGCTGTCCAGGACAGCAAGGCCAGCGCCCAGGCAGCTGCCCAGCACGCCTGGGCTGTCCAGGACAGCAAGGCCAGCGCCCAGGCAGCTGCCCAGCGCGCCTGGGCTGTCCAGGACAGGAGGAGCAGCGCCTAGGCAGCTGCTCAGGCCACCAGCGCGCGAGGAGCAGCCGCCCAGGCCCCCAGCGCGCGCGCGCGCGCTGCCCAGCTGCGCGCCTGCGCTGCGCAGGGCGCCTGCGCTGCCCGTCTCCCCTTCCAGCGCGCCTGCACTGCCCAGGTCCCCAGCGCGCGCACAGCCGCTGTCCAGGCCCCCAGCGCGCGCACAGCCGCTGCCCAGGCCCCCAGCGCGCGCGCGCGTGCTGCCCAGCTGCGCGCCTGCGCTGCGCAGCCACGCGCCCAGCGCGCCTTCGCTGCTGTCCAGCCGTCTCCCTGCGCAGCCCAAGCCATTCCTCGCGCCGCCCATCTCCCCTTCGCTGTCCAGCTTTCCAATTTCAGATCCATATCTTTCTTCAACCTCCACCAATCCCTCTTCAATCGACATTGTTCACTTGAGAAGCTCAACTAGCAAGGAAGAAATCACACTCTTGAAAGGATTCAAGGAGAACACACACTTTGGCTTCAACAAAATGGGTAGGACTTGAGTTCTCAAAATTTTCAAGAGGTGGGTTCTCAACCTTAAAAATAAGTGAAGTGGTAATTTGAAGAAGAAGACTATATTTATAGTCTAGGGTTTCTTCAAAAAGAGGAAAAAAGCCCAAATAGACTAATATGGGCCCTCTTCAAAATAAAGTAGGCAAATAAAAAATTATGGGCCCTCTTCAAAACAAAGTGGCCAAAAAGAAAGTTATAAGCCATTTTTCAAAACAAAAAGGCCAAACAAGATATTATGGGCCTTCTTTAAAATAAAATGGAAGAAACTTAAAAAAAAAAAAAAAAAAAAATGTAATCAATGCCTCCTTCTCCAAGTCTCCTTGGACATGGGGCATTGGGGGGCAAATGATGGGTTAAGCCCAAGTAGTCCAATTTATGTATTAAAGCCCAACCCCGGTTGAGGAGCCCAACCTCATCGTGAATCCACCAAGTCCAAGACAGACCAAGGCCGGTTAGACTTCTTGCTTAGCACGTCACCAAGAGGAGAGCACGGGAAGTTTATCTGCTCCGCCTTAAGGAGCCCAAGGCCGGTTAGACTTCTTGCTTAGCACGTCACCAAGAGGAGAGCACGGGAAGTTTGTCTGCACCGCCTTAAGGAGCCCAAGGCCGGCTAGACCTCTTGCTTAGCACGTCACTAAGAGGAGAGCACGGGAAGTTTATCTGCACCGCCTTAAAGAGCCCAAGGCCGGCTAGACCTCTTGCTTAGCATGTCACCAAGAGGAGAGCACGGAAAGTTTATCTGCACCGCCTTAAGGAGCCCAAGGCCGGCTAGACCTCTTGCTTAGCATGTCACCAAGAGGAGAGCACGGGAAGTTTATCTGCACCGCCTTAAGGAGCCCAAGGCCGGTTAGACTTCTTGCTTAGCACGTCACCAAGAGGAGAGCACGGGAAGTTTATCTGCACCACCGAAGGAAGAAAACGGTCCAATCATTGACCACATTTCATGAAGAGCTCCCCAACCTCTTCTTTTCGTTGAGGATAAGTCGCGATCTCCACCAAAGATAATCTCTAAGCTGCGATAAAGAAGCCTTGAGGATATATCATGATCTCCACAAGAATGATCTCTTAGCTAATATAAAATGGCTCTAATCTGGGAGAGAAAGGACACACGCTCCATCAGAGACTTACAGAAGACGAACCGACTACCGGAGATTATTATTTTCTATGATTCTCCATTCCCCCTCTCAAAGCTTGTATCTCCATTCTCCATACTTTTGAATCAATAAAATACCCGGCGACTGAAGCCATTGAAGAGTGGACGTAGGTCGAATTGACCGAACCACTATAAATTGTGTCTTCTCTAATTTTTTCGTTGATTTCATTGCATTTATTATCTATACTTGACAGGTGGTGTGCAAAACCATTTTTGTGCATCATCAATACCTATTCCTTTCTGAATGTTGGGCGAAATATCGAATTCTTTTGCTTTAACCCCTTCATGAAGATAGTCCAGTGTTGCACCCAAACTGGAAGGAATAGCCATGATTCTGCCCAGTACTGTGTAGTGTCAATCATTGGTACTGGAGAGTCCAACTTTTTGCTGGTGTCTTCGCTAAGAACCTAAATGATCCATGAATTTTAGAAGCACTAGTTGTAATGCTCTTTACATTTTGATGCTTTCAAAACTAATTCGTGTTTGTGGTTTTTGTTAAGATAAATCTAAAATGTTGACCATGAAATCTGAAATATGGATTTTATATGTTGTTGAGTTGTGGGTTTAATGAGAATGGTCACATGAGTTTCCTTCTGTTCTCTACCTTTTAGATTTATGGTTTGTTTTGTGGCAATAATCCCGATTTTTCAATTTATTCATTTTATTGGAACAGTACAATGACTGCATCCAGAAATGGCAGATTTATGTCAACAGACTCTAATAAAACCGATGAGCGCTTCAAAGTTGAGGAAGCAGAGACAGTTAATATGGCCCCACCTCCAACAGAGAAGGTACTCTAATGGTTTTAGGTATAAGTTACTGCATTGCTTAATAAATGATGGACGTTTTCCTCCTGCTCACATGTAGTCATTTTTGTGTTTCTCGATTCAGTTGCTTGTGCTGGGTGGAAATGGATTTGTTGGCTCACATGTTTGCAAAGAAGCTTTAGATCGAGGTTTGTCTGTTGCTAGCCTTAGCAGGTATTAGCTTCTTTTGCATTATGGTTTTTTGTTGGTGAGCTTTTAATAGGATTTTTTTATCTGAGACCTGATTGGATTTAGTTGTTCATTTGGATATGTCGCCTCTTTATGCCTGGACTGCCTATTTTGAAGGTGAATAAGTGTTTGTAATGAGATAATATGGTAGGTAAGAATTATTTGAATTGTTTTATACTTTTACATGCCATGTATAGATAGTGAGGAATATTTGATTAGAAAATATGCTAGATTCCCTTTTACTTTTTATTTTTCAGCTATAATTTAAGATTTTTCTCTTGGATTTATCTTTCATAGACATGTATGGCTGCTCTGATGACACAAATCTGTTGTATAAGTGAAAAATTATGATTGATAACTCACAAGATGATTGTAGAATTACACACTAAAACGTACTCAACTAATGGAACCTAAACTGTTTGGGGCAGATTGTATGAATATTTTGTCATTGTGCCGTGTTTCAGAACATATGCTTGGTTGAGTTGCAACCACCATATTTTTGTAAACTACCTCACCTCATATTAAGTTTCATGCTAGATAGGACTTTAAGGCTTTTAGGAAATATATTGATATTTGAGGGAATTAGCTTGTGAAGGAGAGAAAGACAAATAGGGAGGATAAGATAAGCCTTGGGATCAGACGCAAGGGTTTGATGAGTAACCCCACCGAGGAAAGATGAAAGAAACTCTCTTTCAAAGGCTTCACATCTCACCAATTTCTAAGAACTTGGAAATTACTACACAAATATATGAACTTAAATCAAGCACCTCATCCTTCTGAATCGCAATTTTACACTGGAAAAGTAGTAACATAATAATATAAGAAACCACAAATGTACAATAGATTATTTTGACAAGTTACCATACTGTCGAAGTAGAATCTAATGCCAAAGTTGCAAGTTTAACAAGCAATTCTTTTTATTTGCATATTTGGACAGCTGGACAAGCAATGAAATAGTAAATTTAATTTTTTCTAGGCACTACTATTGTTAATATTCCATGGGGACAAATAATCTTAGCCATGGGTGTTGGTGCCTATGGGCTGTGTGGCATGAGTCAGATTCCAAAATTTTATTCTCTTTGATTTTCTTCTTCTTTAGGCCCTTTGTGTGGTGCATCATTTTTTTCCATTCCTCTAGTATTACCGTTAATGTACTGTACCACATTTCATCGATGCAGTCATTGCTTTGCTCTACTGGTGCGGAAACCTTCTTGGTCCTTTTATGCACAATTTATCTTCCAATGGTGTTGTCTCAACCATCTTGCAAATAAAGCACAAAGTTGCATTCAACTAGAGAAAGTGAAAATAAATGACACAAATTGAAGTTTGCTGATAGTTAAAATATGGATATGAAAGACCCCTCGGAATGATTTTCCCAATGACTTATACTTATTAGCTTTCTGTTGGAGTTGTTTTTTATTTTTATACAAATTTGAGGCTTATAGTATGTTATGCTAGTTAATAATTGCTCATGGACTGTGAAGAATAGGCTATTGGACGCTAATTTGGGTCACTTTAGTTTATTGTAGGCTGATTTTTACTCTCCTTTCTCTCTATATCCTCAAATTTATTAACTAATTCTATCCTTTGTGTTTGTAAACTGGTGTTGTTCTTTTTGTAGATCTGGTAGGTCGTCCATACAAGAATCTTGGGCCGGGAGCATGGCTTGGCATCAAGGTTTGCTGTCTTTTATGGTACATTTCTTTGTTACATTATGCTTAAGATGATGTAATGCCTCTAATCATTTCCCTTCCTGCTGCAGGAAATTTGCTTTCAGATAATTCATGGAAGGAAGCATTCAAAGGAGTTTCTTCTGTTGTACGTAGTGGTGCCTTAATCCTTTAATGTTTGTGCGACATTGTTACAGTAGAATGAATCCTGACTCATGCTTTTCAAACAAAAAGAGGAGTAGAAAAATTAAGAAAGAAAAAGAGAGCCTGAATTCCCTTTTCTTTTCTTTCCTCTGATTTTTTGTGCATTTTTTTAACTTTGTCTTGAGTGGTATTTTAGTGATAATCTATGGAACTTCTTGTTTGTTGCGAGTTGCTTATTGCTTATTGCTTCATAATTTGCTTTTGTTCTGAGAATGTGGAATGCTATCATTTTGTGCCATACAATTTTCCCAACCGTTTTGGATTCTTTTTTAGGTCATCCACTTAGTCTTAATCCTGTCATTGTTTGTGTCTTAAATCCTTTCTTTTTCGTAATGATGTCATCTGATATGTGAGACAACTCATTCAAACTTCCCTTTTCATTTCATTTGAGTCTTAATTGAATGCGGCTTGCATATGGTGGCACTAGTAAATGTTGTAGGAAACAATTTGCTACAGGCTAATACTTCAAACTATTATTATTTCAAACTATTGAAGTACATACATAGAATGGGCATAACAGAAATGAGGATATTGATATGTGAAAGTCATCTGAGGTTTGAGTCATCTTAATCTCCAACGAAGCCTTGTTTTCAACTGCCATGTATGCTTATGTTGCAAAGCAAAAGAACTGGAAATTCATCTCTCTCTCTCTTTCATATTCTATATGGCCCTGGAGAGATGTTGATATAGATATCTCAATTTGTTTCCTATTGGATGCAGATACTGGTTCATAATTCTTACTTTTTAATTCGATGTCCACCACTGCAGATTTCTTGTGTTGGTGGTTTTGGCTCTACCTCATACATGTATAAGATCAATGGAACTGCCAACATTAATGCAATTAGAGCTGCTGCAGAACAAGGTATTGATAGACTGATTAGTCTGCTTCTATGTGATGTCTCTGTCCCTCTCGCACACACAGATTTTGTTTTCCATGTGATTGTTAATGAGTAAAAAAATCTGAGCGGTGTGCTAGATAATAGAAATTTTTAAGGTGTATCAAAATTGACCCAATTGCAGCTTTCTATAATTGGCCATCTCAATATTTCTAATTATTTCGAATCATGAATCTTCCATAGTAAAGAATGCATTCTTAATGAAACAGATACACGTTGTCTTCAAGAAAACACTCTGTTTCCTAACAGTTGATGGAATCTTCAAGCTATTTGAGCAGGATTCTGATGATCTCATAGGTGGAGTTTTTTGTGGTAAATAGGTAGAGAAAGAGATCAAAGAGTTCGATGATATTAATCACCAATTTGTTTGGAAACCAATTGACTCGTGAATGGTTTCCAATATTTCTGACAGCATCATTTAAAATATTTGAAGGGGTCCCCCGACTTCTATTTTACCAATCTATTCTCTTGTTGAAGAATCCATAGCAAACCATTCCAGGACAGACCTCTTTATTAAAACCAAGCCTACTGCAAATAAGTCAGCAGAACTGTTTCGGTATTAAATTTTTGTCCTGTTTAGAAAAAGCTGTTTAATGTTTGACTTCCAGCATTCTCTTTATAGGCAGTGCTTGTGGATTCAGTTCTGACACACCAACGGGTCTTTAGTCCAATGGTACTCCTTACAAGGATTTGCCTTCTTAAGGTCAAGGGTTGAACTCCCCCCCCCCCCCCCAAAACAAAAAACCCACACACACACAAAAAAAAAGCAGTTCTTACACCAATTTTATCTGGTAAATCCTTGTGATGCTATTTATATGCAAGTAATGCGACATTGATCTTCTCTTTTGTCTTTTTGCGGCTCTTTTTATTTTTCCCTTTTGTCCCTAAAAGTTGGGGCCCTTGCATCAGGAAGCTCAGGTTAATGCAAGATGGATTGAAGCTGTCTTCAATGTAAAGAACCTAAGTTACTACCTGTTCAAGTGATTGGTAGCTATTACTCCTGCCAAAAGAGAGAGAGAGAGAGAATGTCTCCTTGTGACCAAAAGCCTATTTTCTCTTTTCTTTCTAGGAATAAACATAATTGAAAAACACTGAACAATAGTGCAGGAAGAATTCTTACCTGAAGAGAGGATAAATAAATAGAACAAGAAGGAATATATATGTATATATATTGGATAATTTTTAAATATATATTGAGTTTAGTCTTAGTACTAGACCTGTTTATTTCAATTATTTTTCAAATTTATTGGTCTCTTTATCTAATAGGAATATAATGAAAGTTTTAACTTTAAATATACTAACTTTTGGCTATAACTATATGGATGGAATTGAACCTGTTAATATAGCTTATAAAATTCATTATAAGATAATGAATACCTTTATTCCAAATTCTAAGTACTACAATAAACAAGGTACAACTACTCTAATAGGGACAAATTATTTGAAAAATAGAATAGCTCAAAACAGAGCTATTAAATGGAAAAGTATTACTTTTCCAGAATCATGGAACTTACAATCAGTAGTTCCTACACAACTTATAATTAAATTCAATTTGTTTCTGATCGAATTTTCAGATTAAACATCGACGTTTTGATTGGTTCCACAAGGAATTTACCATCACAATATTCAGGACAATGAGCCTATTGATATTGCAGAATTTGATCCTACTGCATCAGCAATGGAATTTCCAATATGAATTCACAACCATTCAAAGTGGATAGGACAAAAACTGCATTCGAATTTTATCTTCCTAAATATTAGGAATTTCGAGAATGGTATTTTAACTCCTTTAATAAAGAGGAGTTAAAATACTATAAAAATCAATTTTACAATCAAATCGAATTGACTTAAGAAGTCATTCCTTTTGTTCAATAGTTTTTAATATTTTATAAAAATAAAAAATTTGCTTATGTTAATACACTTAAGCAATTTCATAAACAATGGAATACTAAGGATTGTAGAACCCTCAATTTAATTCACCCTCCAACAGTTCCTCTCAAATTAATTAACAATCAGGACAATGGAAAAACTATTTTGGAAGCTTCTGTTTTCATTAGTCCAAAATCCTAAGAGGAAAATCTTAACAAGATCTTTAAACAAAATAATTATACCAATATTTGTTTACAAAAAATTGGTAAACAATTAATAAGAATTGAAAACTCTTTTGGAGAAATCTTCCAAAACAATTATTACACTACCTCTAAAACCATCAGTTTAGAAATAATAAATATCAAACCACCACCAGACTGTAAAGGATTTAAATTAAATCTTAACAAATCTGATGATGAATTTTTAAATGCATTACATGATATACTAATGGGTCTAAAAATTAATTCTTATGGTAAAACATTAGATAATAAACAAAAGCAGCCAATGACTAAAAATTAATGTTTTATCTCAAGTTGAAAATAATTATAAATCAAAACATTCAGATTTAGAATTAGCTAAAATTTAGCAGTTCCAAAATTCATCACTAGATATGCGACAATCTAATTAAATTAATAAAATTGGGTTAAAATCCAAATTACGAACTAATACTGCACCAACAAAGGTCATATTATCTTAGAGCTACGCCCCAGAATATTTTGTATGAAGAAACTTTCTTTGCAACCTAATGGGAATACTGTGAAAAATCTATTTATGAATGAAATATTGATGACTTTTCTAAATATCGAATTTATCAAGTTTTGCACAAAATATTAATGTATGTGTCTGTGTGTAGACAAAACTCAAAAACAATTATTAAACTTTAAACAATTATTATTGTGTTTACACACATATGCATATATTAACATTATGTGCAAAACTTGATAAATTTAATATTCAGAAAAATCATCAATATTCTATTCATAAATAGCTTTTCCATTGTATTCCCATTCAGTTGTAAAGAAAGTTTCTTCACACAAAATATACTGAAGCATAGCTCTAGAATAATATGACCTTGTTAATGCAATATTAGTTTGTAATTTGGATTTTAACCCAATTTTTTAATTTCATCGGGATTGGATTGGCGCATATTTTGCAATGAATTTTGGAATTGCTGAATTTCTACTAATTCTAAATCTGAATGCTCTGATTCATAATTATTTTCAACTTGTGATAAAACATTAATTTTACTAGCTATTGATTGCTTTTGTTTATTATCTAATTTTTTATCATCAGACATAATTTTTAGACCCATTAGTTTATCATATAATGCATTTAAAAATTCATCATTAGATTTCCTAGATTTAATTTAAATCATTTAGAGTTTGGTGGTGGTTTGATATATTACTACTTCTAAAACTGATGATTTTAGAGGCGGTGCAATAATTGTTTTGAGAGATTTCTCCATTGAATTTTCAATTCTTATTAATTGTTTACCAATTATTTGCAAATAAATATTGGTATAATTATTTTGTTTAAAGATATTATTAAGATCTTCCTCTTGGGATTTTGAAATAATGAAAACAGAAGCTTCTAAATTTGTATTTCCTCCTCTGAATTAATTTGAGAGGAACAATTGGAGGGTGAATTGAATTGAGGGTTCTACAATCCTCGGTATTCCATTGTTCATAAAATTGCTCAAGTCTATTAACATGAGTAGATTTTGGATTTTTATAAAATATTAAAAACTATTGAATAAAAAGAATGACTTCTTCAGTCAATTCGATTTGATTGTAAAATTTATTTTATAGTATTGTAACTCCTCTTTATTAAAGGAGTTAAAATACCATTCTCGAAATTCCTAATATTTAGGAAGATTAAATTCAAATGCAATTTGTTTCCTATCTACTTTAAATTGTTATGAATTCATATTGGAAATTCCATTTCTAATGCGATTGGATTAAATTCCGCAATATCAACAGGCTCATTTTCCTAAATATTGTGATGGTAAATTCCATGTAGAATATTTTGTTTAGAAAGTTTGACATCTTCTATAATTGAAGGTTCGTTTCCTTCAGACCCATTAACAGGTCTGTCACATGAAGAAGAAGAAGGATTGGTTATAAGGGTGAACAGAAGAGGTACTTGACCTTGGTTGATCAAAATGCCAAATTGAAGAACATCTTGATAATCTTTCGACGTTTAATATGGAAATTCAATTAGAAGCAAATTGAATTTATAGATCTTTTTCTGGAGTTTGAGAAATTTGATTTATTTTCCTATTAATTATGGGTGGGGTAGGAACTATTGATTGTAAGCTCATTCTTGAAAAGTAATATTTTCCTATTTAATAGCTTTGTTTGAGCTATTCTATTTTTCAAATAATTTGTCTCTATTAGGTACTTGTACCTTGTTTATTGTGGCAATTGAAATAAACAGGACTAGTACTAAGACTAGACTCTGTAACTCTCATTAGAGATTGTTTAAAATCGAAACATCTAGCATCTTGTAATGCTAGAATAAAACTTGTATTGGTTCCCAAAAGGGTAAAAGGTTTTAATGCAACCTGCACCAAACCAAATGGAGATATTGATATTTCTCCTTATGTCTAGTAACCTCTCGATGACTAAACAATTGTAAAGTCAACATTGAATTTTCCAAAGAAATTGTTTGTTTAATTGTTTTAATTGACAAACTTGATTTGAAATCAAAAGATCCAATATTATAAAACCTTATTAGGTTTGATTTCTGGCATATGCCAATTTTTTAGCATATTTTCTACATTTGAAAATTTAAATTTTAGAAGCATTTTTAACAAATTCACTCTTGTTGGGTAATTTTCGAAGCATTTTTGGTTTTTAGAGATGCATATATATTCTATACGGTATAGTGTTATAATAATATTCTGTACAAAAATAGTTTACAATGACATGTGCTATAATGATTTACTATTCAGTGTCTTCTACCTTACCCTCACTCTTCTGTCAAAGATTTATCGGAACCTAAACGGCACCATCCCATCCTGGTCAGCAAGCCAAAGTTCTTACGCGACTTGGGTGAAGAACCATGAGAGTTAAATAAAAGAAACATATCGATAAATCACTATATCACAAAATCACTAGTTAAAACTATAGAATAGATATATTACTATTAACACATTATGGAAAAAACTATGGAATACTGGTACCAGAAACAAAAGTTAACAAGGACGAGTTTTAGTAACCATGTAACAGATCATAAAGTTTGGGTTCATAGAGTACCCAAGGGGATTGTCAACAAAGATCGATTCTCTGGGCTGACACGTTTGCATCTGCATCAACATCTGAGTTCGGTGATATGGGTGATATCGAGGATAGGTGGAGCACCAAGAAAAACTTACTTGGACAATGGATGGAAGTTATAAAGAGATAAAAGGCTCCATGTTGTGTTCCTGAGTTGGACAAAGGACTCTAGGCCCTTGAGCTAAATGAGTATTAGCTTAATTATTCACGTGATCAAGGACATATTCGATGTTGAGGAGTAGAGTGCAAGGCCGGTTGACAAAATTGAACTTGTATCACATAGGCTACCTCATGGTGCCTTTACAGGCGGAATGGTCAACTAATAGGGAACAAATATAGTTGACTAAGAAGCTAAATGGGAACATTTTATATTGGGAGAGGTCAAATGAATTCGAACCAGTTGGTCGACTTGCCTACTGATTTAGCAAAGCTATTCTGGTATTTTCCAAAAATTCTAACCTACAAGATCATAAGTATTGCCTGCATATGATAAGTAACCAACAAACATTGACCTTCACCGTTACTCACCAGATGTGTCACTCAACCCATTCCTGATAAGGAGTCTTGCTTGTGTTATAATTGTTGCTCACAGATCCATGAACTAGGAGAGGAGGACAGGTAAGAATACAGGAGGTAGCAGTTCTTGTTCCTGTATTTCTGGGGCTCTTAAACACAGGGAAGGTCTAGCATAAGAAGTGAGGGAAAGTCTGGTTGGGAACCCCTTTTTCACAGCCTCCTTGTTCAAATGAGAGATCTCTTCTCAGGGGAGTCATAGTCTCCAGATGAGGTTTGATGATGCAGTTGTTTTATTGTGAAATAGTTTCAGCTGATGAGACAATAATAGGGGATAGTATTAACTGAGGTACAGAAGAATGCTCATGTTTTCCTAGGTTCCAAGATGAGTGGGACTGCATACTACAATATGTGATACATAGGAAATTCTGAAAACTTAGCATGTGGGGGTTGTAGAATATATATTAAGAAACTAACGTAGCTGGATGATTGAGCTATGGGAAAATGAAACAATGTGCCCATTCAAGCATCTGGGACCAAATATGTATATAAGAAGGGAAGTTGAGGAGGATGCTGACAACTGACTTTGACTTGGATAGCTTCTCAGTTTGACTTGGATGGTTTTAAGTGGAGATGTATTCTCGTATGTTGATACCTTTTCACTAGGTAAGGCTCGTAAAAATACAATGGCCAATGCTTTGTTTGGTAGTGTGCTGAAGTATTCACAAAAATCATTATTGTAGTACAATGAGCATGCACAGCTGAAATGAGAATGTTGAGATTGGTTGTGCAGTGGTGGTTAGAATGAGAAATGATTTTGTGGACCATTAAACTTATTACAACTCATCTGGCCATCTGCTGGAAAAACTGTTTGCCTCGTAGCTTTTGGTGGGTGTGTTTTCAATGAGCCAGATTTCTTGTGGTGGGGGCAGACTAAAATGTTATTAATAACTTAAAATCATCATACTAAAATTAATATCACGGAACACATAGAGACGAGTGATGTGCAAAAAAAGCTAACAAAAAAATTCATTACACATTTTCCATAAGACTAACAAAAAATCTATGTACCAAAAAAGTAGTGCGCAATAATAAATTGAGTCTTTACATAATGGAGAGAATAAATAGCAACATTAAATCAAAAAAATTTAAAACAAAGATTTCAGAAATATAAAAATTTATCTTGAACCTATGAAAACCAAACATACATATAGAAACACTTCAATCTATCATAATCAAAATTTTAAAGTCCAATCAATCCAAAATGGAATCCATAACTTGCAAATTTCAAACATAGATTTTGAGGGGCTTTGGGAAAGACTATATTTTTTGGCCTCTTTTTGGACTTCATTGTTCAAGGAGTTTCAAGATATTCCTCTTTTTTGTAGTAGAACAAGTTGGAAAGCATCTTGTGGCTTGTAGTTCTGATTGCTCTTTTTCTTTCTTTTTTTTTTTTTTACGGTTTTCATTGGCCAGTCTTGTGTTGGACCTCTTGTCCACACTTGATGTGGTTTTTTTGTAATGTTTCCCAGTATTATTAATAAAGTGTTGTTTCCCATCGAAAAAAATTTCACACATAGTAATCCAATCAATTATAACAAATTTCAAGCCCCAATTTTAAGTTCAATGTATAAAAGCAACATAGAAGAGAGGACCGCCAAGTCCGAATTCTGTTAGAATAAGCCTGTGACCCCATCAATAATTTACCCATGAATGACTGCAGCACCATCTGAATAAACCCATTCCGTAGAATCGAACTCCTTTATGTCCTCCTTACCCTCCAATTTTCAAAGAGATGCTGCAATTGTAAATAATATTTCAAAGGGATCAATAAGCAACTCATCAAATCATTTCATCTTGTTATAATTCAAATAAAATCAAAGCTCTATTGTCTACTATTCGGAAAAAAAATAAATGAGTAGCAATAATAGAAACCCTAACTACCAAAAAATCGAAAAACTACCGAAGTTATCAAAATCAAAAAATCTTTTATATGTTACCTCTCCCATGGCAGCACTGGTAGAAACCCCTGAAATCCCAAATCCTTTGAAGCTATCCACTGAATGGGCTAGATATATGCCACTCAATATCGAAAATGAAAAGGTGGAATGAAGAGAGAGGGAATACTGAAGATAAGAAAGTTAGGTGAAGGGATCGAAATAACCAACAACCATAGTGAAGGAGACCGGAGAAAGCTTCCTTATCTTTGGCCCCACTGTCCCCACGAAGAAATCGGGGAACACGAACAAATGGTTAAAAAGTGAGGGACCTGGCAAAAACTATTCTTTGTTGATTGCTGATTATATAAAATAAACGCACTGTTATATAAGATACAAAACTACTCGCAGTTCATTAAAATATTTTCAATGGGGACAAGTTCTAAATAATTGTCAAAATTCTAAGCACACCCCCGCTATAAATCTGCCACTGCTTTCAATACTTTGGGCAATCCGTCCCTCAAGTTTTTTGAGTTGAACATTTTGGAAATCGTATGATTAACAATCCTGTATCATTTTAGAGATCCTTTTTCCTTCTTGTGCCACCAACTCTATTGATTGTTCCCTTCTGTTAAGAAAATTTCTTCTTGTTGATGTGGATCTGCAACCTGCTCATTTTATATTTGTTTCTCAGGTATTGAACCACTTCTTTAAATGAAGAGCTTATGTTTCTCATTTCTACTACATCTTTGGCACTTTAGTTGTGTGGTATGTCATAGTAATCCACCTATCATTCTTCTCTGTAGGAGTAAAAAGATTTGTTTACATCTCAGCTGCTGACTTTGGTGTGGCAAATTACCTTCTTCAAGGATACTACGAGGGCAAGGTACTCTCGGCTATTTTGATTAGAAATTTATTGTTGATTTATGTGAAATTAGCTGCAAGACAGCGGGGAATGTAATGGCATGCTAAGGTAAGCTACATTATTTCAGCTTTCATATGTAGATACAAATTGATTATATAGTTGTTTGGGAAGTTTACCTACCCCTATCCAAATAAAAGAGGTTAAAATGAAATTTGCCTACCTTATCTAGTTCAAAATAGTCACATAATCTTCATGTGGCTTTGAGCCAGTCTGACAAATTAACATTGTTAACAGGGATGGCAAGATGACATTGATACCCTAATATGTTTCTTTCATAACCATCAATTCTGATCCGAGCCAAAACTACTGCATATCTAGGTCAAAACTACCCTCCATAGCTTCATCATTGCAAAACGTTCTACCACTACCATTGCAACCCCTTATTGTCCTCATGGCAGAACCCTCTATGACCACCTTGTGTAACTTTTACCCAAGGATTGAAATATCGTTTCGGTGTACCGTTTTGGTCGGTTCGAAAACGGAAAGGTTTCGGAAACACAACGAAAACAGAGAGGAAATATGAAAACACGTAGAAACACAAATTTCAATCCATTTATTTATAAAGATAAGTTTAATAATTGATTAATTGAGCATGTTTATTGGGTTAATATCTATTTATACAAGATAACTTCAAGTTGGAGGGGAAAAAAGGCTTCCCACGAGACGAAAATCACTTAAACTAGTTTCAAACACTTAATTTTAAATTGTGCCGTCAAATTACTAAGTAATATTATTCCATTAATATTAAAATCATTGCATAAACAATTTTGACTAGCAAATACTTAATTTCAGATATTTAGCAAACAGGGTATATATTATAAAATTAATTGCAACTGATGGGCCCGACCTAGACCGAGCCCAAATGCAAACCTACAAAAGCTCGATCATAATTTTAGTTAGGCCAAACCCACTGTCTTGAAAGATCCGATCTATTACTAGTGCCCGTGGAGATTTCCATTTTAGGAAGGGAATCCGTAGAAAGCAGTCATCGGAGTGCACATTGCCAGTTTTACGAAACCACCTCACTTGTTACGAGAATGACACCTCAATCACGACTCCCTCGGAGCCGTTATGAAACTTTACTTGCCTATAAATTGTAAGCCCAACTACACATGGGGGCATCACTCATCTCTTAGCACTCCACACACTTTGAGTAATAAAACTCTCTGGCCACTGTAACCATTCTTAGTGGAGTAGGTCATTCGGACCGAATCATCTAATCTGGGTGTTTGATTGTGTTGAGCATACCCTATCGCATATTCCATTGTATACTTGATTGATTTTGCATAAACACTTTTATATATCATTAGCAACTATTTAACAAACAAGGTATATTATTAATATACCAATTTAACAAATAATAATAATATACAAGAATAAAAGGAAAAAAGAAAAAAAAAGGAAGGGTTTATAATAAGGGTTATTAACAATGAATAGATGATAAAAGAAAAAAAGGGGGAGAAAAGATATTAACTTAATTAACAAATATAAAAGAGTTGACCAAAAAAAAAATAAAAGAAAAAAGGGGGAGAGAGGGGGAAAGATCTTAGACCCACCTGCAAGGCTCGCCAGCCCCATCCCTATCCAAATTTGTAGATTTAGGAGAAAAATGGTGCAATACCCATCTTAGATCTGCAAATCAAAGTGAGAAAGTGACTCGATGAAGACTCAATAGAGAAGAAGGAAGAAAGAGAGAGGAAAAAGAAGAGGAAAGGAAGAAGCTCATACTTGGAGGAGGTTGGATCTAGACCGTGGGAATGGAGGGTGGCTTAGATTTGGATTCAGGAAGGTATGCTGCTGAACTTTCTCCTGCTTTTGATTTTTGGGTGTGCTCTCTGTCTTGTTGAAGACGGGTTGATTGGGGAAGAATCTCTGCCCTTTTTTTTTTCTTGAAACGATAATTTTCTGAGCTTTGCTTTTGTCCCACCCCATATGAAAAATATCTTTCCTTTTTGGCGTGGACCTGCATTTTTTTTATATCAGTCGAATCAAGTCTATGTTTTGACCAAAATATCACTGTTTCAACTTAAACGGTCCGAAACAGTGACGGTTCGCTCGAAACACAGGATTTTTTGTTTTTCACCCCTATTTCATGTCAGTGTGTGAAAATCCAAAACGTTTTGAATGTTTCAACACGATTCTAGCATCGTGGATCACACTCCTCGCTACACGTAATGCCTTCGGAAGTGTCCTGATAGGTTTGATTTTTCTACTCTTGTTACTCTTTTGATTTTTGTTCTTTCCTGACTTCTATACACTTTTTGTCTGAACCAATCTCCTATAAGGAGGCTATACTTGATCCTCTTTGACAACAGACTATAGATGAGGAACTTTCGGCTTTACATAAGACTCGAGCTCGGGAGTTGGTCTCTTTATCTCCTGGTAAACGCAAAATTGTTTGTAAGTGGGTTTACAAAATCAAAACTTAATCTGATGGTTCTATGGAAAGATAAAAGGCTAAATTAGTGGTCAAGGGATTGCTCAAGAGTATGGCTCGGCTACGATGAGACTTTTGCTCCAGTTGCTAAGATGACCACGATTTGCACGGTGAAGCTTCTCTCAAATGAATGTGAAAAACGCTTTTCTTCATAGTGATTTATCTGAAAAGGTCTATATGACTCCTCCTCTGGGGTTGTCTCATGGTCCTGATCAAGTCTGCAAACTTCACAAGACTTTATATGACTTTAAACAAGTCTCGAGGGCATAGTTTGCTAAATTTTCTTCGGTCATATGTGACGTAAGCTTCTATGCTTGTGATCATGATTCTACTCTCTTCCTACGATCCATTTCTTAGGTTTCATTCTTCTATTACTTTATCTGGATGATATGACTATTACAAGTGATTAAAATGGTGGATTTCTACTGTTGAAAACTCAGTTACAGGGGTCTACTTCGATATTTTTTAGAGATTGAGGTTTCTTCCTCACCCAATAGTTATTTTATTTCTCAATCAAAGTATGTCTCGTATGTTATTCAGCGAGCTTCCGTATTGGATAATCGTACGGTTGACACACTCTTAGAGCTCAATGTTGGTTATACTTCCTCTGATGGTTCTTTCCAGCCTGATCTTACCTTATGTCGTATTGTTGGGAGTTTGGTATATCTTACTATTACTTGTCCAAATATAGCTTATGTTGTTTATGTGGTTAGTCAGTTTGTTGCTGCTCCTACCACACTTCACTGGTCAGTTGTTCTTCGGTATCTGTGGGGTACATTGCATCAGAGTTTATTATTTTCGTCCTCCTCGTCTCTAGAATTCCGTGTTGACTCTGATGCGGACTGAGCTGGTAATTTTAAGGATCGCAAGTCCACTACTAGTTTATGTCTCTTTCTTTCTGATTCTTTATTTCGTAGAAAAGCAAGAAACAAACTGTTGGGGCTTGATTCTCTATTAAAGGTGAGCATCATGCTATGACATCCACCACAACAAAAATAGTTGAGTTGCGTTGGTTGCTTGCTGATCTTGGCATTTCCTTGTTTACTTTTACTCCTATGTATTACTCATGTGTATTGTGATAACAACAATGTTATTCAAATTGTCCACAACTCGGTGTTTCATGATCGCACAAAACATATTGAGATTGATTGTCACTTTGTGTGTCATCATCTTCAGTTGGACACGATTTCTCTCCCCTTTCTTACTTTTACCATGCAGTTGCAGTTTTCTTTTAGAAATCTCACATCATCACGCGCTTATGTTTTTTTCTTGGCAAATTCTTGATGTTTGAGGGGGATGTTTGAGTAATCTAGTACATTAGCAGTAGGGGTAGATTAGTCACTTATGTTACTATGTTTTGCCCCTAGTATATATGCTTCGGGATCGAGGTTTCATTAGCTGAAGAAGACCCTAGCCAATCCTTTATTGTGAAGTTTTCCAACTTAACATTCTGTAATACAAACTTGGTTTATCTTGATGAGAATCTCTCTCTCTCCCTTTATCTTCTTTCCTCTTTCGTTGATAAATATTAACACCCTGGACATTAGCGGCAGATTTAAAGTTGCCACTTTTCCGCACCTTTTCTTGCACTTCTTATTTTTACTCTGTATTTTGGGTACTTGGTCCTATTGACTTGGCTATCGTTGTGAACAGAGATGAGCCTCTGAATTCAATATATATATATATGTATTTGTGAACAGCCTATTTGTGCACTTGTGAAGTTTAAGTTCCTTTTTGTTTTTTGCTTTTTGTGTTTCTGGCAATAACGTCATTTTTGTACAATGTTTGATGTAGAGAGCTGCTGAAACAGAGCTACTAACCAAGTATCCATATGGAGGTGAGCTTTCTCTTTGTCATAGTTAGAAACATGAGATGTAAATGTTGCGCTGCACTTATAGTCAGCTTTTTGAGGGCATATTTGACTGAGAGCTGAGGGACCTACCCTCCAAATTAAAAAAACTAGATCAACCATAATAACTGTTTTAGAATTAGGACTTCATATTCTGTTAAACTGAACTTATATTAAGATTTTGCGGGTCTGCTCATAGCATCTTCTAGCCGAAAAAGATGGTCCTATGTTTTTCCTGAATGGACACTTCTAACGCATGACATGAGTAATTTTTTTTCAGGAATAATTTTGAGGCCTGGATTTATTCATGGAACTCGTCGTGTGGGTAGCATGAAGTTGCCTTTAAGCGTAATTGGTTCTCCATTGGAGATGGTAAGTATTTTGGTATTTTCTTTTAAAATTTGCCCATGCTATTGAGTATGCATGTTCTCCTTATGCCCCAAGATGTTCTAAAAAATGATTGTGCTGGTAGATTTATTAAGGCATCTGACCCTTTAATCACAATTTTTGCTGCATATACTTTTTTAAAAAAACCAAAAAAATAAAAAGAAAAATTCATTTGCTGCAATCCAGATATAACTAGGTCTGGCTGCTCATGTTATTGCTTCAATGCCTACCTGATCTCTAGTTCACAAAAAGCTCTCTTTCTCTCTTGGTCTCTCCCCCCCCCCCCCCCCGCCAAAAAAAAAACCACCGTGCACACACACACACAGAGAATGACACCTAAGAAAGGGGCAGACCACAAATTCTAAATTCCAGTGTCACACCTCATGAAAGTCCCTTGAGGATGAAATAATTTTCCTCCATAACAAAGGTAAATTATGTACTTCGCAGGTTCTCCAACATGCAAACCACTGACTCAGGTCCCTCTTGTTGGCCCACTATTCACACTCCTGTAAAAGTTACTGCAGTGGCAAAGGTTGCAGTTAGAGCAGCAACCGATCCCGTTTTTCCTCCGGGCATCATAGACGTCTATGGAGTACTACGTTACAGCCAGCAGAAGTTGATATAGATTTGTTAAATTCTTATGTTTATCCATATGGAAATGCCGAGACAAGCTGTTCAATTTTCCTCACGTTGATAAATTTCAATATGCGCATAACAAAGAATTTTTAGATTTGTTGAGTTTGTAGTCCCATTGCAATAAAAATATGTGAATTGACTGGTATTTGGTTCCGGCTTGGTTTATTTAAAGGTTCACGGTGGTGTCTCGTATTGTGTTCCTCTTTAGAAACCAATTGTGCAAGCAGGTTGGAGTAGGTCTGCATCTTCTTGTATTTTGGTTCGATCGAAGTAGGCATTTACAGGAAGGCAAAATTGGTGGTCGGTGGCGGTGGTGGTGAGGGTGGGGTGGGGGTGCAAGTGGGGCAGTTACAATAGTGGTAGTCGTGCTGATCATTAGAGTGGTGTTGGGGTGGTGGTGGTGCTGGGGCGGTGGAGGAGGTGGTGATTGTGGGGGTAGTGGTGATGGTGATGGCAGCGCAACGGTGGTGGTGGTGGTGGTGGAGCGGTGGGTGTGGTAGGGTGGTAGTGTTGGCAGTGGTGGCGAGGCGGTGGTGGTGGCAAAGGTGGTGGTAGTGCTGATAGTGGTAGATCACTGGGGGTGATGGTAGTAGAGGTAGTGGTGGAGCGGTTCTAAATATATATTTTTTTTTAATGTACTTATGAAAAATAATTTTTAAAAATATTTTTAAAAAATTACTCTAAACATACGCTTAGGGACTTATTTTTCTTATTAAATTTAGGATTTTAATATTAGCCGTCAGATTAATTTTAAAATAAAATTTAAAGAAATTTTAATTGCAAATAGTAAAAGTTATTTTGTTTATTTTTTAAGATTTGAATGATATTATACTTTATTATATAGATATAGTTGTATTCGTATTAAGATCTATGTTTTATAAGTCATGTAAAGGACGTGTTTAGCATATTCATATCATATTTAATCAAGTCCATGTCGACATATTGATTTAATATATTTGATGAGCTCAGTTGTTTACAATACAAAATTTTCAAGATAAACTATTAATTTTGTGTCGACTTTGTGTTGAGTCAAAGAAATTTCTAGTCATAAAAATAAGAGTTTTTTGAGGTCAGTCCCCATGTCCAATAGGATTCCAAGAAAAAAAATTAATCACCAATTTTCTTTTGAGTTAGGTCCCTATTGAAAAGTCAAAGAAACAAACAAAACTAACACCCTTAAATATTATAAAAAATAACGACAATATCATCGTCAAATTTGAACATTAATTCTCAAAATGTATGTGAGCATAGTGTACCTTCTTCTACAAAAACTAGACTTGTCATATAGGTACACTAAACGAAAATGAGTTGCCCTCATTTAACGTATCCATTAAATGGCGGTTCATAGGTATAGTAATATACATTTACGAATATCGACTCATTTTAGTGTATTGCTGGCATAGACACATTGCCAAAAAAAGTCTGAACTACACAGACGTCTGTTTGATTAACTACACAACTAAACACCACAATAAACATATAATTAAATCTCTTCATTTAAAACATCTTTTCATTTACCCCATCAAAATGCCTCTATAAATACACAATGAAAAACTAGAACAAAACACAAAACAAAAAATGGAGCAGTCTAAGGCAACAAAGAACACAGTCTAATATCCAAATGCTTACTAGCTTTTTGAACGACGCCCATGCTAAACAAGATAAGCAGCAAGAAATCAACAGGCTGAAATTCAAACTCTACTCCTCCAATACCGCAACAAACGACTGGCGAAAAACTATATCAAAAAGGAGAGGAACATGAGCAAAAAGCTTGAGGTAGAGTTGGAGGACCTGAAAAATTGACCTCCTTCTTTGTTTTTTTTTTTGAAAAAAATTGAAAAATCCACATACTTAATTTCTCTTTTCTACATGAAATATATATTTACCTTTTAATGTACGAGCACCATTTGATAATTTAATTGTGTAACTAACTAACCAGGTAGAAAGACATGTGCCTTTGATTGTATACATGTACTATTCATACACACGCGATACATTAAAAAAAAACATGTTTACAAATATTTGAAATTCAAAAAATACTTGCTTAAATGATGGTATTTCCTAATCCATTAACATTCAAAAATGAAACCCCACCCCCACCCCCCAATCAAAAAAAAAAACTCAACCTTTTCTCATTCAATACTAAAGGTATTCTGTACATTTGTAAACACTACACTCAGACAGTTAATGTCTCAAAAGACATTCAATTGAACAAGTACCGTATCAAAAAACCATTCACTAGTATTGGTACATTGTTATTATACCTACCATTTACAATTTGATTACGTCTTCAATTCGTTTTTTTCTGATAAAAAACTAGGGTTTCATGCAAATACAACTCAATCCATACTAGGTTTTAATGCTATGTATTTTGTAATGTACATGTTACACGAATATAACTGCACATAGCTGCTCCCTCATTTTGTTAAATTTCTTTTGCATGTACCTGAATCTTAAATTTATTGTGCCTACGCCATGTACATAAATGACAACGAGGAATAGAAAATCTTCTCTCATGTAAAATAGGATTTCATTGCAATAACATACATGAATTTTATTGTCCCTGAATATACTCATATAGGTATATTGTTAATGCACTACTCATTAGCATTCGATTATGTCTTCCATTTGATTTTTGGTGAACTAAAACTAGGGTTTCATGCAATAAAACATTAAAAAATCGATTATTTTGTTATCAATTTAATAATGTACCTCTTATTCGAATAATAATGATCATTACTTCTCACTCACTTTGTTTGACTTTTAATATCATGCACATGTATCTTAAAATAATTCTACCTATGCTATGTACCTAAGCGACAACCATGATTAGAAAACCTTTTATTATGAATCTGCATTGTGAAGTGTTTCATGCTAATGTACTTGTAATTTTTTTCCCAATACTGAACTGTGTACCTGTAACTTAATGTACCTGTTATTACCACTATATACAAATTACACCATGTCGACAAAGAGAACACCTAAGAGGTCTTCTACCGACCAATTTAGGTCCAACTTGCTATTTTTTATCGGTGTGATGAAAGACATCAAGCATTTGGTAACCACACAACAATTGAAGTTAATAAAAACAACTCCATTTTGGACCTTGTTCGAATCATACTAAAACAAACTAGTTTCAAATTTTTTTTACATGAAGTCCAATCATGATATCGCACACATAATTCAACATTTTAATTATTAACATAAGGAATTTTTTTACTGGAAAGAACACAATAGAATTTAAGGCGTCCCACGTAGCTGCCATTTTTAGACTGCCAAACACAGGTGACAAAATAAACCTAAACCAAAGGAAAAAGATAAAAGAATGTTTTCACAGAAAGATATTTCACAAATGCACACAAAATCATTAAAAAATTTGTGGAAAATGGTATAAGAAAGGTAATACAAGGAAGCCAACCAGCAGGCCAAGAGGATTTTGTGCGGCTGGTGGCACTATACTTCTGCACCACGCTACTCTTTTGCAACACAGGAAATTTAATTGCCTGGTTCTTTATCAACTACATAGACGACTTGGGAAAATGTCAACTTATGCATGGGCCACAACAGTTCATAAGATGCTAGTAGGCTCAATGATTTAGGACTTCAACAAGCCTAGAATAGTTACAGGATATGTGATCGCTCTTCCGGTAAGACCAACAACTATAATCCTCTTCAGCATTCTGAATAATATTCTACTCTGAATCCATTAAACTGATTTTTTTTATACAAATATGGTTGTGTGACACAACAACCATTGTGGCCCCCATCAAAGGAAGGGGAAATATCAATTATAGATTCCTCAGATGGAATCTACCATTGCTAAGCAAACAACTAGTGATGCCAAAAACAAGGGCAATCAAAATTCGGAGTAATCAACAACAGGTACATTAATAAACATCACAACATCAACACACCTTACACAAATTATCCAAACACATCATTGCTTATTTCTTCCAATTCACCAAAATGCACTAGACTACCAACATCCAGCTGTCTCGCAATGCCACTCCCCCCAGCGAGGAAAAAAAAGATTAAACAGCATCTCTCAGAAACACATGATAATGAGAAAACAAAGAGAATTACAAGAAGAGACAATGAAAATGATAGCCCTATGAAACCGATTGCCATGGATCATATGTCATTGACAAACGTCAAGGTATACTATAAAACAACCTTACTACACATTTGATACATAATGACACAAATCCAATAATACCATATTTGTATGATAGGTTACAAGCGAGGAAACTATGCAACAACTAGCGGAAACCTATCATGAACTGCAATCCACTGAATAGGAGAAAACTCTGGTTTGACGTAACAAAAGGAAAAGATACATGAAAATAATTTCCTCCCCAGAAAATGAAGATACTGATTCTATCCAGTCAACTGATGAATACCTTACAATAGGAAGTAAATGGTTCACTACATCTCAAATAAGGTACGGACAAATGAACTTGTTATGAAAAAATGTTACTATACCTATAAGTAGAGAAAAATCTATTGTTTTCCACCACGTAAACCATTATTTGACAAACTCATCAATGCTTGGACTTGTTCTTTAAAAAAAAATCTACTTGCTGGAGCTATTTGATGATAAACCTAAACCGCTATGCATAACTCCAACTGTGTACATTGGACCCAGTAACGTGGACTATGGAAAAAGTTCACAAGAGATCATTGTTCACCCGTCCACTAATAAAGCAACCCCACACCAAAAGATCAACGCAGACACCTCACCACATGAGGGGGATTACATGTCCTCAACAACACTAATCATTGATATGTACATAGAGGGTGAAGAAATGCGACGGAGGTTGAAGGAATACTAGTAAATGATCGAGAACTAGGGTGAAGAAGTTGAGAAACCAAGAAATAGGGCTTACGATCGGACAGACAAATTGGAGAAAGAGAGAACTACCATAGAAAATGAGAGAGAAGCAAACAACCAAATGTGTGCCCAAATTTAGCTAATCAAAAAAAGGTCAATGAGTTGCTACAGGAGTTGCAAGCAGAAAAACAATGTTTTGCTAGCTGAAGACTTGAATAAAGTGCGGGAAAAAATGTACTGCTGAAGGTACATGACATTTCACAACCAATGGGACAAAATAGGGAAGAACAACTCCTAACATTAAGAAAAATGAAACACTTGCTAAACTAAAAGAGGACTCAAGAAATTTAGTGATGGTTCAGCCAAACAAACAACTCATCTAAAAGAACAAAAACATAAGCAAAACCAAATGCTGCAATATTTTGAAGATCAGAATGAAAAACTAGTTGCTCAGAATGAAGATTTTGCAAAAGACAACAGATAAGCTAATGAAACAAATGATTCCGCCACCACAATCAAAAACAAAGTCGTATGTGAAACAATTAAAGTCAAAACAACAAACCAAAAGATACGATGCAGATTACAAATATGATCTTCAGAAAAAGGGGGAGAAAAAAAATGATAAAGATGAAAGCAAAAAGGAACAACATCGTCAGGCAACTGAGTTGAAATAAGCAAACAAAGGGAAACAATTTGTTGATGTTGATAGCCACATGCCCAGGCAAAAGAAGCAGGTGAAGATCAAAAAGTTCCATCTAAACACATTCAAGCTGGGCAAGCTTCTGCCCGAGGGTGAAAAATTGACATTAAAGCAATACATGGACCAAGCCAATGACGAGTGCATAATATTTTATTTGACAAATTACATCAAATAAATAATTTTGAACACCTCAAATAAACAATATTATATCTTGCTGTTTACAAAATCTTCTTGTGGGAGGGCAAAACCGAACAAGTTGGGCGACAAGAAATCTTTAAGCTCCTCAAAGAAGAAGTTGTTTCTAGCAACGTAAGAAAACACTCACACATGGCACCATAAAAATACTGCATACAACTTACAATTTGAGCTAATAAAAAAAAACATACATACATCACGGCTAATTGATGCATACGAAGAGGTGTTCTACGAAGAGCAACAACAAAATCCAACTACACATAACATGTCCCACTTTGTGTGCAGTTTACTATTGGTAACAACCACTCAAACCAAACATAAATGGTTTCCCCTTTTGTTTTCAACTTTGACAACTATGCATGCACATATTGTTTCTCAAAATTCATCCGAACAAAAGGAATTCATACGTATGAGAGACAAAGATGCCATCAACAGCTCCTGGGTGGACAAATTATTGCTAGTCATGGAAAGACAACCTTGCTCTTCTTCCCCATTAGGACAGATAGTGAATTCCACTTCACCTTGCTCGTGATGGATAAGAGTGAGGGCCGATGGATGCACTACAACTCCCTCAGACCAAGAAGGGCAAATGATATTGAGCAAAGTTTCAAAGATGCAACATAGAAATAACTCTTCCTTTTTTGACGCTACTTAATACTTTTGCTAACGTACCCATGTCAATCTACAATCATAATGTGCCTACAAAATTACATTATGGAAAACTCATACTGAATACATCTATTTCAACCAGCATGAAACCATTCAGAATCTTATGCAATATACAAGAACACATGCTCAAAAAGTATTGTGATGCAGAATGTATAGGAGAAGTTTTTTTACGAGCCTTTGAATATCCAAAGAAGACCAAGCCTAGACATCTTAATGGTGGCAGCCGCTATGATCATTCCACAAGATGTTTATATTTTCTTGAGTTGTTTATTTTAGTCTAAATTCTATTTTCAGTATGTTTTCATGTTCTAAATAGTGTTTCTTTTGATTATCAATCATATTTAGGGGTAGTTTGGTCGTTTGGATTTTATTTTAAAAGTCATGTGAGTTTTAAAAGTCAATCATGTGACTGTTTTGAGTTGCTTGGTCATTTTAGTGTCTTTTTTCTACTGGACAGAATGGGAGCCCTAAGATTAGCTTTAATTAAAGGGCTGAGATTGATTCTTTTATTAGGGCAACCCTAGGGACTTATAAAAGGGTTGTTCCACATTGTATTTAACAGCTTTTGAGAATAATATTAACGTATTTTATGTTTTCTACAGTAGTCAGCCTTTTCTTAATCTCTTTCGGATTGAGTGTGGGTGTTTAAGCTAGTCTTTTAGCGTAATCTAGCTCTCTAACTCTCCTTATTGGATTTTTCTATTTTTCATAAGCTGATTGCATTAGTTGGTATCAGAGCACATTCTAATCCATTCGAGTTTCTTGGTGATTTGATAGATTTTGTGTTTTGGTTTGCAAGATGCTGTCAAAGAAAAGAAATCCACCTCAGAGGCCAGCTATTTAACCAGATCAAAATGTAGCAGTTGATCAACAACAAATGCTCACTATGGTAGAAGATTTAAGAAGGCAGATTGAAGCTTTAGCCTAGCGCATTGTGCAAAATTAGACCTCTTTTCAAGATGGTGTCGAATTTGAAGATGAGGATTACTCTGAATAGGATTTCATAAATCCTTTTCATGCAAACACACCACACTGACTAGTTGCTAATCAGTTTTATTAAAAACATTGGGATGGTGGGTTCAAGGTAGAGATTTTAGAATTTGCTAGAGATTTGAAAGGTGAATGTTTTATTGATTGGTTATCCATTGTAGAGAGAGTTTTCGATTTAAAGGATGCGCTAGAAAACAAGAAGGTGAAATGGGTTGCAATGAAGTTAAGGGGAAGAACATTTGCTTGGTGGGATCAACTGATCATAACACGTTAAAGACAAGGAAAGCCTAAGATTGTTAATTGGGAATAGATGCGTAAGAAGCTAAGGAAGACTTTTCTTCCTTACAACTACACCTAATTAATGTATCAAAGATTACAAAATTGTTGGAAAGGAAGTAAGAATGTTGATGATTACACAGAGGAATTCTTTGAACTTATTCTTAGGAATGAGTTAAACGAGAGTGAAGAACAAAAGGTGGCAAAGTATATTGGAGGGTTACATGTGAATCTGCAGGATATACTAAATCAGCAAGATATTTGGAATTTTTCACTTGCATATCAGCGTGTTAAAGTTGCAAAAATTCAGCAAACAAGAGGGTCTAGTAGAGCTGTGAACAACCAATCTTCTTCCAGTCGTATAGCTGCTTTGAAGCCACAATCTAAGGAGACTGCTAGTAACAATCGGGCAACACAAGTGGCACGTCAAAGGGGAAATACTACTACAGCTCCTTAGTGGTGACCAAATGTAGGAACAACTAATGCTAAACAACAACCTAGTTGGGCAATTGATAAATGCTTCAAGTGGGAACACCAGGACACAAATCAACCGAGTGCCGAAAGGTAAATAGCAGTGAGGGGAAGAAACTTCTTGTGGAAGAATAAGGAGAAGAAGAACCAGATGAAGAGGAAGAACTTGTCTATGATGAAGAAGATGACGATGCTATAGTTAGAGGAGATGTTAGATAGTGCCTTGTAATGCACAAAGTCTTCATAGCACTACGCCTTAAAGATTCTGAAGATTGGTTGCTGCATAAAGTGTTCCAAACCACTTGTACCATTGGGGAACGTGTTTGTAAAATGATCATAGATAGTGGAAGTTGTGAGAATATCATTTTGCAAGAGGTAGTATCAAAGCTAAATTTGTAGGTGGAGGTGCACCCACATCCTTACAAACTTTCTTGGTTTAAGAAAGGCAACGAGGTACAAGTTACTAAATGATGTTTAGTTGATTTACCAATTGGTATTAGGTATTTTGATAAGGTGTGGTGTGACATGGTTACAATGGATGCATGCCATATCTTATTTGAAAAACCGTGGCAATATGATAATAAGGTTCAACATGATGGCCATATGAACACTTACACTTTCTGCAAGGATAGGAAGAAAATTATTTTGGTCCCATCTAAAGAGAGAGTTACAACTAAAACAAATAAAGAGAGGGTGTTAATATGCTCTCTATGGCCAAGTTTCTGGAAGAAATGGAAGAGAATGGTATAGTCTATGTTTTGGTGAGTAAAGAGGAGTTCATGGGAACTAACTGTCCAATTGTTGTTCGACCACTTTTGGAAGAATTTTCTGATGTTATGTCGCAGAATTTGCTTCCTGGATTACCTCCCATGAGGGATATCCAACAGCACATTGACCTAGCGCTTGGAGCTAGTTTACCTAATGAGCCACATTATAGGATGAGCCCAAAATAGCATAAGGAGCTTGAAAGGCAGGTTTTTGATTTATTAGAGATGGGTTATGTTTGTGAAAACAAGAGTCCATGTGTCGTACTAGCCTTATTAGTGCCCAAGAAAGACAGAAGTTGGAGACTGTGTACTGATAGTAGAGCCATTAACAAAATTACTATCAAGTATAGATTTCCCATTCCTCGATTGGATGATATGTTGGACCAACTTTCTGGAGCAAAAGTGCACTCAAAGATTGATCTTAAAAGTGGTTACCACCAAATTAGAATCCGTCCCGAAGACGAATGAAAAATAGCTTTCAAGACTCGAGAAGGGTTATATGAATGGCTTGTCATGCCATTTGGTTTGTCGAATGCCCCATGAACTTTTATGCGTGTTATGAATCATGTTTTGAAACCATATATTGGAAAGTTCGTAGTGGTGTATTTTGATGATATTCTAATGTACAGGCCGTCGGTTGAGAAGCATGAAGAACACTTGAGGTCCATTTTGACCACTTTAAGGGAAGAAAAACTCTTTAATAACTTAACAAAATGCGGTTTTATGACAGATCAGGTATTGTTCTTGGGATATGAAGTCTCTTCACAAGGAATTCATGTGGATCAATCCAAAGTGCAAGCCATTGTTAGCTGGCCAAGTCCCACAAACATCCACCAAGTTCATAGTTTTCATGGTTTGACATCATTTTATCGATGTTTTATTAGAGATTTCAGCTCACTTGCAGCACCTCTTACAGAATGTATGAAGAAATGACCATTTAAATGGATTGCTGAAGCTGTAGAAAGTTTCCAGATTTTGAAAAAGAAATTATTTTACCAGATTTTGGTAAAGTCTTTGAGGTCCATTGTGATGCTTCTAAGGTTGGCATTGGGGCTGTACTTAGCCAAGAAGGAAAACCAGTGGCATTTTAAAATGAGAAGTTAAGTGGGGCGAGGTTGAATTATTCCACTTATGATGTGGAATTTTATGCTATCATATAGACTCTCCACTATTGGGAACATTATCTCATTCAAAGGGAATTTTTTTTATATTCTGATCACGAGGCTTTAAAGTATTCAAATGGGCAACAGGCTTTGAACCGTCGGCATGAAAAATGGGCAACCTACTTACAACAGTTCAATTTCTGTTTGAAGCATAAGTTTGGTATTCAAAACAAAGTGGTTGATGCTTTGAGTCGAAGGTCTCTTCTGTTATCTACTTTGCATGTGTAGGTGGTAGGGTTTGACATTTTCAAAGATTTATATGTTGATCCATTCTTTGGTAAAATTCACGAAGAAGTAGAAGAGGGCAAGCATCAAGATTTTTGTTTGCAAGCTGGTTTTCTCTTTAAAGGAACAAAATTGTGTATTCCAGAGTATTCTTTAAGACAAAAATTTTGCTTCAATTGCACAATGAAGGGCACGTTGGCAGGGTTTATATACTCCTTTACTAATTTCAAGTGCTCCATGGACCGATGTTGGCATGGATTTTGTGCTTGGACTTCCCCGAACACAAAGAGATATGGATTATGTTCTAGTGGTTGTTGATAGATTTTCTAAAATGACACATTTCATTCCATGTAGGAAGACTATGAATGCTTCTCATATCGCTAATTTATACTTTAAGGAGATTGTTCATTTGCATGGTGTGCCAAAGTCCATTACTTCTGATCAAGATAGGAAGTTTATTAGCCACTTTTGGAGAACTTAATGGAAGAAATTGGGATATGAATTAAACTTGAGTATGACATATCATCCTCAAATAGATGGGCAAACCGAGATTGTCAGAAGGAGCTTAGAAAATCTGATTCGCAGCCATGTTAGAAATAATCTTAAGCAATGGGATCAGGTTCTCTCTCATGCAGAATTTGCTTTTAACAGGTCCAAGAATCGCACGACAAAGATGAGTCCATTTGAGATTGTGTATGGATGCAATCCAAACAGTTTCTTGGATTTGATTCCTCTTTCTTTAACAAGTCGGGTCAGTTCTAAAGCTGAAGATTTGGTAGAAAATATTAAGTAAATTTGCGAAAACGTGCAACATCAGATTCTAGAGAGCAATCAAAAGTACAAGGAACATGTTGATAAGGGTAGGAGACGAGTGATCTTTGATGTTGGAGAATATATGTGGAAAGAATATATGTGGGTTGTATTGACCAAAGATCGGTATCTAGTAGGTGAATATAACAAGCTAAGTGCAAGGAAGATTGGACCATGTGAAATCTTTGAAAAGATCAATGATAATGCATACATGTTGAAGCTTCTCAGACACATCAAAACCTTTAATATATTTAATGTTCGTCACTTGGTGTCATATCATAGAGACTCTTCTAGCAAGGAGGATGCTAACTCGAGGTCGAGTTTTCTCTCACCTAGAGGGACTGATGCAAAACATATAGGAGAAGTTTTTTTATGAGCCTTTGAACATCCAAGAAGACCAAGCCTAGACACCTTAATGGTGGCAGCCTGCTGTGATCATTCCACAAGCTGTTTATGTTTTCTTAAAGTGTTTATTTTAGTATAAATTCTATTTTCTGTATGTTTTCACGTTTGACATAGTGTTTTTTTTATTACCATTCATATTTAGGGATAGTTTGGTCATTTGGGTTTTATTTTAAAAGTCATGTGAGTTTTAAAAGTCAGTCATGTGACTGTTTTGGGCTGCTTGGTCATTTTAGTGTCTTTTTTTTTTGCTGGATAGAATTGGAGCCTTAGATTAGCTTTAATTAAAGGACTAAGATTGATTCTTTTATTAGGGCAACCCTAGGGACTTATAAAAGGGTTGTTCCACACTGTATTCAACAGCTTTTGAGAATAATATTAACATATATTATGCTTTTTACAGTAGCTAGCTTTCTCTCAATCTCTTTGGGATTGAGTGTGGGTGTTTAAGCTAGTCTTTTAGCTTAATCTAGCTCTCCGACTCTTCTTCTTATTGAATTTTTATGTTATTCAGAAGCTGATTGCATTAGATTGGATGCTGACAAAAGACCAAAGATGACAAAACGAGATACCCTGTCGAGCAAGACACCTGTGGACCTGACTGGCGATGATTTTGCAAACTTTGACATGACTTCTGTCCAAGGACTTTGACTACCCAATATTCAAGAGCTTTTATTGCCTACAACAAAATGAAGAATCGTAAGTCTCACAACCTGAACCTAGTATCCACAATGCTT